>QKNR01014244.1:47021-105144 GCA_028031935.1 Paedocypris micromegethes | reverse complement strand
GGGGCGTGGTGGCCACACCTTCTTGCGCAGCTTCCTGAAGAGCGGCTTGAGGTAGGACTCCGTCTGCCCCTGGGTGGCGCTCACCAGCTTCCCCTGCACGCTGCGCTTCACCGCCTCCTCACGACTGTTCAGGTCTTTAGCCCACACGCCCAGCAGGAACTACACACACACACACACACACACACACACACACACGTCCCTGGTCTCAGCATTCATAGCCCGGAGCTTGAGGATTTCAGCCTTACATCTTACCCTCCTCTTAAGAGAAAAAAAGACTAAACACAGAAAAACAAAGTGTCACGGTACACTAATGACCTAAAAGCCCTCAAATCCTCCAGTAGGAAGCTAGAAAGGAAATGGAGAAAAACTAAACGCGCCTGGAACGACAGTATAATCGCATATAAACAGGCCCTAATATCCACACGATCTACATATTTTAGTAAACTTATCTCTGCAAATCAAAATAATCCTCGTTATCTGTTTAAAACCGTAGCTCAGTTAACAAAGAAAAAGGGCACAGTAGACTCCGCAATCCCCCCACAGCTCACTAGTGTCGACTTTATCAACTTCTTTAATGACAAATTACTAATATCAGAATGAAAATTGTATCCACAAATACTAGCCCACAACTGGTTATACCGGAAATAAACCCACCCGCTGTCAAGCTTAGCACTTTCAAACAGGTATACTCAGCACCCAAACTATGGAATGCTCTGCCGAGTCCAATTCCAGACTCAGAATCAGTGAGTCAATTTAAGTCTAGACTGAAGACGCATCTCTTCAACGAAGCATATATTGACCTGTTATAATAACTTACAGAAATATTAATATATCGTATAGAAGGCTGCCTAGTTAGTGCTCGGAACCGAATTACACCTGCACCTTCAGAAAATGTCAAAATTTTTGATTCAATTTTCACACGTGTGCTTGAGACAGTTAAAACTGTGAACACACACACACACACACACAAACATGCACACACACGCGCACACACACACACACACACACACACACACACACACACACACACACTCACAGCTGTTATCAGAGCTGGAGAATCTTGAGCGACTCTTACCCGCAGGACTTTATCTATCACGTCCATGTCTCTGAAGTCATTCCCTCGTCCCGAGACGCTCCCAGAGCCTGTTACACACACACACACACACGTTTACATACGAGTCAGTGTGTGCATAGAGATCACTGATCGTGTGTGTGTGTGTGTGTGTTGTGTGTGTGTGTGTGATGACCTCCAGCTCCTCTATGGTGGTGTTCTCCTCGTGCACCTTCAGGTCGTGCTGTGTGTCTAGCTCCGTCACTTCTCCTCCGCCCACGATCTCGTTCAGATACTGCTGATCGATCTTGTCCATGGCGGCCTTCAGGTCGTTCCTCAGCCCCACACACACACACACACACACAGTTTTAGATCAGACACACAGACACACAGTTTAGATCACACACACACGCGGCTGACCTTGTTGACCTCTGGCGCGAGGATCTCTATCTTGCGGAGCCGCTGGAAGGCGTCGTAGTCACACTCGCCGAACATTCGCACGGGTTCGCCGCGCTCGCGCAGACGCCGCGTCACCTGAGGGGCGGGGCACAGGGGGCGTCACACACGGGGGCGGAGCCACAGGCACTGAGCCGTGATTGGCCGAGGCACCTCCTGCCGGGACAGCGTCATGGGCAGCTTCTCCTCCGTCAGCTCCAGCTCTAGCACGGGATTGGCCGATGCTGCCGGAGGCCCCTCCTCCTCGCCGTTCTCCATCTTTAAAACACCATAGGGATCTGACCAATCAGCAGCGGGAACAGCTTTACCCAAGATGCAGTGCGGGATCAGAAACACTTCATGTCGCTTAAAACGAGTCGTTTTTCCTCGTTAGCGTCGCAATGTTTGCAGTAAATAATGTTTTACCTGTGAATTACTATTTTATTTGTTCGGATTTTAGTTGCATGCTAAAGTCGAAACGCTACAATATTTTCATAAAATATAATATATATATATATATATAATAAATAAATACAATTTTGAAAATATAATTATATATTATAAAATAGTATATGACTATAATAATATAGTATTGAAATATATCACACAATATACAAATATGGAAAATAAAGTTGATAAATATGAAAATATTTGGTGAACCAAAAATGGTACAAAGAAACTATAATAATGATAATATAATAGAAAATATAAAATATTATATAAGTATATTATTGAAAATACAAATATAAATTGAATATTAAAAATACAATTATTTAAGATAACAATAAATTGATAAATTTTAAAAAATATTTGGTAAACCAAAAAATGTATATATGTACTTAAATATGGTAAATAAAAAATGAGTAATAATAATATAATATCATAATTTAGAAAGATAACAAATATAAAAATAACAAATATAATATTGAAAATATAATATAATATAGAAATGTATGTAATATACATTTAATACATATAATATTGAAATATAGAATACAAGATAATAATATATAAAACCGTTGATAAATTGTGAGAATATTCGTTAGACCAAAAATCTGTATAAAATGGTATTTTATTTGAATAGGGTAAATAAAAATTGAGCAACGTCTACTGTTGGTATACAATATACATTATAGAAATAATTATTACTGTACATGTCTTTAATGTTCAGACTGGAATCAAAAAAGCACAAAAATAACAACACTATTACTTGTTTTGCTCTAATATAGTGAGTATATTGTTTGTTTAATTATACGCTATAATTATTCTACAGTCACAACAGGAAAATGTTGAAGAATGTAATATTAAATATTACATATAAATGATAAAACTAATTTATGGTTATTCTAGTACAGTTTGACACTGACCCTTCGTGACACTTTAATAAGTCCGTTCTGATTTTAGGCCTGACAGTTTATTAAAGTCCTTATTTATAATAGAGGCGGGGTCTCAGAAAACACGTCAGCCAATAAGAATCCACGGTGTCACACACGGGTTCACATTCGCCGAAGCGCATGCGTGTCGCAGCCACATGCAGCACACACACACACACACGTCACTAAACATGCGCAAACCCTGTGTGTGTGTGTGTGTGTGTGTGTGACCACGCCCTACCTGTCTCACCGGCTGCTCATTAGAAGCCTACGCTCGCAAGACACACACAGAGAGAGAGAGAGAGAGAGATGATGAGCAGAGGGGGCGGAGCTCTGGTGTGTGTGTGTGTATGTGTGTCAGAGAGATGATGAGCAGAGGGGAGCTCTGGTGTGTGTGTGTGTATGTGTGTCAGAGAGATGATGAGCAGAGGGGGCGGAGCTCTGGTGTGTGTGTGTGTGTGTGTGTCAGAGAGATGATGAGCAGAGGGGGCGGAGCTCTGGTGTGTGGTGTGTGTGTGTGTTTGTGTTTGGTGTGTGTGCGCTTTGAGACAGTTAAAATCATTCAAATTAAAATATTAAAAGTCAAATTAAAATAATTTACGATTATGTAACCATTGTTTCACGTGTATATTGTATATTTTTTATGAACTTTTAGTAATTTATGTTTTATTTTATTTTGATGTATAGAAAAGTTAAAAAAGACTTCTCATTAAAAAGTCATAATACAAACAAACAATCAACATATTTGCAAATCTGCTTTTTGATTGCGCACAGCAGCTTTGAGTCGATCAGTGACTGGGAAAAGTTCATATAATTTATACAATCAAATGTTTACATAAACAAATATTACTGTATATGATTAACTTACAAAACGTCATTATTTACAAATACTAATTCAAATAAAGACACAGATAAAGGTAACAAATTCTAAAAAATAAAAATAAAAACACTAGCAAACGAATTTATGTTTAAAGCGTTCAAGTTAATAAGTTATGTTTAAAGCGTTTATGTTTAAACTCAATAAATGACCGTTTTTGTGTCTGAAATCTCATCAAGTCATCATTTTACCTCTGTGAAATAAAAAATATAGCATTAAAAACGTGAAAATGTTAAAAACGTGAACAAATGGCAAAAATCTCCGTCCAATATTTACAAAACAACAACAGTAGCACGCGATCAAAAGGTTAGAAATAAAACACCCGCCAAAATACACAGGGTGAAAAACTATTTATCACTATTATTAGTGAACATCAATCGACCCGACACTTCATTGAGCGGCACGTGAGAATAACAGCAGTGCGCATGCGCGTGTCACCTTGTATCCGCATCTCCGGTAATAATCCTCCTCCTCTTTGCGAGCGAGTTCGCCGCGTTTAAAATACGTTTTCGAATCCTGTCGAAGAATAAAAACACAAATATGACGCAAACACTCACGCGACACGTTTACCGCGTTTAGCACGTCCGCTCCTCACGTCGACCAGCTGCTTCTCCTCGATGTGTTTCCTCTTCCTTGCGATCTCCGCTTTCAGGATGTCCATCATTCACGAAGTTTTATCTTATTTTTTTAAAAAAAAAAGTGCCAATATTCTAAACGGGGAGGCCGACAATCATACTTCGGCGACCGTAAACAAGGGACCGGAAACGATGCGACGACTTCCGCTCTGCTTCTTCCTCCTCACGTGACGCGTGTTTGTGGAGTCGCTGCTGCCGCCGCGCGGACAAACACGGGACACGAGGCAGTTTGAGGGGAAAGTTCGGTGTAGTTGACTAATACTAGTCTGTGTGAATGGCACTAACTAGCAGCGCGTGTTTTCCTGTCACGTGATCAAATACGAGAACCAAACAAACGCACGCGCAGTTGAGCCTGGGGATCATACACAGAGACAAACGAACAGCAAAGATACAACACACAATATACACATAAATAATCAAATACTTTCAACCTACTACGTGTGTTTCTTTTTCTTCGAAATGCCAATAATTAAATGAAATGTCCGAGATATTTAATACAAGACGTTTGTTTGTCCACAGAGCAAGAATTCAGGGAAACGCACACGTTTGTCATCTTTTGTTCTAACAGTCCTAATTTTACTTGTAGCTGATGTCGGAGCAGACTTTTAGAAGGTTTTGCATGAGATGGTTAAACACAGCACCCTCAGCTCAGAAGATAGATCATCCGTGTAGACACTGAACAAGAATGGAGATAGTGTAGTGGGTTGACTGTACATAATTCACCCTTTGATATGTTTGTTCTCTATGTTACTTTGCCAAAGGCATTTATGTTATCCCATCTAGGATTGGGAGTTAAGTTGTCACGTGACGGTGACGTATATTGCGTGTGCCGGAAGTTCTTAGTATCGTTGGAAGTGTTGAATAAACGACACACGCGTTTGTGTGCTCAAACCAGGATATTGCTTTTATCCTTTTCTTTCGCACCTTCCACACTGGTGACCCCGACGTTTACCTGTTGGACGTATCCACAGCTACGACAATGACCGCAAACGCCGTCACGCTCAAGCTCCCCGAGTTCTGGGAATCCTCCGCTTCGGCCTGGTTCGCGCAGACGGAAGCACAGTTTGCGTTGCGAGAGATCACCGCAGACGCCACGAAATACTACTACGTGGTATCGGCATTAAGCAGCTCAACGGCGGCCAAAGTCGTGCATTTGCTGAAACATCCGCCAGCGACGGAGAAATATGTCACACTCAAGACACAGCTGCTGAAAACTTTTGAGCTCTCCGACGCCGAGAGAGCCAACCGGCTTTTCTCTCTACAAGGACTGGGCGACAGCAAACCTTCTGAGCTGATGGACAGAATGTTAGATCTTCTAGGTGAGCACGCGCCGGATTTTCTTTTTATTCAGCTGTTTTTGCGTCAGCTCCCGGCACAAGTGCGCGCAGCATTAGCCAACACGACCATCACAGACTGTAGGGCGCTCGCTGAGGAGGCTGACTCCGCACAACGGAGTGTCCTGCCGGCATCCGCGCTGGATACTGCAGCCGACAGCCACGGGCCGCCTATGGAGGCCGCTAACGGCACCACTATCCGCACGTATGGCACAAGATATGTGGAATTGTGTTTCGGAGGACAGCGTTTCACCTGGAATTTTGTTATTGCAAAAGTGGCTTTTCCGTTATTAGGATCGGATTTTTTGTGCGCTCATGGACGGTTGGTGGACATTAAGAACCGCCGTTTGATTGACGCGGTAACGTTTTGTTCTTACGCATGCACTTTTCGTCTCGGTGACTCCGTCAAGCTTTCCGGGATGTTTCCTGCTGCAGATGCGTTCGGCTCATTGCTCGCTGAATTCCCAGCCCTCACGCAGCCCACGTTTTCGGCATCGACAGCAAAGCACGGAGTGCAGCACCACATAACCACCATCGACCCCACCAAGCTGGCTGTGGCCAGGGCGGAGTTTGACAGCATGGAGCACTTGGGCATTGTTCGGCGTTCCAACAGCCCGTGGGCATCTCCACTCCATATCGTCCCCAAGCCTGGCGGCGGTTGGCGCCCGTGCGGTGACTATCGCCGGCTGAACGATACGACACCAGACCGTTACCCCATTCCACACGTCCAGGACTTTTCCACACATTTGGCAGGCAAGACCATTTTTTACAAGGTCGACCTGGTTCGTGGTTACCATCAGGTGCCTGTGCATCCATCGGACGTTCCAAAAACGGCAGTTATCACACCGTTTGGTTTGTTCGAGTTTCTTCGCATGCCTTTCGGACTTAAAAATGCTGCTCAGACTTTTCAGAGCCTCATGGACTCTGTGTTGCGTGACCTGCCTTTCCTTTTTGTTTACTTGGATGACATACTGGTGGCGAGCGACTCCAAGCCTGAACATCTGGCACATCTTGGAATACTTTTCGAACGACTCAACCAGCACGGATTGATTGTCAACGCAACCAAGTGTCAGTTCGGTCTGTCATCCATTGATTTTCTTGGCCACAGAGTCTCAAAGGACGGAGCTGTTCCTCTACCGTCAAAAGTCGAGGCCGTTGCGCAGTTCCCACGTCCACTCACGGTCAAGTCTCTGCAGGAGTTTCTGGGCATGGTGAACTTTTACCACCGTTTCATTCCTCAGGCCGCCCAACTCATGCTACCGCTTTATGATGCTCTGAAGGGCAAAGGACAGAAACACACTGTGGACTGGTCTGTGGGCACGGATAAGGCGTTTACGGACACAAAGGCAGTCCTGGCTAACGCTGCCATGTTGGCACACCCATCACCCACGGCCCCAATTTCCATCACTACAGACGCTTCGGATTATGCAGTCGGTGCTGTGTATGAACAGTGGGTGGGTGGCGCGTGGCAGCCGCTCGCTTTCTTTAGCCGACAGTTACGCCCCAGCGAGCGAAAGTACAGCACTTTTGACAGGGAACTACTCGGCCTCTACCTGGCCATCAGACACTTCCGTTCACTTTTGGAAGGATGACCTTTCACCGCCTTCGTGGACCACAAGCTGCTGACCTTCGCCATGGCCAAAGTGGCACAACCTTGGTCTGCCCGCCAACAACGCCAGCTGTCTTACATCTCTGAGTTCACAACAGATTTGCAGCACGTTTCGGGAAAAAGCAACTGCGTCGCTGACTGCCTCTCTCGAGCTGTGGTGGGAGCTGTCCATCTGGGTCTAGACTACAACCGCATGGCTGCTGATCAGGCCACTGATCCGGATGTACAGCGTCTCAAATCTTTCACTACAGGCTTAAAGATCGTGGACGTTCTCTTTGATGAGGCAGGTGTTACGCTCATGTGTGATGTGTCCACAGGAACACCCCGGCCGGTCGTTCCCTCGCAATGGAGGCGACAGGTGTTCGCTGCCATCCACAACATTTCCCACCCTGGCACGAAAGCGTCACAGAGGCTGGTGGCGGCTAAATTCGTGTGGCCGGGCCTCAAGAAGGAGGTGAGAGACTGGGCCAACACATGTGTCAACTGTCAGCGGGCCAAAATACATCGTCACACCAAAGCCCCTCTGGAGCCTTTCCAGGTGCCGGAACGACGGTTTGATCATGTCAAAATAGACCTAGTCGGCCCTCTCCCTAACTCTCACGGCTACACCCACCTGCTGACCATGGTGGATCGGACCACGCGTTGGCCTGAGGTCACACCACTTTCTGCGACCACGTCTGCGGAAGTGGCAAGAGCATTCATCGCCACCTGGGTTGCCCGATTTGGCACCCCTGCAGACATCTCATCCGACCGAGGCGCTCAGTTTACCTCTGAGTTGTGGAATACAGTCGCAGAGCACCTGGGCGTGAAACTCCACCGCACCACTGCGTTTCACCCACAGGCTAATGGACTTTGCGAACGATTTCATAGAGCAATGAAGGCTGCTCTTCGTGCCAGTCTGAAGGACAGCAATTGGGTGGACAAACTGCCATGGGTTATGCTTGGCATCAGGACTGCTCCAAAAGAGGACCTCCAGGCTTCGTCGGCGGAGCTGGTTTATGGCCAACCGCTACGGGTACCGGGAGATTTTGTTCCCAGCACTACGGCCCCGTGGTCTGCTTCTGTGCAGCGGGCCACTCTCCTGGACAATGCAAGGCTGTTTACGCCGGTCCCCACTTCTCATCACGGTGTCTCTCAGTCCCACATCCCTACTGGTCTGCAGTCAGCCGGTTTTGTTTTCATCCGCCATGACGCTCACAAGAGTCCCCTGCACCCGCCCTATGATGGTCCTTTCCGCGTTTTGGAGGCCGGTGACAAGCATTTTGTTGTGGACATGGGCGGCAGACGGGAACGGATTTCCGTCGATCGCCTTAAACCGGCTCATTTGGATGTCTCGGAGCCCGTTCAGTTGGCGAGACCCCCACGGCGAGGACGGCCCCCAGCGGTGCCCACGCCACTTCACCCTCCCAAACGCCGCAGCGAGCCCCTGGTTCCTTCTTCTGTTGCTGAGCGGCCAGAACCAGCCTCACGGAGTAGCCGCTGCGGCCGAGTAATCCGTCCGCCTCGCCGTTGAGTGTTATTTTGTGTGGTGAATTCTGGGGGGACGTGTGTAGTGGGTTGACTGTACATAATTCACCCTTTGATATGTATGTTCTCTATGTTACTTTGCCAAAGGCATTTATGTTATCCCATCTAGGATTGGGAGTTAAGTTGTCACGTGACGGTGACGTATATTGCGTGTGCCGGAAGTTCTTAGTATCGTTGAAAGTGTTGAATAAACGACACACGCGTTTGTGTGCTCAAACCAGGATATTGCTTTTATCCTTTTCTTTCGCACCTTCCACAATAGAATTCCTCCTTGTTGAACTCCGTTAGACGCATAAAAGAACCCGGATTGGACATTGCCCCATTTAACAGCCATTCTTTGTAATAAAGCGTACAATATTATTACTATTATTTATTATTAGGAATTAAAATGAGACGTAAACAGTTAAAAATAAAAAAGTAAAAAACAAAGCTCGGCATCCGTCTCTTCGCTGCCTCCTGGTGGTCGGTGTGTGTAACTGAACTTTTTTTGTAAAAGAAAATGTGTGAACTTTTCTTTGTTTAACAAACCTAACTTGTATAGTTTTGATATCGTTTTACTTGAATAATAGATGGATTCTAGTGGTCAGGACTTCATTTCCCAGGATCCTCTAGTCTCCAGTCAGACTCCGCACATGCTCAGAGCGATAGTTTCAAGCTCTCTGTTTATCTGACGCCGTGTGAAGAGGAAGGATTATTATCCCCTGTTTAGCAGACACAGCGTTTTGATTGTGTTTTTTTTTTTTACTTCTTGCTCGTGTTCTTCATTTCCCACTGTTTCGACTCTTTCTGCGACGACACGTTGGACTCGTTTGTAGCCGGTTGTGCTAAGCTAACTGGGCGTGGTTTGTAGTCTCAGTTTGTTGTAATATGAACTATTGTACTGTATTTAGTGTAATCTTATATTCACGTAAATACGGTATGTGTGATATTCAAAAATGATTGGTTCACTTTACGGTTGGAGAATTGACCTTGACTCTTCAGCCTCGTGAAGGAACCCTGAGGAGAACATGAAAGCGTACAAGAACCATAAAAGCATATTAGGGAAATACAAGTATGTTTTAGACATGTGTATTTTATAGAGGCGTGTGGAAGGTCTAAAGACCCGATATACATAGATAGTTAAAAGTCTTAAGAGCAGTGACGGGCGTTATAAAGAAAAGGTGTTACTAACAGAGTTACTTTTTCAGTAATGAGTAATCTAACGTAATTCCTTTTCCTCCGTGTGTGATGTGACGCGTCTCAAACACATTCACACGTCATCGTTTGTTTTGTTCCTCTCAGCACGTGCTTTCCTGAGGAATCGTCACTGCGCCTTTATTCCGAATTTCATTCCGTTTATTCCGAATTATGCCGAATTTCTCTCCGTCGTGTCGAACTAATGACGTCACCCGCCCGCGTGCCGCCTTTATTTACACTCGCGTCGTGATGTCGTCATCAGTGCAGAATAACGTGACCTGTGTGGATAAATCCACTGGCTAACGGATCGTTTGTTTCCTGCCGTTTGACGTATTTATTGGACATATAACTCAAATAATACAACAGTAATGATAATCAAAATAAACAGATAACATTTTACCTCTGGATCAAATGATTGAAAAGCCGTTAACGTTGCACGGTAAAGTGAGTGTGAAAGGCGTCTGAAACGATAGAATATATAACATAATTATACTATATATAGTATATAACATAAACTTACATAAAAACATCAGTTGCGCTTCAGAGTGAATCCGACCGACCAAAAAACAGTAAGATCGTTTTTATTTAATGTTATTATTAATACACGTGATTTAAACTGCGAAAAATAACAAAAACGCGTGATGTTTTTGGGGCATTTTATTGAACTTTATTTAAAAAACACTTTTGAATAGAAAGACCAAAAGAAAATGACCGGCTGAGAGAAAATGTGAAAATGATAAAGAAAAAAACCCCGAAAACGAATCGTTTCATCTGTAAGTTACACACACTAAAAATCCGTGAAGTATAATTGATAAAGTAAAATAAAATAAAAACAAGGCAGTGATTTTCATCCACAAAGAAGAAAACGAGCAAAAGCTCGCAGCAGTTTAAAGGTACAGGATGCTGGCGATGTTTTTATTGCCGCCCTCCGATCCGCTTAAAGGGGAGGTTGTGACGTCAGCGCGGGAAAGAAGGCCCTCTCCGAAACGTTTCCTTTCACACCGAAATGAGCCTTTAGAAGGCGCGTGCGCTCGATCCGACACTCAAACCCGATCAACTATAGCGAGAGGAGTTTGCGCGACAGCAGCGCGTGCGTATCGAGGCGTCGCACGTGCAGAAAAAGCGTTGAGAAAGACATCGGTATTTCCGTCAGGCACATTTTCCGGCCGCCCTTTCGGAGCGCGGTGCATTGTGGGAGCGTCGCGTCCCTGAGCCGAACGAGACCGGTAAGCGAAGCGCGAACTGCTCAATTAAAGGGGAAATGAGGGGCGAATATAACGCCGCCGCGACGCGCTAAACGTGAGGGGAAGTGTTGTAGTAACTCCGCCGAGAGACACTAGTAGGCGTGTTTTCGTAAAAGGCGGCGAGTAACGCACGTTTTCCCTCACGGCTCCGGTGTGCACAGCGCTGTCATGGCGCAGGCGCTTTAAGGGTTAATTTTTTCCACCGCCGACATTTTATGCGCGCGCGTCCGCTTCACCTGCGATTTAACGTCTTCCTCTCTTCTCTTCCTCTCTTATCTACTCCCTGTCTTATCTACTCTTATCGCTCTCGATAAAAGCAATCCGAGCGGTTTAAGGAGCCGCGGTGGCTCTGATGTGCGAGTCGCGAACCGAGTCGCTCGTGTGAACCGATTCTTTCGAGCGAGTCGCTTGAGGCCAATCCGACGATCTTTAAAACATGCGCCTGTGTTGTGCTTCACGATGTTTGGATCTTCGACTATTCATTGAATGTATTGTCGCTTTCTAACCAGTTGCGTGTTTTGAAATTATTCGTTGTTAAATATTTTATTTCACAAAAGTTTGTATGGTTTACTTTGTTTGGTTTCGTTCGGTTAAATCATTACTTGAATGTATTTGTCGTATTCTAATCATTTGCATATTTTGCAATTATTAAATTATACAAGTGTTGTTATTGTTTTTGCAGAATTATGCGTTTGAATTGTGGTTTACGTTGTTTGGTTGTACCTTTTTTTAATGGAGAAAAATGATCTGCATATTTTATAATTGTTTATTTATTTATTCAATTGTTCTAAATTATTGTCGTGTGTTCACCGCTCATTTGTTTAAGATTTTTTTTTTTTCAATTGAAGTTTTTGTTTATTTATTTTTTTTACTAACCAATTTTGTTTAAATGTAAAAAAATCTCTGTCTTTCTCTGTCTCTCTCTCTCTGTCTCTCTCTCTCTCTCTCTCTCTCTCTCTCTCTCTCTCTCTCTCTCTCTCTCTCTCTCTCTGTCTCTCTCTAAATAATTAAATGCCTCCTATAATTTTCTTTTTAACACATCTTGCTACAGTCACTCATTTATTAAACTACAGAGTATCAAAACAACACAACAATAATGTTAACACGCAACAAAAAAGTTTAATACAAGACATACAAATTTGTCCTTTGGCTTTGCAGACTGACTGTGTGTGTGTGCGCTTGTGTGTGTGTGTGTGTGTGTGTGTGTGTGTGTGTGTGTGTGTGTGCAGACGAGCTTCCACTGCTGCGGCGTTCCCGTCATCATGTCGGTGCGGGAGAGCTTTAACCCGGAGAGTCTGGAGCTGGACAAGAGCTTCCGTCTGACGCGCTTCACTGAGCTGAAAGGCACCGGCTGTAAAGTTCCTCAGGAGGTTCTGCACAAGCTGCTGGAGTCACTGCAGGAGAACCACTACCAGGAGGACGAGCAGTTCCTCGGAGCCGTGATGCCCAGGCTGGGTGAACACACACACACACACACTCACGGGGGAAAGGGCGGAGACTGTGGGCAGGAGCAGTGGGTGTGGCATCAGATAAGTGGCGAAAATGTCAAACACAAATTTCTAAGAAACCAATGAAAGTGCTTCACTTGTACATTTGGATTTTCAGATTTTTGCGTTTTCGTTTAAAAATTTGATTTTTAAAGAACGTCTGATGCGGAGACCAAGTCAAACGGAGTCAAATGAAAACGAGATGAAGCGGAAAAAAAAAAAATAAAACCAAAATTTTCAACCAATATCTTTAAAAGTTCCGAATGTGGATTTTGATGACTTTTTGACAATACATCGAAAGGTCATCAAAATCCACATTCTGAACTTTTAATCAATCACATTTTTCCAAGTCCTTTATTTCAAATACTTTCTTTTTAACAATAAAACCGGGTGTGGAGTCAGAAAAACATCACAGTCTCTGTCGTTTGGAATCATTTCGGCTTCAGGAAGGATGAAACGAAAAAATGTGAAGAAAAAAAAAATCAAATTTGAAATATAAGCGACGTTTTGTGACTCATCTTATACTTTTAACAAGTAAATATTGCAAATAATTGAATTTGTTTCCAAATGTGCAAGTTACTTTCTTTTCATTTGTACCCCCCACAATAACAACTCAAGGCAAAAAAAATAAATGATTAAAATAATCGTTGATTAATCGAGATTCTTAAGCCTTTAGTGACTCACAGCATCATGTTCAGAGTCTTTTATTAGACCAGTTGATGCCCAGACGTCTGCTGAGTAAGTCACGCTCTGGTTTCTCTGGTGATGTGACCCAGGCATCGGCATGGACACCTGCGTGATTCCCCTGAGGCACGGAGGCCTGTCGCTCGTGCAGACCACCGACTACATCTACCCCATCGTGGACGACCCGTACATGATGGTAGCACCACAGCGCCACACGCCTGTCAGAGCAGGAACTGCATCCCGTGCACTGTGTCCAGGGGAGGATCGCCTGCGCCAACGTGCTGAGCGACCTGTACGCCATGGGCGTGACCGAGTGCGACAACATGCTGATGCTGCTGGGCGTCAGCAACAAGCTCTCGGAGAAGGTGTGCCCCCCCCCGGCCCCGCCCAGCACGCCTGTGTGACCGCCGCTGTGTGCAGGAGCGAGACAAGGTGATGCCGCTGGTCATCCAGGGCTTCAAGGACGCGTCCGAGGAGGCCGGCACCTCCGTCACCGGCGGGCAGACCGTCCTCAACCCCTGGATCGTCCTGGGCGGAGTTGCCACCACCGTCTGCCAGCCCAACGAGTTCATCATGTGCGTGCCCCCCCGCCTGCCCCGCCTCCGTGACCCGTCTGACTGCTGTGTGTGTGTGTGTGTGTGTGTCCAGGCCGGATAACGCCGTTCCTGGAGACGTGCTGGTGCTCACCAAACCTCTGGGCACGCAAGTGGCGGTCGCCGTGCACCAGTGGCTGGACATCGTTAGTATTTAACCTGCTGAGTCCTGGTGTCCACGTCTGTGTACTGACCTTTAACCCGCCGAGTCCTGGTGTCCACGTCTGTGTACTGACCTTTAACCCGCCGAGTCCTGGTGTCCACGTCTGTGTACTGGCCTTTAACCCGCCGAGTCCTGGTGTCCACGTCTGTGTACTGGCCTTTAACCCGCCGAGTCCTGGTGTCCACGTCTGTGTACTGACCTTTAACCCGCCGAGTCCTGGTGTCCACGTCTGTGTACTGACCTTTACCCCGCTGAGTCCTGGTGTCCACGTCTGTACTGACCCTTTAATCGAAAACGTCATCCCGAATTCCAAAACATTTTTGCTGTACTAAAGGAGTGCGTCTATTTCTTACCGCTAGCGTGAAACAGTCGCTTAATCGTCGTTAAATAAACAAAATAACGACAGAAACACTAGCTGGTTTCAGATATCTTGCTTCCGGAATATAAAACAAGCTCGTCTTCTCCCAGAATGGCGAATTGTTTTTTTTCCGTTGTAGAGCCGCCATCTTGAAATGACAAAGATTTTTGTAATTGCGAGATTTCGAAAAATCTCACTGATTTGCACAACGTCATTTCAAGATGGCTGTTTAAAATTGTATACTGTAACTTAGAAACGTCTGCTCAACGATGTTTACTATACGCATTACCAATATTTTCTCACGTTTAAAAAAAATCTAAATCTGAATTTATGAAGTCATATGGATGACATATAGTTTATGTAAAACTCATTCCGCTAACGGAATTATCGCCCAACGAAACGTCTGTCGTCACGGATTATTTTGGTCAGTGGGTGTGATTGGGTTCCGAGCTCTGCACTAGGCAGCCTTTCTACATGACTATATGACGTTATTGTCAGGGAGCACCTGAGGCGTGTAGTGTCAGAACGCTTCTGCTCTTGTCTTTGTCAGCCGGAGAAGTGGAACAAGATCAAGCTGGTGGTGACGCAGGAGGACGTGGAGCTGGCCTATCAGGAGGCGATGCTGAACATGGCCCGCCTCAACCGTACGGGTGTGTGCGCCGCTCAACGCGTTCACCGCTAAACCGCCGCTCTGACGCGCGCGCGCGTGTGTGTGTGTGTGTAGCGGCCGGGCTGATGCACACCTTCAACGCTCACGCCGCCACCGACATCACCGGCTTCGGGATCCTAGGCCACGCCCAGAACCTGGCGCGACAGCAGCGCACCGAGGTTTCCTTTGTCATCCACAACCTGCCGGTTCTGGCCAAGATGGCGGCCGTCAGCAAAGCCTGCGGGAACATGTTCGGCCTCATGCACGGCACCTGCCCGGAGACGTCAGGTAGCCCCGCCCACGCCGCACACGCCCTTGTGAAGTTCACTCGTGCACAGAGAAAACCAAGCAATTAGGAAAACAGGAAGTGCCATGATTAACAGTTTTAGGAGGTGCAGGTGTGATTCGGTTCCCGAGCACTAGACTGTGCAGCCTTACTATACGATTATATGAAGTTATTGTCCTACGATGCTTGAAGTCCTTAAATGCTATATCATATAAATTATAGGGCTGTCAAAGTTAACGCGTTAACTGGTGTGATTAATTACATTTGTTTAATCGCGTCAGATTTTATTATTGCCATTAATCGCACTTCCGGTTTAACGGTATTTCCGGTTTTTGAGTTTCACTTCAAAACCATTCAGTATTATTTGTGCAGTTTTTTGCACAGCTGAAATCACAGCGCACTTCTAGAAAGAACAGAGTGTAATTCAGTTATTCACAGTCTCTCAGACGACTGATGCGCACACACCATACGTCGCACTTTTGTTCCTTTAGTTAATAATGTGTGATCAGTCTTTTCAGCTAGACTCATTATCACTGACAGACTTTAGCCACACAAATATACTAATACACATCCGTTGTCTCTTTTCCTCAAAATAAATTACTTGTTTCTTTTCTAAATATTATGAGCGGCTTACCCATTGTTTCCTTTAGTCAAAACGGTATATTACAGTATTTAAACAAGTGTTTATTTTGTGTTGAGTTTATATTAATTTACATTTTACACTTCAATATTCAGTATTACAGGATCCTATACTTGTTCATGTTATTAATGATTGTTAATACTAAAGAATCATTAATAATAAATTATTTTTATCATTTGTAATTTAATCGCGATTAATTTGGCTGAGGAAGTGCGATTAACTAATTAAAAAATGTAATCGTTTGACAGCCCTAGTAAACTGTAATAATGTGTGTGTGTGTGTGTGTGTGTGTGTGTGTTTCCCTCAGGCGGTCTGTTGATCTGTCTTCCCCGCGAGCAGGCCGCGCGCTTCTGTGCCGAGATCAAGTCTCCCAAGTACGGCGAGGGTCACCAGGCGTGGATCATCGGCATCGTGGAGAAGGGCAACCGCACCGCGCGCATCATCGACAAGCCGCGCATCATCGAGGTGGCGCCGCAGAACCTCAGCGCCACGCCCGGAGCCGCCTCCTAAGCCCCGCCCACACCTCTCTCTCTCTCTCTCTCTCTCTCTCTCGCCCTTTTCTGTTCCACACGCTGTTTTTATACTCTGTACAAATGTAATTCTACTTCCCCCCCAATAAATCTCACGCCAGTTGTTTTTAATTCTCGGATTGTCGTCGTTTTTATTCCGTACAATCACTTTACAGATGCACAGTGTCTACGCACTAAACTAGTTAGTTATAGTTGCCCAACAGTGCAACAAAGTTAAGAATTTTAATTTAAATATACGTATAATTGAATATGAGAAAGAAAATGTATATATAAAATCAGTCTTGATTAATAAAAATGCAAAATATGAGTACAAAATGAAAATAAATCCTATGTTTATATTTATAATGGTAGCACACTATCTTGTATTAATATTAAGAATCTAGAATTGATTATAAACGCTTCATTTCTAAATATTTAATATTTATATTAAATTCATTAACATGTGCACGTTAGTGATGCGCGGGTCGTCTCATAACCCGCGGGTCGGGTTGGGGCGGGTAAAGAAATTGTCACTTAATTTGCGGGGCGGGTCAAAAGATTTCAGAAAAGCGGGACCCGCGGGTTGGAAAAAAACCTGACCCGCGCATCACTAGTGCACGTATATAAGATAAAAGAGCTAATCTGAGATAAGATAATGCAGTATTTATTGTCATTGCCATGGCCAATTGTGCAAGTTTTTAGTTTTTAAGTTTCAAACAAAAATTTTAATATATGGTATATTTGAATATAAGAATAACATATTTAAAATATAAAATAATTCTTGAATAATATAATTACGACAAATATGAATACATAATGACAATAAATTATATATATATAGTGTTTACACATTTTCCTGTAATACTGTTAAGAATCAAGAATTGTTTTATATATAAAAATGTCATTCCTATATTTAAATATTTAATTTTAAGTGCTTAACTTAAAAAAGTGCCGCCACTGTAGATTCAGAGGGATTAGATAAAGACAACGCTGTATTTACTTACACTTATATTTAAAAACAGACATTCTAAGCTTTATGTCATTTCTTTATGTACATTCCAAGACATGTTTGTTTTCAACTGACAAAAAGAAAGCAAAACGTGTTTCAAGTTTAGTTTTATTATTAATATTTATTTTTACAAAACACACAATGTCCTGTTAGTTCTTCAAACTTTCAATCGATGTATAACACTCATATGTAAGTCCAAAATTGATTGTTTTTGTGTGTTTTATCTTGAATAAAGAGTGACTCGACCTCGGAGGAAAAAAACATTGCACATTTAATAAAAATTATACTAAATTACATTGCAGTATTTAAACGAGTGTATATTTAGTGTTGAGTTGACATTAATTTACATATTACACCTCATTATCCATTATTCCAAGCTTTAGTCATTTAATCGCCATTAAATTGGTCAGGGAAGTGTGATTAACTACTTAAAAAAATGTAATCGTTTGACAGCACTAGTATATATATATGATTTTATAATGTATATAAAAGAGTAAAACATAATTTAATAAAATATATGTGTATAAAATATCACCAAAAAAAACAATGATGGCCGTCTTTATAGGTGGCGTGTGACGGGACTGCACAGATATTTGTGCGCACACACACACACACACACACACACACTCATCCATCCATCTTTTTCTTGTCTTGTGCTGGTCAGGTGTTCTTGTGGTGGAGGAGCGCTCTGATGTCCAGCATGGCCTGTCTGATGTTCCGGCCGAAGCGCTGCGAGTCCTGCACAGTCATATCATCATCATCATCATCATCATCATCATTATAATCATAATAATCCTAATAATCATAGAGACAGGAGAGGCGGAGATCTACTGTACGCGCCGTCTCAGGGCTGGAGAACTTGCTGGAGATGTGGAACGTGATGAGGTCTTCACCCACTATGATGTAGGAAACGCCGTAGCCGTCGTCCGCCACCTGAGCGGGAAAAACACACCAACCTTCCAAACCCAGAATCCTTTAGTATTTGTAAAGGAGAAAAGGATGGATCGAGTAGATGAATCGACCGATAGATAAGTCACGGTGAAGTTCTAGATTTCCGTGAGACACGGACAAAGGTGTCAAGTAAAAGTCCTTTGTTACTTAAGTAGAATTTTGCCGATGAGTTGATGAGTACTCGCTTATGTTGTGAGTAAATGTTTTTTCCACCGACTTTTTACTTCTACACTGCAAAAAATGAGCATGGAAAAAAAATCAAGAAAAAAACTAAATGTGTAATAGAAACATTTTATTTAAAAACTAGAGTAAAACGATCTGCCAACGGGGTGAGAGGTTTTTACTTGAAATCCCGTTTTTTTTGTTCAACAAGATAAATTCACTGTCTCGGAATTAAAAGAGAGGGATTTATTTGCTTGTTTATTGCTTCATTTCAAGAGTTTGTTTTTTTTGCAGTGTGTATGCAAATATCTGCACTTCGAACACCTTATATTTAAAATGTAGTCGCGTTACTCCTATTTCATTTGGGTTGGTTTAATGTCCGTATCATCATCAATCTAAATAAAGGTTGTGGTCAACTTGATTGTGGCTGGATGAGTCTGTGCTTAAATGATCATGTTTTCTAACATCACTCCAATAAAAGTCATTAATGACCATATTTAGGTCCGGTAGTAAGATCCAGACTTGATCCCGGAAGTAAGATCTCTGATCTCGATCACAAGATCTACCTGCATATTAGTGGTGAGAAATAAACCCGCTGAACGTTCATGTCGCCACAACATTGGGCCTGTCGTAAAGTGAAAAGGTTTCGCAAAAAGACACGATATTTTAAAAGGAGATTTTTGTTACCAGAGTCGGTCGTGGTAAGTGGAGGCGCCGCTGTATCTCAGAGGCGTAAAGTACTTGATTAAACCTTGGGAATTTTTGTACATTTTGTAAAAATGTGTAATACAATTCGCGCTCATTCATATAGCGCTTTTCTTAGTCAGAGACCAACGCAAAGACGCAATGTGAAAAAGTCTTTAAAAAGAAAAATGTTTTTTATCTGTTGAATTATTTATCTGAGAATTATTTATCTGTGTTCAAAAACGAGGCAAAAGCATGTAAATAAACTGAAAACACTGAGCTTAGTATTTGTACTTGTAATTAGTACTTGTACTTTATTGATTGAGTGAATTTATTGAGACTGCGTGAATTTAATAGTTGCTTGTATTTTTGTACAAAGTAGCCAATAGTAATAATAAGTAAAACAATGTTTCGCAAAAAATCTCTAGAGTTTACTCAAGTACTTCTACACCTCTACACTTTTACTTGAGTAATATATGTGGCGAGATTCGAAGCCTCCTCCGGCTCCCACGGCCCTCAGTACAAGTACAAAGTAGTCAAAAATACCAACAAGTCAAAAAACATTTACAAACATTCCTAGAGTTTACTCAAGTACTTCTACACCTCTACATTTTTACTTGAGTAATATATGTGGCGAGATTCAAAGCCTCCTCCGGCCCCCTGTCCCTCAGTACAAGTACAAAGTAGTCAAAAATACCAATAAGTAGAAAAAAAAAAGTACACAGATTCCTAAAGTTTACTCAAGTAGTTCTACAAGGTAGGCGGGACTGACCGGTCCGAAGCCTCCTCCGGCCCCCACGTGCTGAGGGTAGTTGAGCGTGTCGATGAGGCCGAGCTGCTGCTGAGGCGTCTGACTGGTGGAGAGGCGCCAGGGCTCCGACAGCACCTGCGGGACGTCCCGTCTGTCAGGGGTCAGGGGTCAGGGGGGTCACAGGGGTCACCTGCTGGAGGAAGGGCGAGTGGATCCCCATGACCTTTGACACGATGTAGAGGCAGAAGAGGTGGCGGTCGATGCCGGAGCCGGTCATGGCCAGACGATACATGTTCTGATGCGTGTCTGCGGCGCTTGTGAAGAGCTTCAGCTTCTGCTGCTCCTGCTCACACCCACACTCGCACATCTCATCACTCCTCATCACCCTGAGATACTCTTCATCAGTTTAAGTAGTCTGCGTTTGGCTCGTTTGCTGCGACATTTTGCGTTTGTTATCGAGACACAAAGACGACGTGTTGTGCACGTTAAACTGTATAAAAAAGTCTGAATAAGAATGTAAATATATATATATATTATTTATAAATATGATAGATTATTGATTATAAATGAATATATATATTTACATTAGGGCTGTCAAAGATTTAATTTGTTTTAACTAGTTAATCGCACTTCCCTGACCAAATGAATCCCGATTAATCGTGCGCTTTGAGACAGTTAAAACTGTGAAAAGCGCCCTACAAATACTCATTATTATTATTATTATTATTATTATTATTATTTAATCGCGATTTAAACGACTGAAGCTTGTAATATTGGATATTAATGTGTAATATGTAAATGAATGTAAACTCACTAAATAAACACTCGTTTAAATACTGTAAAATATTTTGGTATAATTTTTGTTCAATTTGCAATGTATTGTCTTTGTTTTTTAACCCTCCGAGGTCGAGTCGCACTTTTTTCAAGATAAAGCACAAAAAAACTTTCCTCTTACATATAAGTGTCATCCATCAATTGAAAGTTTGAAGTACATGTATTTTTTTATATGCAAAATATAATTACAATCTGACAAAATATAAAAACAGATCTGACAAATTTATGAAAAAATTAATTACAGATATATTTATTTTGAAAATAAATAAGTTTGTTGAAAGTTCATTGATTTTATGAAAGAAGTAATTACAAATGTATTCTTTTTTTTGAGAATGACGTTTCTCTGATTTGAACTCCACATGAGAAAATAATTTGCCTGATATTTTGTGTTTTAAAAACAAAAATAACGCAAATATAAGCAACCCCTCACCCCGTTTATCAGGCACAAATGATAAATTCCCTTAAAAGGCGAATAAATGCACCTTATTACTTTCTTAGTATTCTGACTTAACAGAAACCTAAAATTCAGGCAAAAACACTCCTGTTTAACAAACCTGCGTGCCCTTATATCACTTCAACGTGGTTTTACCTGAATGACAGATCATATAGTAACGTTAGATATTATTTCTAAATGTAGTGTAGTATATCTCCAGTAGGAGGTGCTATAATTCCACTTGCTACTTCCAAATATGGGCGTATTTCGGTTTTCACACGGCCAGACAGCGAGTTCCCCATCATACTGTATTTAATACAATTTATGAATTTTTCCTATTTGTTTTTTAGGCACAAAATTGACAACATTTTGTGCGCTTTGAGACAGTTAAAACTATGAAAAGCACCTTACAAATGCTCAGAACTTGAACTTGAAATTTTTTTTTACATATTTTAATAAAGCACAAAAAGGCCTATTTGAAATATGTGCACACAAGCGCCCCAGTCGATTATCGGTTTCTAAAAAATGATGAAATAATGGGGCGCCCATATTTACGTGAGGACGGTATGTGATAAAAGGTCTCACCGTGCTCCGCCCGTCCTCCATCGCCCGGACAAACGCGGTGGACTGGAGGGTGCAGGAGCGAACGGTCTCGGTCCGGCCCTCGCGGAACATGCGCGTCATGGACGACTCGTACGTCAGGCAGAACACGCCCCTGTCCTGCTCCGAGAGGCGGGGTCAGTGGAGTGTGAGGGCGGGGCCTGTGCCGAGCCTTACCCGGAAGTGAGCGAGCTGCAGCGCCAGCTGGATGAAGGCGTCGGGACTGGTGCGGCACTTCTTCATCAGGCCCTTCCCGAAGTCAGCGAACACGCCCGTGTGGAGGTCCACGTCCTCCGCGATGCTCCGGGCCAGCGTGTAGGAGGCGTGGATGATCTCCCGGCACTGAGGGAAGAGGCCAGTGCTCAAGCGGGCGTGTGACGGGCACCGTGAGGGACTCGCACCGCTCTGGGGAGGCTCCACTGAAGGCGGGCGGGGCGGGCGAGGCTGGGGCTGGCATCTCCTCTGCAGTGGCCTTCTGCGGTGTAGCCCAGCTGGAAGCAGTCAGTGGCCAGGACGTACTGCACACACATTACAGTACAGTACATTCAACGGTTTGCTCTCGCCAGGAGTGGCGATGATTCATTAGAGTGAATTTTCCCAAATTTATGAATTCGACTCGCAAATTTGTGACTCGTCAAGACTCGTCATCTCAGAATTAAAACTTCAGTATCTCAAAATTATGACCAAATGTCTTGTAATAATGACTCGAAACTTTAAATGAAAATAAGACGTATGACTCACAGCATCTCGAAATTCCACTTTGTTTCTCAAACTTGTGAATTTGTATCTCTGAATTAAGATTTAGTACATTTATTACCAGTATTATTTAGCTGTAAAAAACTGAATTTACAAAGTCATGGCACAGATTGAGCCGTATTTTACGTATATTCTGTCTACACTACATGTAAAATACGGCTCAACTAACAAAATCGTTCGCAGAACAAAACTGATCTCGGAACTAATTAATTTTGTAAGGAGAGGTACCACTGTATCTCAAAATTATGACTTTTTCAATCTAGTATCACAGTTTTAAATGCAGTCTCAAATGCATGACTTATAGCATCTCAAAATTGTCTTATTCAAAATTATGACTTACTTTATCACAATTTGTATTGCGGAACTAAGTATTTCAGAATCATGACCTATTCAAATTGATGACTTACTCAAAAGAATACTTAGCATCTCAGAAATGTGGCACAGTATGTTGAAACGTGTAACTTTTTCTTTCTTTTTTTGAACTTGTTGCTTAGTTTCTCAGAATTGTGACTTGGTCTCTCAAACCAAAGACTTTTTTTGGTCTAAGAATTATAACTTAGTATCACATAAATACGACTCGAAATTTTACCTCAAAATGAGACTGTCTCAAACATATGAATGTCTTGTTTAGAATTATGACTTTGTTTCTCACCATTATGAATTTGCTTCTCAGAATTAATGTTTAGCATCTCAAAATGATGACTTGGTGTCTCAAACGAGAAACTTTGTTTCTCAAAATTGTACCATCTCACACCAACTCAAAACGATGTCTTATTCAAGATTAGAACTTAGTATCTCAGAATTCTGACTTGGTATCTCAAAGTTAATACTTTATATCTAAAATGTATTAGAATCTCCAAATTCTGCCTACTCAAAATTAAGACTTGGAATGTGAAAATGAGGATTATTCAAAGTTATGAATTACTAAAGAGTAAGACTAGAAAGTGATTATCTGAGATTTGTGACTTGGAAACTCAAACTTTTGACTTAGTATCTCAAACTTTACATTGTAACTATTTATCTCAAAATTCTATCTTAGTTTTTCCAAATTGTGACTTAGTATCTCAAGTCTCTGACGTAGTGTCTCATAGTCATGGTGTATAATCTTGAAATTAACGAGAGATCTCATAATTATGACTTTATGGCTTTTCATAAATCTTCTGAAAAAAAAGAGGAAAACATTTCTTCTTCTTCTTAGAGAATGTACTATGCATCAGTAGAACAAAAATGAATTCATGAAATGAGCATAAACAATCGATTTTTTTTTTACCTCCCACATGTGTCCGATAATCGGCGCGTCGGCCCACGAATGCTCGGCGTTGATGCCCATTTTCCCGTTCTTGTAGACGACCAGCGTGAAGGACTTATCAAACCACCTGAGGCGTGAGAGCATCAGCGAGGTTCATCTGAGCTGTTCAGGGTGTGCTCAGAAGAGTCGGACCTGTCGTGGCACTTTCCGTGCAGCAGAGATTTGGCGTAGAGGTCCAGAGAGTCAGGCTCCTCCGCATCGTATCCCTGAGCTTCATCATCCAGGGTCAGGAAGAACGCCGCCGTCTCGATGGCCTCCAGGGAAACGTGGTTGACTCCGTCCCTGAAGAACTTCAGACGGGCCCTCGCCCAGGGAACCCTACACGAAAACACACCTTAAAGAACCCTGAAGGAACATTTAACTGAACTAAAGTCGAGCCACGTTCCCCACACGGCATTAAATAAAGCAGTTTCAGTGATGGAAACTAGCCACGCCCTTGAATGACATCATCAGGTCAGAAAATGTGGCTCCGCCCAAGATGTGCTGCTTGTATGTCTGGCTTTATTCATCAGATTGCGTGTTGGCTTCTTATCGATCAGCTCAACTGGATTATTATGATTATAATTATTTATATGATATGTGACATTAAAGTCATTCTACTCAACCGAACTGGACACCTAAAATTCTGTCTAAATGCTTCTCTTAACAGTAATCCTTTTTACAAAAATACATAGTACTTTAAATAATACATGTACATAGAACATAGAGTACAAACTTGAATAATAATGTTTTTTTTAAAAGGGAATGTTAGATACTATTTCTAAATGTAGTGTAGTACATCTCCAGTAGGGGGCGCTTGTATGATTACACTTTCCATATATGGGCGTATTCCGGATTTTCAGGCTGCCGGAGGTAGATCGCAGATAGACAGAGAACTCCATGTTATTTTTCATCATTTCACCATCCAATCAGAGAAGGGCCGACCCCACGTGAGTCTTGGGACAAAACTCCAAACGCAAACAAAAAAAGCAAACGAAAAAGCTTCGAACAAAAACGTAAAGAATAATAAAAAAAACAAACGTAAATGTGAAGCATTTTTCGTTCGTTTCTTTGAAACGTACGTTCGATATTTTGGACACTAGTCTGATTCCCTAGAGATTCAGATATTTACTGGCATACTTAAAAATGCACATATAATTCCCCCCGAGTTTTTGGAGCTTCTAAAAATGGGTTCTTCTATTTGCGTGAATACGATCAGACCTATTGACTGTTCCAGCAGAAGATGGGCGAGGTCTTGTAGAAGAGCGGACCTGTTTCCTGCGGTCAGCGAGGGCAGCTGCAGCTCTCCAGGCTGAGGCTCAGACGTGTCCTCTAGGATGCGCTGGAACTGCATCTCCAGCTCGCAGGGCCAGAGGTGACGCCCCCCGTGATACAGCCACACCCGGAAGAGTCGCCCCCTGTGGTACACCGCCACGTGCTTCCGCTCCTTCAGGTGCTGCACCACGTCTGGAACACAGCGCCTCGGGTGATGAGCACCGTGTGAGCGCGGGATGAGGCGGCCTCACCGCTCTCCACGCCGGGGATGCGTGTGGTGTTGAACATCCGCTCGTACTGGGAGGAGCACATGGGGACGACGCCCTGAGCCCTCAGCTATACCAGGAGACACAGACAGGGGGAGCTCAGTGAGCGTGGAGGTACCAAAACAGCTCGGGTTGTTTGTCTTGTGTCAATGTTTAGGATTCATTTTGTAAGATTTAGTTATTTCCTGTTCCCCCTCGGGATCAAATGGTTTCACCCAATCAAGTTTAGGCGGGAAAACTGGCCTGTAAAAGCCAGCCCATTTTGGCGGGTTGGACAGGGTTGGTTGGTTGTTTGATCAGAGTTCTTGTTTTTATGTAAACACATTTTTGTGACTGAAGTTTGGCATCTGTGTGGCTCCTATCACTTCCCATTGGGGCACGTTTATGACAACGACTATAATCAGTCATATTGATAACTATAATCAAAAGAGTGTCAAACCGTACACAAACAGTACAATAGTAGTTCCACACTACAGAACCCCCTCAGATTTATCATTTGATCACAAAGGTTATATTTCCCGCATTATATTTCCATTTTTTTCTATCTTGCACGTCAGCGTGCCGACTTGACAACCAATCAAATAGTGTGATGTCATCATTAGTCGCCAACCTGAGCCGTTTTTACACCCGAGTCGTTTTGGTTTCTACAACAAAATCAAGTTTGTGCCAAAAATGAACCCAATCATGTTCGTAGTGTCTGTTTGTTCTAAACTTCTATCTCAGACGTACCTTACAACGTTTCGACAGTAGACTTCCATCTTCCTTTAGTGCACTTTGAGACCGCTAAAATTGTGAAAAGCGCCTTTCAAATGCTCAAAACTTGAACTTCCTCTAAGGCGTCACCAAGGCAGAGTCAACCAATTGACAGGTTGACTCCGCCTCCTGCTGATCTCCCGCTGTTGGAGACAATCAGCTGTTCTTAACCAGGTCACGACTCCGCCTAGTGACGTCTCAGAGGAAGACGCAAGTCTACCGTCCAATCATGTCAGGCACTATTGACTGCGAATCACAACTTGTCTGAGGTAAAAGAATCTTTCTAGAGCAAAAAATATCGAAGAAACTAACGATTCTAAAAAACTGTTTTTTTTGCGCTGGATTTTGTCACTAGATGGGTGTGGGAGGCGGACCTTATTCTGATTGATGGGTGCGAACGTGATTGGAAGCAGGTGACCCGGAAGTGTGGGAGGAGTTCAGCGAGCCAATCAGAGTAAGGGCCGCCTCCACGTGAAAGTAGTGCCAGAAATAAATATATTTAGAATGAAATTGTAAAAAACGAAGGTGTGAAGACTTGAGCGTACCGGCGTCAGTTCTCCTCGCTCCAGCTTGCGGCGATACTGCAGCATGGCGTGGACCACGTTCCCCGCTCGCGCCGCCTGTCTGTGTGTGGGCACCACGTGAAGGAGATCCTGACAGAAGCACACAAAACACCCGGCGGGAGGTCAGCACGCAATAACACGGACATCGCTGAAGTGGTTTTATTCATGTGAGACGACGTAAAACACGAGGCATACATACTGTGTGTTTACTACGCAGAGGTGTAACGAGTAGCTGAAAACCATACGTACGGGACGCCATACTGTAAAAATTACTCAACTACAAGTTGGAGTAAAAGAGTAAAAGTCACAATACATACAAATTTTAAAAGACCTAGAGTTTTTTTTTACTCCTATTTAGGCTCAAAACATCAAGAAATGTGGACAAGCAAGAAACACTTCATTTATGAAGTTTTATTTTCTAACACATATAGAAATGAAATTTAACGCCTCAATGTTCCAAAAAGGGAGAACAAAATGGAAAACAAAAAGAGTATAAAGTCAGTCTCAGACTAACTCAAGCTGAACGACATTATTTTTAACTTTGGTTGTGATGGCGTGTGACGGACGGAGGCGGAGTCACTCACCATGATGTAGAAGTTGCTGTTGACCATGATAGGGTCTCGTCCTCTCAGGTAGATATACTCCTCCCACCAGTCGCTCACCTGTGGGACACGCCCCTGTCCTTATAAGGTGGTGCAGGGGGACTGTGATTGGTGACGTACGTAGTTGGCGGCCCACCAGGACTTCAGCACCAGGTACTGTTGCAGCCGCGGCGCCGGATCCTGTTTGAAGTCGTTTGCTACAATCTCCATCCGCTCGTAGTTCTCGTCGCTCAGAAGAGGCCGGATAGACTCCAGATACTGAAACCGTAACCAGGAGAAAAAAGTATAACAATACAGTATATATATGTACAGTATATTTATATACACTGTGTGTATGTGTGTGTCTGTACGTATATATTATTTAAAAAAAGATGGTGTATGGTGTTGTACTTTCGGCACTAGATTGGCGTGAGGGCGGTCCTTTCTCAGGGGGCCAGGAAGTGTGGGAGGACTTCAGCCAGCCAATCAGAGTTAGATCCGCCCCCACGTGAAACTAGTGCCAAAAATCCAAACGCAATTAAAAAGGAAGTTTTGAATGAAAATGGGAAGATCGCAAGTAGAAAAAAAAAGAGTGTGAGTGTGTGTGTAAAGCCTGTCTGCCTGTATCTATTATTTTAAAAAAGGATGGATGGTGTACGGTCTTTTAAGAGGTGCTTTGACCGACCGTGGTGGCGTCTAAATAATTATCGAATTATTATTACGATGCAGATGATGATGATGATGACTATTATTATTATTATTATTATATACACAGCTAAACTGTCTCTATGTTCTGTATACGTACCTATATAACTCTTTCATTCTTTCTTGTCATTCTGTATATGAATCTCTAATTCTCACCCTTCTGATTGTGTCGTCCACACTGGGGACCGGGAGACGAGGCAGAGACGACTGAAAGCTGTAAAGCAGCGGCCGTCTTCCAGAAAGCAGCTTTATCAGACTCTGAAACAGAAAAACTAAATATACCGTATGTACACGATTATAAGCACCCACCCACTCGGTTTATCCAGGCACAAAATACATATTCAAAATAAAAAACGAAAAAGAATTCCCGATAAATCGAGCTACATTTCTAAGTTGAAGTTGATTTCTATAGTGCTTTTCTCAGTCCCAGACCAACGCAAAGATGCTGAAACCAAAGTCGCTTAAATACCCAGTTTTTATTATTATGTTTTGTATTATTATATTTAATATTATTTGTATTAATAGTTTCTTATCAGATGCCGTGTGAAGAGGAAAGATTATTATCCCCTGTGCAGCAGACCCAGCGTTTTGATTGTGTTTGTTTCCTGTTTTTTTTTTAACTTTTTGTCCGCGTTCTTCATTTCCCACTGTTATTTTCTCTGCTCAGTTGATATTTGACTTGTCGTTTCTGTCTGTTCAAAAAACAATGACTGTATTTAGCTTGTTTTTGTCTCATCCAGTGTTATTCAACCACTGCTAAATCGTGGCAAATGTTTATTTATTTCAGCTATTGAGCCTCCAGAACCTTATTTTAAAGAAAGAAAAGAAAACACACACACATCACTGCATAAAGATTATTTGTGATTGCTCCAGACTCAAAATGTGGAACAATTAGTGCTTATATATTTACGTGCACATTATAAATAGGCGAATATAAGTACCCTCCAATCTAAACTTGGAAAAAAAAAAGGTGCTTATATTTGCGTATTAAAGGAAAATCTATAATTACAGAACAGGTGTTGAGGTCACAGAGAATACAATAAAAGAAAATACGAAGTGACTCCAGGAAAATGAATATAATAAAATACAATAAAAAATGTTTTGTATAAATAAAATGTATACATTTTATTTATAATTACTTATTGAGCTTATTATCAATTATCATAGCGCACAGTCTGAACACCGATAAACGATGGGCATTTTTATTTTTTAACTGACTCTTTCTCCTAATTTTTGGACACAGATGAACAATGGACGTTTCTCTTCTTTAGCCTCCTGGGTCCTAGTGTCCTCGTCAGGTCACAGAGGTTTCTCACGTGCTGTGTTAACCCCTGACGTGCTAAAATGGATCAACCATGTTATTGTGGTCTTACAGTAAAAAAATCTTGTAAAAAAAAATAAATGACGCTTCATTTTTACACTTATCGTGCTTCTAAAAGCCAAACTAGCAAAGTACATTTTAAAAAGAGTGTAATTTCAGAGCTCGGTTCTCAAGAGGTTTAAGACAAATTTTCCCTAATTCCACATAGTTCCACAATAATTCCATTTGCGTGGGTGTGGAATTAAGAACACACACAGGTCGTGTTCCTCACCAGCCAGACTTTAGTAGAGAAGCTCATTTTGCCGTGCGACTGGAAGATCCAGCCGTGATAGGACAGAAGAGCCTTGAGGAAGTAGCGCAGCAGCAGGATGACGGACAACCACAAGCCCGTGGCAAACAAGATGGCGCTCAACACCGTCTGCGTCTGGACCGTCATCAGACCACTGCACACAGACACAGAGTCCTGATGTCCACGTCTGTGTACGGACCCTCACGGAGAGACCCCGCCCACTGGGTTAACCCCTGTCATAGAGCCACGCCCTCTAGTGGTGTCCGAGCGCCCAAGAGCGTTTAGCAGTTATAGCCAAAGGGGCGGAGACACGAAAGATCGATGACAATAAGTAAATATTGAGTAACGACATGTGTAATAACTCCAACACTCATGTAAAAATACATGGACACTTTTTACACTATTTTACCATTTTTACACTGATTGCTCTCCTAAAGCCAAAATAGCAAAGCAAATTTGAAAAAGAATATGACGTCAGAGTTCGAGTCTCTAGAGGTTAACAGACAGAGAGATGGATGGATAGATGGATGGAAATGATAATGGACAGAATGACAGACAGATTCACAGGTAGATCTACCCATGTATCTGTCTGTCTTTCTGTCTATTATTATTTCCGTCTATCTAGACACAAAGGCTGACAGACAGACAGAACGGTTGTAAAATAGACAGATCAGTTGAACAGCACAGAAATATTGATGTAAAACAAACAGACAGACAGACAGATAGACATGAAGATACACCAAAAATTTGAATCAGACAAACGACAGATCGATAAACGTGAAGACAGACAGAAAAATAGAATCTGGCAGATAGACAAACAAGAAGTTAGACAGAAAATTTTATCCGAGAGACAGACAGAGAGAGAATGTAAAATGGATAAATCAATTGAACAATGGATTGAATTAAACAGACAGAACAAATAGAATCAGACAGACCGATAGAATATCTGGAAAATGGGATCAGGAAGAGATCAAGACAGACAAAAAATAGTCGATAGATAGATAGATAGATAGACAGACAGACAGACAGACAGATAGATAGATAGATTATATAGCACTTTTCTTAGTCCGAGACCAACGCAGAAAAGAGAGAGAGAGAGAGAGAGAGAGAGAGAGACAGGCAGAGAGAGTGTGGACAGAGAGAAAGAGAGAGAGAGAGACAGAGAGAGAGAGACAGAGAGAGAGAGAGACAGAGAGAGATGGTGACCTGACGGGTAGAGAGGTGTTGATCTTGTGGATCATGCCCATGGAGGGGTCTATGTGGGTGTAGAGGGTGCTGATGATGGTGATGACCACTATCAGCCAGCTGGAGGGACTGGCGGGGTACACGCCCATCAGCACGCCGTTCTGATCAGACAGACAGACGGGTCAGGAGAGAGAGAGAGAGAGAGCGAGGGGCGTGTGAGAGGGTGAGACGGGCACCCTGAAGCGGATGGCACGCTTCCTCCAGGAGGTGACGCTGCTCAGGTAGATGTGCCTCAGAACCTCACGACTCAGCTGAAGGTCCACACCGTCCGGAGTCACCCTGAACTGAAACGCCACCGCCTGGTGAGCCTCCGCCATCCTCCTGCCAATCACAGCACAGCGGCGGTGTGAGCCAGCCAATCACAGCAGAGCAGCAGTCTAAAGCAGCCAATCACAGACCAGCACACAAACACACTCACATCTATGGAAGGACTAAGATATAAGACAGAGAGACTCGAAGACAGATAGACAACTAGTTTTAGACAGACAGAAAGACAGACAGATAAACGGACAGATAGAGAGAGACAGATAGAGAGAGAGAGACAGAGAGAGAGAGACACAGAGAGAGACAGATACAGAGAGAGAGAGAGAGAGAGAGAGAGAGAGACAGACAGAGAGACACAGAGAGAGAGAGACAGATACACAGAGAGAGAGAGAGAGAGATAGACAGATATATAAACTGAGATTGTGTGTGGGTGTGCGTGTTTTCTTTTCTATATTTATGCTCATAACTCACTCGGCCTGCAGGACGTGACACTATCAAGCGTGTGTTTGTGTTTCCATGTCACGTGACTGCTCAGCGGAGGAAGTAGGGTAAAGTTGAGCAGTCAGGACATCTGAGAACACTGAGACCAGACCCACACACACCAGCGACCCCACAAATCACCCCACGAGACACACACACACACACACACACGCGCGCGCGCATGTTTCTATACAACACACTGCTCGGAGAAGTCAAGGTTGCAGATCCTTGACATTTATATTGCACTGTTTAATAATATGAAGAAACACACTGTAAACATTTTACATTGTCGAAATTAAGGCTGATTTTAAGCTGATTTAAGGCTGATTTTAGACGGGTTAAAGGCTGATTGTAGGCTGATTTCAAGCTCATTTAAAGCTGAATATAGGCTGATTTAAGTTGGTTAAAGGCTGATTGTAGGCTGATTTAAAGTTGATTTTAGGCTGACTTAAGACACATTTTTGGCTGATTTAAAGTTGAGTTTAGGATGATTTTAGGCTCATTTAAATCAAATTTTAGGCTGAAATCTAGTCAATTTTACATTGATTCAAGGTTGATTATAGGCAAATTAAGACACATTTTTGGCTGATTTAAAGTTGATTTTTGGCTGATTTAAGGTGGATTTTAGACTGAATTAAGGCTGATATAAATCAGATTTTAGGCTGAAATATAGTCGGTTTTACGTTGATTTAAGGTCGATTTTAGGCTGATTTATGGTCAATTTATAGGCTGATTTAAGGTTGATTTTATGCTGATTTAAAGGTGACTTCAAGGCTGATTTAAGGCAGATTTTAGTTTAGATTTAGGCTGACTCAAGGTATTTAAGATATAAGGTCAGATCTTGGCAGATTTAAGGCAGAACTTGGGCCAAACAGCAGCACTCAAACAAATCCAGAAACGCAAACGCAGAAAAAGACAAATAAACAAAGCGCAGAAGAGTCAGATTAGCTCGGTACCTGAAACTGGATCTCTGCGGGACTGTTCTTCAGCAGAACCTGTGACCTTCAGTCTTCTCACGGGTCCGTCTGACGTCTTCTGTGGCTGCTCGGAGTGTGTGTGTGTGTGTGTGTGTGTAAGCGGACACTCTCGGGGCAGAAGTGGTGAGGCTGGGCAGGTGTGATTCTCTGGTTGCTAGGGCACGAGGAGAGCGTTGCTAGGACTATGGAATGAGCGGCGACGTCAATCATTCACCCCACGTCCTCAAAAGAAAATCAATCACACGGTCCAATATAGTTTCCAACTTGAAACCGTAAAACACGTACAGGTGACGTCACTTTTGTGCAGGTCTTTATTGATGAAAGAATAGATTGACTATTATTAAAGAACATCAGCGTCAGTATCAGATTGCTTCTTAGGAAGAGGAAGATTCGACTGACTCCTGATTCACTCAATGAATCACTCACTCACTCACCGATTCACTCGATGAATCACTCACTGATTCACTCATCGAATCACTGACTCACTCACTGATTCACTCATCGAATCACTGACTCACTCACTGATTCACTCAATGAATCACTCACTCACTCACCGATTCACTCGATGAATCACTCACTGATTCACTCATCGAATCACTGACTCACTCACTGATTCACTCAATGAATCACTCACTCACTCACTCACTCACTGATTCACTCATCAAATCACTCACTCACTCACTGACTCACCTATTCACTCAATGAATCACTCACTCACTGATTCACTTGATGAACCAATCATTCACTCACTCACTCACAGATTCACTTGATGAATAACTCACTCACTCACTCACTCACTGATTCACTTCCTGATTCACTTTCTAATTTACTGCCTCACTCACTGGTTCACTTGTTTACTCTGTGAATCACTCACACACTCCCTCACTGACTTACTGATTCACTCACTGATTTACTTGATGAATCACTCACTCACTTATTCACTCACAGATTCACTTGATGAATAACTCACTCACTCACTTACTGAGTCCCTGAGTACAGATTCACTTCATTAATCACTCAGTCACTAACTTCTTCATTCACTTCCTGATTCACTTGATGAATCAGTCACTCACTCACTTACGGATTCAATCACTGATTCACGTATTGAATCACTCACTCACTGACTTACTGATTCACTCACTCACTAATTTACTCTCTCACTTACTGACACACTCAGTCTGATTCACTTAATGAATCACTGATTCATTCTCTGACTCACTAATTCACTCTAAGAATCACTTGATGAATCACACACACTCACTGATTTACTCTCTGACTTACTGAATCTCTGACTGATTTACTCTCTGACACTCACTCACTGATTCACTGAATCACTGATTTATTCTCAGACTCATTAATTGACTCGCCCATTATTTAAAATGGACTCATCCACTGATTCACTCATCGACTCGACTTGGCATATATTATTTCAGAGATTGATTACATTTGTATATGTAAATAATCTCTAGCTTCTGTCTCTGTCTTTTATTGACACTTCTTGATTGATTCCCTCACTCACTCACTAATTTACTCTCTAACTTACTGACTCACTCACTCACTCACTCACTCACTCTGATTCACTTGATGAATCACTCACACACTCACTGATTCCCTTTTCGACTCACTGAATCACTCTCTGACTCACAGATTCACTCTCACTGACTCATTAACTGACTCACTTATTATTTAAAATCGATTTCTGATCAAGAGATAATTTCTGATTCCTTACTCACTCATCAACTCACTAACTCACTCTCTCACTCACTCACTCACATTAACTCTCTCACTCACTCACTCACTCACTCACTCACTCACTCACATTAACTCTCTCACTTACTCACTCACTCACTCACTCACATTAACTCTCTCTCTCACTTACTCACTCACTCACTCACTCACTTACTCTGTCATTCATTCACTCTCTCACTCACTCACTCTCTCACTCACTCACTCCCTCCGAAGCCAGTCAGAAGCAGAGGTGGAAAACGCTCTCGTAACAAGCGGAAACAGGAAGTGGAGGCAGACGAGTGAGAGAGAGGGAGGGTGGGTGGAGCCTGACCACGCAGCCGTGCCCCGCCTCCGGCATGTAGACCGCCTCCTCCAGAGCGCAGCCCTGGCCCATCAGACCGCACCTCCTCATGGTTCTCACCGGGCTCCACGTCTGAGTCTCCACGTGGAAGGAAGTGAGGAGGGTGTGAGCGTTGTTCCCGCCCACCACCATCAGCTGACCCTCGCCAGCGCCCAGGTAGGTCAGGACGGGCATGTCCGCGGCGGCGCGGCTCAGGGCGGGCAGCGGCTCACTCCAGCGGTCTGAGGGAAACACATCACCAGTCCCACCGCTGTTCTGACAATTCTTCCTACAGCTCAGAAGCTCCTACACTGCGCGCTGACAGGGGTGTGAAGAGTAGCGGACAGACATACTTGAGTAAAAGTACAGATACTTACTGTAAAAAATGACTCCATTACAAGTAACAAGTCACCCAATTCAAAAAGACTTGAGTCAAAGTAGCAAAGTATCGCATTTTAAAAGGACTTAAGTATCAAGAAGTATTTTGTTGTATTTTGTAAGTATTTTATTCCTGCTCAATATAAGCCCCAAAAAAAGAAATGTGGAAACAAACTATTGTTTTCTAATACAGAAACAGAATTTAACCTCAATGTTTTAAAAATTGTAGAACGAAGTAGTTAAAAGAACGAAAAGTCAGTCTCAATCACTTAAATTTGCAAAGGAAAAAAAAGTAAAAATAAAATGATAAGTAGATATAATGCGCGTTAGAACATACGTCACGGCTCAGCTGTTCTCCGCTCGATTTTTCTACTTTCCGCGCGACATGAGCGTAAAAAAATTTGTTATATCTATCGTTTCTTCTACTTGATCGTACAAACATTCCTAGCTGTACTTTTGATATTGTAGCGTTGGATCAATGAATAAACATAAACGCACTAAATGAACACGGACACTTCTAACAGTACGCGAGATAATCGTAACATGCTACTATATTTTGTATTTATTTATATTAGTATTTCGTTTTGAAGTGTTTTAACCCGCTAGCTAGCAACAGCTGAGCAGTGACGTCAGTGTAGGAGCTTCTGAGCTGTAGGAAGATTTGTCAGAACAGCGTCAGTGCACCTTGCGTGGCGTGGTAGCGCAGCAGCATCTTCTCGCCGCTCCTCTGGGCGGAGCCTAGCACGTACAGGCACCGCCCCAGACTGGTGGTCAGCGGGGTGTCGTGCGCGAGTGACAGGCTGAAGCGGGTGAGGGGGAGGGAGGAGACCAGCGTCCAGGCGTCTGTCCAGGGGTCGTAGCGCTCCACTGCTGAGAAGATGCTGGTGCTGGAGTCAGGAGTCACCAGAGAGTCCAGATACCAGCCGCCCACAGCGAAGATCCTGCCCTCACACACGCCTGTGCTGAAGTGACGCCTGTGCTGAGAGAGAGCACACTCACTCACTCACTCACTCTCTCACTTACTCACTCATTAACTCACTCACTAGTTAACTCACTCTCACTCACTCATTAACTCACTCACTCACTCATTAACTCACTCACTCTTCACTCACACACCCCTGTGCTGAGAGACACCCGATCACTCTCACTCAATCACTCACACACACACTCACTCTCTCACTCACTCACTCTCTCACTCACTCACTCACTCACTCTCACTCACACCGCTGTGCTGAAGTGACGCCTGTCTCACTCATTAACTCACTCACCACCTCACTCATTAACTTACTCATTCATAAACTCACACACACACTCATTAACTCACTCTCTCACTCACTCATTAACTCACTCACTCATTAACTCACTCACAAGTTAACTCGCTCTCACTCAGTCATTAACTCACTCACTCATTAACCCACTTACTCACTCTCTCACTCATTAACTCACTCGCTCACTCACTCATTAACTCACTCACTCATTACCTCACTCACTCGTTAACTCACTCTCACTCACTAACTCATTAACTCACTCACTCATTAACTCACTCACCACCTCACTCATTAACTTACTCATTCATAAACTCACACACACACTCATTAACTCACTCTCTCACTCACTCATTAACTCACTCACTCATTAACTCACTCACAAGTTAACTCGCTCTCACTCACTAACTCATTAACTCACTCACTCATTAACTCACTCACTCACTCATTAACTCACTTATAAACTCACTCACTCATTAACTCACTCCCTCGCTCACTCATTAACTCACTCATTAACTCACTCCCTCACTCGTGAATTCACTCACTCATTAACTCACTCACTTACTCACTTATTAACTCACTCACTCATTAACTCACTCACTCACTCACTCAATAACTCACTCACTTACTCATTAACTCACTCACTCACTCACTCACTCACTCACTCACTTATTACCTCACTCACTCATTAACTCAATCACTCACTCTCACTCACACCGCTGTGCTGAAGTGACGCCTGTACTGAGAGCACACTCACTCTCACTCACTCTCTCACACACGCCTGTGCTGAGAGACACCAGATCACTCACTCACTTACTCACTCACTCACTCACTCACTCATTCACTCACACACTCAGTCACTCACTCAATAACTCACTCATTAACTCACTCACTCACTCATTAACTCACTCATAAACTCACTCATTAACTTACTCACTTACTCACTCATTAACTCACTCACTCATTAACTCACTCATTAACTCACTCACTCATTAACTCACTCATTAACTCACACACTCACTCACTCGTTAATTCACTCTCTCACTCATGAATTCACTCACTCACTCATTAACTCACTCACTCATTAACTCACTCACTCACTCATTAACTCACTCACTCACTCATTACCTCACTCACACACTCACTCACTCTCTCACTAGTTAACTCACTCTCACTCACTCACTCATTAACTCACTAACTCACTCTCTCTCTCACTAGTTAACTCACACTCACTCACTCATTAACTCACTTACTCACTCATTAACTCACTCACTAGTTAACTCACTCTCACTCACTCATTAACTCACTCACTCACTCATTAACTCACTCACCACCTCACTCATTATCTTACTCACTCATTAACTCACTGACTCATTAACTCACTCTCTCACTCACTCACTCATTAACCACTCACTCACTCGCTCTCACTAGTACTCACACACTCACTCACCACTCACTCACTCATTAACTCACTTACTCACTCATAACTCACTCACTATTAACTCACTCTCACTCACATTAAACTCACCACCACGTCACTCAGTTAACTTACTCACTCATTAACTCACTCTCTCACTCACTCATTAACTCACTCAAACACTCTCATCATAACTTACTCACTCATTAACTCACCTCTCACTCACTCATTCACTCACTCACTCACTCATTAACTCACTCACTAGTTAACTCACTGACGAGTTACTCACTCACTCACTCATTACCATACTTCTCACTATTAACTCACTCACTCATTACCTCACTCACTCACCACTCACATTACCTCACTCACTCATTAATCACTCCCCTCACCACTCTTAACTCACTCACTCACTCATTAACTCACTCACTACTCACTCACTCATTAACTCACTCATTCACTCACTTAACTCACTCACTCATTACTCACTCACTCATTAACTCACACACTCACTCATGTAACTCACTCACTCACTAACTACTTCACTCACTCATTAACCACTCACTCACCATTAACTCACTCACTCACTCACTCCTTAACTCACTCACTCAATCGTTAACCACTATTAACTCTCTACACTCACTCACTCACTCATTAACTCACTCACTCACTCATTACCTCACTCACTCGTTAACTCACTCTCACTCACTCACTCATTAACTCACTTACTCATTAACTCACTCACCACTCCTCATTATTCACTCCTCACTCATTAACTCACTCATTCATTAACTCACTCACTCATCATCACTCATAACTCACTCACTCACTCATTACTCACTCATTAACTCACTCTCACTCATTACTCTCTCACTCACTCATTAACTCACTCACTCACTCACTCACTCACTCATTCACCTCACTCACTCATTACCATCACTCATTAACTCACTCACTCACTCATTAACTCACTCACTTATTAACTCACTCATTAACTCACTCACTCATTAAGTCACTCACTCAATAACTCACTCACTCACTCATTAACTCACTCACTCACTAATTAACTCACTCACTCATTAACTTACTCACTCATTAACATCACTCACTCACTCCTTAACACTCACTCACTCACTCGTTAACCCTATTACTCTCTAACTCACTCTCTCACTCATTAACTCACTCACTCACTCATTACCTCACTCACTCGTTAACTCACTCTCACTCACTCACTCATTAACTCACTTACTCATTTACTCACTCACTCACTCATAATTCACTCACTCACTCATTAACTCACTCATTCATTAACTCACTCACTCATTAACTCACCTCATTAACTCACTCACTCATTAACTCCACTCATTAACTCACTCTCACTCATTAACTCTCTCACTCACTCATTAACTCACTCACACTCACTCACTCACTCACTCACTCACTCACTCACTCATTAACTCACTCACTCATTACCTCACTCATTAACTCACTCACTCACTCATTAACTCACTCACTTATTAACTCACTCATTAACTCACTCACTCATTAAGTCACTCACTCAATAACTCACTCACTCACTCACTATTAACTAACTCATTCACTCATTAACTCACTCACTCCTTAACTCACTCACTCACTTACTCATTAACTCACTCACTCACTAATTAACTCACTCACTCATTACTCACTCACTCACTCACTCACTCCTATAACTCACTCACTCACTCACTCATTAACCCACTTACTCTCTCATTAACTCACTCTCTCACTCATTAACTCACTCACTCATTAACTCACTCACTCACTCATTAACTCACTCACTCGCTCACTTACTCATTAACTCACTCACTCATTACCTCACTCACTCGTTAACTCACTCTCCTCACTCACTCACTCATTAACTCACTTACTCTTTAACACACTCATTAACTCACTCACTCATTAACTCTCACTCATAACTCACTCACTCACTCGTTAATTCACTCACTCACTCATTAACTCACTCACTCATTAACTAACTAACTCACTCACTCATTAACTCACTCACTCACTCACTCATTAACTCACTCACTCACTCACTCATTAACTCACTCACTTACTCAGTAACTCACTCACTCACTCTAACTCACTTACTCTTTAACTCACTCATACCTCACTCATTAGCTCACTCACTTACTCATTACCCACTACTCACTCATTAACTCACTCTCTCACCATTAACTCACTCATTAACTCACTCACTCCTCACTTACTCATTAACTCACTCACTCACTCATTACATCACTCACTCGTTAACTCACTCTCACTCACTCACTCATTAACTCACTTCACTCATTAACTCCTCACTCACTAATTAACTCACTCACTCACTCCTTAACTCACTCACTCACTCATTACTCACTACTCTCTCATTACTCACTCTCTCACTCATTAACTCACTCTCTCACTATTAACTCACTCACTCATTAACTCACTCACTCGCTCACTTACTCACTCACTCAATACCTCACTCACTCGTTAACTCACTCTCACTCACTCATTAACTCACTTACTCTTTAACTCACTCATTAACTCACTCACTCATTAACTCACTCTCACTCACTCATTAACTCACTCACTCACTCACTCACTCACTCTTAATTCACTCACTCATTAACTCACACACACTCACTCACTCGTTAATTCACTCTCTCACTCCTAATTCACTCACTCACTCATTAACTCACCTCACTCATTAACTCACTCACTCATAACTCACTCATTAACTCACTCACACACTCACTCACTAGTTAACTCACACTCACTCACTCATTAACTCACTCACTCTCTCTCTCACTAGTTAACTCACACTCACTCACTCATTAACTCACTACTACTCATTAACTCACTTACTCACTATACTCACTCACTCACTCATTAACTCAATAACTCACTCACCACCTCACTCATTACTACTCATTACTCACTCACTCATTAACTCACTCTCTCACTAATTAAACTCACTCACTCACTCACTCATTAACTCACTCACTATTAACTCACTCTCACTCTACTCATTAACTTCTCACTTATAAACTCACTCACTCATTAACTCACTCACTCATTAACTCACTCACTCATTAAGTCACTCACTCATTAACTCATTAACTCACTCACTCACTCATTCACTCATAACTCACTCACTCATTAACTCACTCACTCATTAACTCACTCACTCACTCACTCATTAACTCACTCACTTACTCATTAACTCACTCACTCACTAATTAACTCACTCACTCATAACTCACTCATTCATTAACTCACTCACTCACTCACTCACTCATTAACCACGTACTCACTCATTAACTCACTTTCTCACTCATTAACTCACTCACTCATTAACTCACTCACTCGCTCACTTACTCATTAACTCACTCACTCACTCACTCATTACCACTCACCACTCACTCGTTAACTCACTCTCACTCACTCACTCATTAACTCACTTACTCTTTAACTCACTCATTAACTCACTCACTCATAGCTCACTCTCACTCACTCATTAACTCACTCACACACTCACTCATACGTTAATTCACTCACTCACTCATTACCTCACTCACTCATTAACTCACTCTCTCACTCATTAACTCACTCACTCACTCACTTAACTCACTCACTCACTCACTCATTAACTCACTCTCACTCATTACTCACTCACTTACTCATAACTCACTCACTCACTCATTTACTCACTCACTCATTAACTCACTCACTCATTAACTCACTCACTCTTAACTCACTCATTAACTCACTCACTAGTTAACTCACTCATTAACTCATTAACTCACTCACTTTTAACTCACTCACTCATTAACTCACTCACTCATTAATCACTCATTCATTAACTCACTCACTCACTCACTCATTAACCCACTCATTCACTCATTAACTCACTCACTCATTAACTCACTCACTCACTCACTCATTAACTCACTCACTTACTCATTAACTCACTCACTCACTATCTAACTCACTCACTCATTAACTCACTCACTCACTCATTAATCTCACTCACTCACTCTCACTCCTTAACTCACTCACTCACTCATTAACCCACTCACTTTCTCATTAACTCATTCTCTCACTCATTAACTCACTCTCTCACTCATTAACTCACTCACTCATTAACTCACTCATCGCTCACTCACTCATTAACTCACTCACTCACTCACTCACTCATTACCCTCACTCACTCGTAATCTCACTCACTCACACTCACTCTCATTAACTCACTTACTCTTAACTCACTCATTAACTCACTCACTCATTAACTCACTCCACTCACTATTAACTCACTCACTCATTAACTCTCTCACTCACTCGTTAATTCACTCACTCACTCACTCATTAACTCACTCACTCATTAACTCACTCACTCACTCATTAACTCACTCTCACTCATTAACTCACTCACTCACTCACTCACTCATTAACTCACTCTCACTCATTAACTCACTCACTTACTCACTCACTCACTATCACTACCTCACTCATTAACTCACTCACTCATTAACTCACTCACTCACTCACTCACTCACTCATTACCTCACTCACTCGTATTTCACTCACTCACACTCACTCACTCATTAACTCACTTACTCTTTAACTCACTCATTAACTCACTCTCACTCAATCATTAACTCACTCACTCACTCGTATCACTTCACTCACTCACTCATTAACTCACTCATTAACTCACTCACTCACTCACTCACTCATTCACTCATTAACTCACCACTCATAACTCACTCACTTAACTCACTCACTCATTAACTCACTCACTCACTCATTAACTCACTCATTTACTCATTAACTCACTCACTCTCACTCACTACATTAACTCACTCACTCATTAACTCACTCACTCATTAACTCACTCATTCATTAACTCACTCACTCACTCACTCATTAACCCACTTACTCTCTCATTAACTCACTTTCTCACTCATTAACTCACTCACTCATTAACTCACTCACTCACTCACTCACTCATTACCTCACTCACTCGTTAACTCACTCTCACTCACTCACTCATTAACTCACTTACTCTTAACTCACTCATTAACTCACTCACTCATTAACTCACTCTCACTCACTCATTAACTCACTCACACACTCACTCATACGTTAATTCACTCACTCACTCATTAACTCACTCACTCACTCATTAACTCACTCTCTCACTCTTTAACTCACTCATTAACTCACTCACTCATAACTCACTCACTCACCACTCACTCTTAACTCACTCACTCATTAACTCACTCTCACTCATTAACTCACTCACTTACTCAGTCACTCACTCATTAACCCACTTACTCTCTCATTAACTCACTTTCTCACTCATTACTACTCACTCACTCATTAACTCACTCACTCGCTCACTTACTCATTAACTCACTCACTCACTCACTCATTACCCTCACTCACTCGTTAACTCACTCTCACTCACTCACTCATTAACTCACTTACTCTTTAACTCACTCATTAACTCACTCACTCATTAGCTCACTCTCACTCACTCATTAACTCACTCACTCACTCACTCATACGTTAATTCACTCACTCACTCATTAACTCACTCACTCACTCACTCATTAACTCACTCTCTCACTCATTAACTCACTCATTAACTCACTCACTCAATACTCACTCACTCACTCACTCTTAACTCACTCACTCACTCATTAACTCACTCTCACTCATTAACTCACTCACTTACTCATAACTCACTCACTCACTCACTCACTCACTCATTAACTCACTCATTTACTCATTAACTCACTCACTCATTAACTCACTCACTCATTAACTCACTCATTAACTCATTCACTAGTTAACTCACTCTCACTCACTCATTAACTCACTCACTTATTAACTCACTCACTCATTAACTCACTCACTCATTAAGTCACTCACATTAACTCACTCACTCACTCACTCATTAACTCACTCATTCACTCATTAACTCACTCATTAACTCACTCACTCACTCACTCACTCATTAACTCACTCACTTACTCATTAACTCACTCACTCACTAATTAACTCGCTCACTCATTCACTCATTAACTCACTCACTCACTCACTCACTCACTCACTCACTCACTCCTTAACTCACTCACTCACTCACTCATTAACCCACTTACTTTCTCATTAACTCACTCTCTCACTCATTAACTCACTCTCTCACTCATTACTCACTCACTCATTAACTCACTCACTCGCTCACTTACTCATTAACTCACTCACTCACTCTTACCTTACTCACTCTTTAATCACTCACTCACACTCACTCATTAACTCACTTACTCTTTAACTCACTCACTCATTAACTCACTCTCACTCACTCGTTAATTCACTCACTCACACTCACTCATATAACTCACTCCTCACTCAACTCACTTCACTCATTAACTCACTCACTCACTCACTCACTCATTAACTCACTCTCACTCATTAACTCACTCACTTACTCACTCACTCACTCATTAACTCACTCATTAACTCACTCACTCATTAACTCATTCACTCGCTCACTTACTCATTAACTCACTCACTCACTCACACTCACTCACTCATTAACTTACTTACTCTTTAACTCACTCATTAACTCCACTCTCACTCAATCAATCATTACTCACTCACTCACTCGTTAATTCACTCACTCACTCATTAACTCACTCACTCATTAACTCACTTACTCATTAACTCACTCACTCACTCATTAACTCACTCTCACTCATTAACTCACTCACTTACTCAGTAACTCACTCTCTCACTCATTAACTCACTCATTTACTCATTAACCTCACCTAACTCACAACTCACTCACTCCTTAACTCACTCACTCACTCATTAACCCACTTACTCTCTCATTAAACTCACTCTCTCACTCATTAACTCACTCTCTCACTCTCTCACTCATCTACTCACTCACTCACTCGCTCACTTACTCATTAACTCACTCACTCACTCCTCACCATCACTCGTTAACTCACTCTTACTCACTCTCTCATTAACTCACTCACTCATCAACCACTCACTCTCACTCACTCATTAACTCACTCATTAACTCACTCTCACTCACCATTAACTCACTCACTCATTAACTCTCTCACTCACTCGTTAATTCACTCACTATCACTCATTAACTCACTCATTAACTCACTCTCACTCATTAACTCACTCACTCACTCCACTCATTAACTCACTCTCACTCATTAACATCACTCACTCACTTACTCACTCACTCTATTAACTCACTCATTTACTCATTAACTCACTCACTCATAACTCACTCACTCCGCTCACTTACCTCATTAACTCACTCACTCACTCACTCACTCACTCACTCACTCATTACCACCTCACTCACTCGTTATTTCACTCACTCACACTCACTCACTCACTCATTTAACTCACTTACTCTTTAACTCACACATTAACTCACTCTCACTCAATCATTAACTCACTCACTCACTCGTTAATTCACTCACTCACTCATTAACTCACTCACTCACTCATTAACTCACTTACTCATTAACTCACTCACTCACTCACTCATTAACTCACTCTCACTCATTAACTCACTCACTTACTCAGTAACTCACTCACTCACTCATTAACTCACTCATTTACTCATTAACTCACTCACTCTTTAACTCACTCACTCACTCCTTAACTCACTCACTCACTCATTAACCCACTTACTCTCTCATTAACTCACTCTCTCACTCATTAACTCACTCTCTCACTCATTAACTCACTCGCTCACTTACTCATTAACTCACTCACTCACTCGCTCACTCGTTAACTCACTCTTACGCACTCTCTCATTAACTCACTCACTCATCAACTCACTCTCACTCACTCATTAACTCACTCACTCACTCATTAATTAACTCACTCACTCATTAACTCACTCTCACTCATTAACTCACTCTCACTCATTAACTCACTCACTTACTCAGTAACTCACTCACTCACTCATTGACTTACTCATTTACTCATTAACTCACTCACTCACTCACTCATTAACTCATTAACTCACTCACTTACTCATTCATTAACTCACTCACTCATTAACTCACTCACTCTCTTAATCAGCTGACTTGTTACATTTATCTTTTATTTAAAGACTCCTTACTTGGCTCACTTACTCAGCTGACTCGAGACAAATTTATTTACTCACTCAATCAATATTTATTGCCTGACTCACTCATTCACTGGCTGATTCACTCCCTCACTTCGCCTTTAAAGATTGATCACAGCTACCAGACGTACAGTAGGATCCCTCACTCCAGGTGAAGACACACCTTCAGTAGCGGAGCAGTGGATCTCCACTGGTTGGTGCAGGGGTTGTAGCGGAAGGAAGCCATCTTGAAGTGGTAACCCTTCCCGAGGCGCTCCCGGTATCCCCCCATCACGAAGAGGTAGTTGTAGAGGACGGCGGTGGTGAAGCACCACTTATCGGCACGAAAAGGCAGGTCCGTCAGAGGACTCCAGCTCCCAGAAGCCCCTTCCTCGTCCAGCCGGAAGAGTCGTCTGGCCGCCTCCGTCTCCGGGTCCTGGTACGAGGTCAGGTTCTCCTTCCTCAAGCAGCACAGGAGCCGCCTCCCTCTGGACCGCAGCCCCGGCAGAGCCCGTCTCAGGCTGGGCTCCAGCTTCTGGCTCAGGTGCGGGAGCTCCAGGAGGTGTCTGCTGAGGTAGGTCAGCACCGTGTCCCGCATGGAGTGGTGGCCGAGGTTCTGGGCCAGGTGCAGGTAGTCCAGACAGTTGTGCTCGGTCAGGGCCGCAGAGAGGCGGGTCAGCAGGTGCTGGGTGAAGCTGGAGGCCTGCAGGTAGCTGCTCATCTGGAGATGTTCCCCGAGCTGCTCCTCTGGCACACTGAAGAAGTGAAGGTAGGAGAAGCGCAGGAAGCTGTGGAAGGCGGGAGAAGAGACGTGCTCCAGACGCACCAGATGTTCTGAGGTCTCCCTCATGCCGGAGCGAGACAGAGCCTTGAAGTAGTCGCTGCAGTCCGCAAGGGTCTCCAAGTCCACCTAGAAGACAGGGCGTGGTGCGTGTCAGCACCTACCGTTACATAGCTATTGCCTTGTTTGGCTATTTTGGTTTTCGTACAATTTAAATAATGATTGTCTGCCACTTTAACTAGAGTGTTCTATGGTTGAGATTGGCAATCAATGTGTGACGTGGATTTACTCCTGATAAAGAACGTTTAAAAATATCCGCTCTACGAATGACGTGCAAAGGCTCATGGGAGAATGCCGCTTGGGATTCTGGGAGGTGCGGTTCTAACTGGTGGAATAGTTTTTTTTATTCTATTATTCAAGTGAATCGACATCAAAGCGAGTCACAAGTTAGGCTCGACTAAAAAAAAAAAAGTCTAGAAATTTTACTTAATTTTGCCGTAAACGTGTTTAAAAAATAAATATTGGGCTAATACCCTGATATTGTGGTAAACGCGGTACTGACATGGAAGGTGTGTGAGGTGGTTTCCACCGTCAGCGGCGGTGTCGGGCCGCGGCTCCAGCGAGTCCTCAGGTCTCCTCCATCATCATCATCCAGCTGTTTCCTGTCCAAACCATCACGTGATTCGCTGAGGTGATTCCCTCTGAAGCTCAAACATCTCCACAGGTTCCTCAGAGCTCCTGCCAGCCACACGCAGACGCCACTGAAGAGCCACGCCAGGAACATCACGTCCACCATCTTCTCTTCAGAACATCTTCTCGTGGAGCTGGAGTATCACTCTGTTCCTGCTTGAAGTCCATCCACTGGCTCCTCAACATGGCGTCTGAGGGTCCGAGCAGGTGCTGAAGCTATTTACAGACCTCAACAGATACGCCTCTTCAGTTTATTTACTAACTTAACCTGCTCTATATTCAGATGGAGAAGCAAAGCCCTTCTCCTTTTGGACTTTCTCGCTCCTAGTAACTTTAACTCAAATCAAATATATACACGTAGGTATTTTTCAATATATTTAATTCCAAAATGTTGCCAAATCTCCACTTCTCATGGTTTATTTTTCATGTTCAAAGGGACCAAACTTGGGCTCAGAACAACGTCACTTTAAATTCAAAACCCTCAATTCGGTAGTTGTTACATGTAAAATTACTAGTTGATGTTGGTAATTCATTTTCGTTCTTTTTTGCATATAAAAAAAAAACCTTATTATTTAAAAAAATGTGTTAACTTAATTATTTTAAGTTACCATATTGTTATGACAAAATTAAACATTAATAAAGTGCTTTCTGTACTACATTCAAAGGATTGAATTCTTATTAATAATAACAATATTCTACGGTAATAATATCCCACGCAATCTGTTTCTATTGCATTTATTTTCACCATTTATCAAACGATAAGTAGCCAGATAAATATTCATCAAATTTAACTCGTAATAAAAACACACTTTATGATTTTCAAAACGCTAAAAATTTTAAATATAGATGTGAATGTTTATTAATCTATAATATCTGTATATGGTATTTTTATACTGGGAATTATTGATATAGTGGAACATGACTCAACAGCCTTTGGTAAATCACATATATACACAAGTCAGTGCAATCTTGATTTAATTTGATTTGTGCATACAAGTATTATAATATTTATTTAACATTATTTATTTACTTAATAATAATAATAATAATACTTTACTAAGAACACAACATACCTATTCCTCAGCACGAATTTAACTGAAAAAAGCAACTGAATTAAATATGAATCGCTATTTGAAATAAACCTCATTAACAACGTCAGGCAGGATTGACAAAAACAGACACACATAGTTACAGTAAGACAGATTTATTCAGTATAAATCACAGCTCGAGCTTTTACAGGCAGGAGAGTCGGAATGAAAAGCGCGTGAAAAACGGCGTCTCTCAAAAAAAAAGTAAAGGAAAAAAGAGCTCAATCCATTTCAAATATATAATCACTTGCAAATCGCGAGGCTTCGATCTCTCCGGATTGTCTGCAGATTAAACGCTAAACACCGTTTCCACAATCGATTCGACAATGAGAAGTTTATTGGCGTCCAATCACGCGATTCGTGTCGATTAATGACAAAATAACTTCACAGAAGCAACGGAACCTGATGATGAAGATTCATCTTCTACGCAGAAGAGTCACACTGCCACTTCAACACGTCGTGGACAGAAAAATAACGTGGATTTATCGCATGTTTTATATATACAGTACAGTAGAGTACAGTACAGTAAGTACAGTAGAGTACAGTACAGTAAGTACAGTAAGTACAGTAGAGTACAGTACAGTAGAGTACAGTACAGTAAGTACAGTAGAGTACAGTAGAGTACAGTACAGTAAGTACAGTACAGTAAGTACAGTAGAGTACAGTACAGTATAGTACAGTACGGTAAGTACAGTAGAGTACAGTACAGTAGAGTACAGTACAGTAAGTACAGTAGAGTACAGTACAGTAAGTACAGTAGAGTACAATATACTGTGTGAGTACAATACGGCAATGCTGTATTTGTATATCAGCTACGAAAATGTGTATGTTTTTTGTATCGTATTTAAATCTGTATCGTATTTACATGGAAAATATGGGAGCAGAAATGCACACGGTTTATAAAACTACGATTCTTTCGAGGTGAGAAAAGTGCAAAATGACAGCGCAAAAGTCTAATTTATGCAAATCGGAGGACGTGCACAATCACCACCAGAAGCGGAAGATACGTTTCCTTCCAGTTTGTGGTACATTTACGAGAACTAACATTCATGTTCTCCAACTTTGGCGAGAGAGAAAGAGAGAGAGAAAGAAACAGAAAGAGAGAAAAAGGAGAGAAAGAAAGAGCGAGAAAGAAAAAAAAAAGAAAAAAGAGAGATTGAGAAAGAAAAAGAAAGAAAGATAGAGAAGGAGTGAGTATGAAAAAGAGAGAGAAATATAGAGAAAGAAAAAGAAAGAGGGAAAAAGGAGAGAGAAAAGGAACAAGAACAAGAATGAGAGAAAAAGGAGAGAAAAAGGAGAGAGAGAAAGAGAGATAGAAAGAGAGATAGAAAAAGAAAGAGAAAAAAAGAGTGAAAGAAAGAGAGAGAAAGAAAAAAAAGAGAGATTGAGAAATAAAAAGAGAGAAAGAGTGAGAAAGAAAAAGAGAGAGAGAAAGAAAGAGACAGAAGAGACTCCTCTGGTCTTCCGCCGGTCTGCGCGGGATCCTGAGGGCGTGGCCTGTCAGACGGGCGGCTCTTCGGCGATGGTGGGCAGGGTGGGCGTGGCCAGGGAGCTCTGAGGCTCCGCCCGGACGCTGAGGCTGGAGACGGACCAGACGTCGCTGAGCTCTGGTGGGCGGAGCATCACGGGTCAATACAGCGGCGGCGGCAGAGGATCAGGCGGGAAAGTCATGCACGGCGGGAAAAGGCGGGAAATCCACGGAAAGAGCCGGCACATCAGGGAAGAGAGGAATCCAGCGGAGACCCCGAACCTCACAGGGGTCTACAGTACAGGATCATAGTCACACACACACACAGAGAGAGAGAGAGAGACAGAGAGAGAGACAGAGAGAGAGAGAGAGAGAGAGAGAACAGAACAGACAGAGAGAGAGAGAGCAGAGAGAGCAGAGAGAGCAGAAGAGAGAGAGAAGAGAGAGAGAGAGAGAGAGAGATAGACAGAGAGAGAGAGAGAGAGAGAGAAGAGAGCAGAAGAACAGAGAGAGACAGTGAGACAGAGAGATGCGGAGAGAGAGAGAAAGAGAGTGAGAGAGAATGAGAAGAGTGTGTGTTGTTGGTGCGAGCATGCATAAACACACACAAATGAACATTTACAACATTGAATAATTATTTCTTGTAATTATTTACCCGCTTGTAAATGTGTGTGTAATAACAGACTAACAGTAGTGTAACCTGCGTGTAGACGTGTGTGTAATAACAGAGTAACAGTAGTGTAACCCGCGTGTAAAGGTGTGTGTAATAACAGACTAACAGTAGTGTAACCCGCTGTAAACGAGTGTGTAATAACAGAGTAACAGTAGTGTAATCTGCGTGTAAACGTGTGTGTAATAACAGACTAACAGTAGTGTAACCCGCGTGTAAACAAGTGTGTAATAACAGACTAACAGTAGTGTAACCCGCGTGTAAACGTGTGTGTAATAACAGAGTAACAGTAGTTAACCTGCGTGTAGACGTGTGTGTAATAACAGAGTAACAGTAGTGTAACCCGCGTGTAAAGGTGTGTGTAATAACAGAGTAACAGTAGTGTAACGCGTGTAAAGGTTGTGTAATAACAGACTAACAGTAGTGTAACCCGCGTGTAAAGTGTGTGTAATAACAGACTAACAGTAGTGTAACCCGCGTGTAAACGTGTGTGTAATAACAGAGTAACAGTAGTGTAACTGCGTGTAAACGTGTGTGTAATAACAGACTAACAGTAGTGTAACCCGCGTGTAAAGGTGTGTGTAATAACAGAGTAACAGTAGTGTAACCCGCGTGTAAAGGTGTGTGTAATAACAGAGTAACAGTAGTGTAACCTGCGTGTAAACGTGTGTGTAATAACAGACTAACAGTAGTGTAACCCGCGTGTAAAGGTGTGTAATAACAGAGTAACAGTAGTGTAACCCGCGTGTAAAGGTGTGTGTAATAACAGAGTAACAGTAGTGTAACCCGCGTGTAAAGGTGTGTGTAATAACAGAGTAACAGTAGTGTAACCCGCGTGTAAAGGTGTGTGTAATAACAGAGTAACAGTAGTGTAACCCGCGTGTAAAGGTGTGTGTAATAACAGAGTAACAGTAGTGTAACCCGCGTGTAAAGGTGTGTGTAATAACAGAGTAACAGTAGTGTAACCCGCGTGTAAAGGTGTGTGTAATAACAGACTAACAGTAGTGTAACCCGCGTGTAAACGTGTGTGTAATAACAGAGTAACAGTAGTGTAACCCGCGTGTAAAGGTGTGTGTAATAACAGACTAACAGTAGTGTAACCCGCGTGTAAACGTGTGTGTAATAACAGAGTAACAGTAGTGTAACTGCGTGTAAAGTTGTGTGTAATAACAGAGTAAAGTAGTGTAACCCGCGTGTAAGGTGTGTGTAATAACAGAGTAACAGTAGTGTAACCCGCGTGTAAAGGTGTGTGTAATAACAGAGTAACAGTAGTGTAACCCGCGTGTAAAGGTGTGTGTAATAACAGAGTAACAGTAGTGTAACCCGCGTGTAAAGGTGTGTGTAATAACAGAGTAACAGTAGTGTAACCCGCGTGTAAAGGTGTGTGTAATAACAGAGACACAGTAGTGTAACCCGCGTGTAAAGTGGTGTGTAATAACAGACTAACAGTAGTGTAACCCGCGTGTAAAGGTTGTGTAATAACAGAGTAACAGTAGTGTAACCCGCGTGTAAAGGTGTGTGTAATAACAGACTAACAGTAGTGTAACCCGCGTGTAAAGGTGTGTGTAATAACAGAGTAACAGTAGTGTAACCCGCGTGTAAAGTGTGTGTAATAACAGACTAACAGTAGTGTAACCCGCGTGTAAAGGTGTGTGTAATAACAGACTAACAGTAGTGTAACCCGCGTGTAAAGGTGTGTGTAATAACAGAGTAACAGTAGTGTAACCCGCGTGTAAAGTGTGTTATAATACAGATAACAGTAGTGTAACCCGCGTGTAAAGGTGTGTGTAATAACAGACTAACAGTAGTGTAACCCGCGTGTAAAGGTGTGTGTAATAACAGAGTAACAGTAGTGTAACCCGCGTGTAAGGTGTGTGTAATAACAGACTAACAGTAGTGTAACCCGCGTGTAAAGGTGTGTGTAATAACAGACTAACAGTAGTGTAACCCGCGTGTAAAGGTGTGTGTAAAACAGAGTAACAGTAGTGTAACCCGCGTGTAAAGGTGTGTGTAATAACAGAGTAACAGTAGTGTAACCCGCGTGTAAGTGTGTGTAATAACAGAGTAACGTAGTGTAACAGCGTGTAAGGTGTGTGTAATACAGACTAACAGTAGTGTAACCCGCGTGTAAACGTGTGTGTGATAACAGACTAACAGTAGTGTAACCCGCGTGTAAACGTGTGTGTAATAACAGACTAACAGTAGTGTAATCTGCGTGTAAAGTGTGTGTGATAACAGACTAACAGTAGTGTAACCGCGTGTAAACGTGTGTGTAATAACAGACTAACAGTAGTGTAACCCGCGTAAACGTGTGTGTAATAACAGAGTAACAGTAGTGTAACCCGCGTGTAAACGAGTGTGTAATAACAGACTAACAGTAGTGTAACCCGCGTGTAAACATTGTGTAATAACAGAGTAACAGTAGTGTAATCTGCGTGTAAAGTTGTGTGTAATAACAGACTAACAGTAGTGTAACCCGCGTGTAAACGTGTGTGTAATAACAGACTAACAGTAGTGTAACCCGCGTGTAAACGTCTGTGTAATAACAGAGTAACAGTAGTGTAATCTGCGTGTAAAGTTGTGTGTAATAACAGAGTAACAGTAGTGTAATCTGCGTGTAAAGTTGTGTGTAATAACAGACTAAGAGTAGTGTAACCCGCGTGTAAAGATGTGTGTATTACAGAGTAACAGTAGTGTAACCCGCGTGTAAACGAGTGTGTAATAACAGACTAACAGTAGTGTAACCCGCGTGTAAACGAGTGTGTAATAACAGAGTAACAGTAGTGTAACCCGCGTGTAAACGAGTGTGTAATAACAGAGTAACAGTAGTGTAACCCGCGTGTAAACGAGTGTGTAATAACAGACGCACCGGTTCTGAACTTGCTGTAGGGTCCGTTCTCGTTCACCTGTCTGCTGCCCGACCAGAAGGGCAAACCTCGCTCACGCCACCTAGTGGAGCAAACACAACTCAGGCCTCAAATCACATCACAACTACTCCCTTCCTTTAAAAAAAAAATATTCGTTACAGTTACTAGTTACTTCTCACAAACAGAGTTAGCAATTGAGTCACATTGCTGTTAACGTAAGAAGTAACTTTAAAGAAAGTGAAGAAAAGCGTGAAACTTTTGCGTTACCTAAATGTTTTTTTTTATTTGTCAAATACCGTAAAACCTGTAAATGAATGGCACTATGACAGAAGAGTGGAAAAAATAGAACACCACCTCCAATAGACTGTCGCCCTTAATACTCTGTACTCACATAAAGAATGGACATTTTTCTTTTTAAAGACTTTTTCACATAACGTCTTTGCGTTGGTCTCGGACTAAGAAAAGCGCTATATGAATAAACTCGAACTTGATCTTGATACATGTTAGTAATATTGTGTAAAAGTAAAAATGTACGTCATGAATTTGAATGGAAACCCACGTGGCTCCTTTTTAAGACAAATTGCTTCAATTGCTCCTTCTTACAACGCAACAGGTTCAGGTAAACGTGTTTATGCTTTATTTTAAAGTTTAAAAAGAGTTCAAGAACTGCGTGCAACACATGCAAGCTTCCCATTGGCTCTTCCAAGGAACAAATTATAAAAAACATTTCGTCTGAATTTACAGACTCTCGGAACGTATTATCGGATTCACATTTTACGTCATTTCCCATTTTTACAAAAGTGCGGTCGGTACAAACTAATTTTGTAAAGTGAGCTACGACTCAGTGTAGTTAAGAATCATTTTTAAGTCTTTTAATCCGCTTTAAATTTTAGTTTTAAAATAGTACTCAATATACGTTTTAATATTTATACATGTAACAATGTAACAATTTTTCGAAACATCACGTTTTAACAAAATTACGTGATGCGCACGCTTGCTTGAATTGTACAAACATGTAGCACATTTTTACAAACAAGTTAAAGTTTATTTATATTGCGCTTTTTTAGGTTCCAGACCAACGCAAAGTCGCTATACGGATTTAGGGGAGTAAAAAAACGAACAACAAGCGAGTGGCGATGAAGCGCACCAGTGGAAGAGGAAGATGGCGGCGATGAGGGCGGCGGACAGCGCGTCGGTCAGCGTCCACATCAGAGCGTACTGCTGCGGCGTCTGCGGGAGGGGAGGAGCTTGAGAGGAGGCTGTGATGTCATCAGCGAGGCTCACCATGAGGAAGAGCGGGCGTGGCAGCTGCTTGAGCAGGTGCAGCGCGTTGGTGGTGACGGAGTGAGCGCCCGAGCACCAGGCCAGAGAGTAAAGCCACGGCTGACTGACCACGTACAGGTTAGTGCTGATGTTCACCCACGCGTACTTCCTGCGCACACGCACACACACACACACACTGAGAGGGCCAATCAGAATTCGCTAGTTGATCGCGTGCGTTAACGCCTTAACTTTGACAGCCCTGGTTTGCTAATTGAACGGAATTGAAAAGGCCTTTAATAGTCCCACACTGGGGAAATTTCACGCTTTTAATTACGAAATGCTTTTTCACGAATTTCACGCAATTAATGCTACGACCAAAAGTCGAGTGGACGAGTTTACAAAAAAAACGACTTTTTTGGTATGCTTTTTTTTTTTTTTCCATTCTACCTAGCACTTGTTTGTCTTGCATTTCGTATCCTTCTCTTACTACATTTTTATCTTTTGTGTTTTATTTTATCTATTTTCTAATTATATTTTATATCATCTCTATTTTTGTGTTTTGTTGCTTTTGATCTCTTATCTTCTTATTGTAATTCTATTGCAAACCATGTTAAAAACACATTTCACTGCACGTTGTTGCAAAATAATGCGAAAGTGACAAATACAATTTGAATTTGAAATTTGATTTAGTGAAATGTGTTTGTTCGATTCGTCCAGCATTTGAACATGGGGAGGGGGGCGGGGCGTTCAAGGGAAAGACAATAAAATGAAGATAACGGACAGAAACACAGTAAAGTACAGTAGATGTAACGATAGAATATGAAAGGATAGGTAAGTGTCGCGTCCAGCACCTGATCTGCTCCTGCGACATGAGGCTGTAGTGCAGGTTGAGTTGGACGATGTGCTCCTCCTGAAGCTCCTCTATGGACAGATGATCTCCAGCCGTCTGCTGCAGGGCGGGGTCAAGCTGCTGGACCAGACTCCGCCCCTCCGCCGGCAGCCACAGCACCTGTTCAGTTATAGTTACGCTCGTTTGACTGACACTCCGTTTTGTTTTAGCCTCAAGTTAGTCACTAACCCTAATTTTCGAACAGAGCAAGTTATTTGCAGTGGAAAAGGAACTGTGTCTGAGGGGAAAAGTAGGTCAGTGTCACTTAAAGACTTTGCGTCTAAGTGACAACACCTGAACTCAAAGACTATGAGCTGCTGATCTTAATGAGCCGCACCTGGAGACTGCGCGCGGCTCTCTCGGTTTTATTCATTGCACGTTGCCAAACCAAAAGTAAAAAAACGCAACTGTGATTATTGGCGTAAAAAAAAATTGACACGATTAAGCACTTAGAATTAATCACATGCGATAACTTTGACAACACTAATTTAAACCCTTTCTTGCCTTCTATATTTTGGACCATATTTTAATATATTGTAGTTCTTTGTTTTGGTTAATCAGTGTGTACATTTTACCATGTTTTTTTTTTTTTTTACACCAAACGGAGTAGCAATACTAATTTAATTGTAATCAGCTTTAGTCAAATTTTAGTCGACTAAAAACCAGAACATTTTAGTCGACTAAATTACAGTATAGATTTCATAACAAAAAAATAGGTGCTACGTATATATATATTCTTAATGTTTACTGAAGTTGCTGTATCTAAGAAATACGTAGTTTAACATATAAATTTATACAAAGATCTTACTTATTTGGAAAAACATTTCTTTTTTTTTTTCTCAACGAGAAATGTAAATACAGTGAAATAAAATAAATGACAACAGCATCACGTTTACAAGTGACACACGTTTGCACATAAAGAAACCGTTGCAGTAGTTGTACAGTAAAACTTTGCTTCGTTCATTTGAGTCATTGATTTAAAATGTAATTTAATTACTATTATTAATTTCATTTCATTTATATAAATTTCATTTCATTTCAAGACGCTTTGAAATGCGATTCCGAGCGCCGTTAGTATCATCATCCCGCTGAAAGACTCCTGATTGGTTCTCTCTGCCTTTGCACCCGCCTTTCTCCACAAGCTCGGACTATGATTGGACGTCGCCACGGAAGGCATTTTTGCTCAGTGTTTATTCGTGGAGGAAAGTGTCAGTGAAGGCAGTTGTAGTCAAAGCCGCACCTGGCTGGAGTTGATGGAGGACTCGTTGTGCAGGACCTGGAGGGTGCGGCTGATCCAGCTGTCCCGGTACGGGTGACCCCGCGGGGGTCGGCGGAGGTCAAAGATCACCAGGGTGCCGTGTCGGGCCGCCAGGTCCAGGAAGTCCTTCAGCGCGGGGATGCTCTGGTTCCGGACCAGCGCTCTGTCCTGGGCGTGGAGCGAGGAGGCGGTGCCAAACGGATCCCTCTGAGGGAGGGAGGGAGGGAGGGAGGCAGAGAATTAGCCGCACCTGGACGTTACCAAACCAAAGATAAAAAAAACGCAACTGTGATTAATGGCGTTAAACATAATTGACGCGATTAAGCACCTGAAATAAATCACGTGCGTTAACGCGTTAACTTTGACAGCACTCGTTTAAACCCTTTCTTGCCTTCTATATTTTGTACCATGCTTTAATATGTTGTAGTTCTTTGTTTTGGTTAATCCGTGTGTATATTTTATTTATCTTGATTTGATCAGGTTAGGGGGCGTGTCAAGGGGCGTGGCCTCACCCGCAGGAACCAGGACCCGGCGCTCAGCGTCTGTAGCTCCGCCCAGGTGAAGGTGGATGCGGGGGCGTCGCTTCTGTTGGGGAACACCTCCTGCACGTTTGTCGTCCTCCTCAGCGTCCCATCATGCATCAGGAAGGGAACGCCGTCATAGCTGCACACAGCACGACCATACTAGTCATAGTCATAATGTAACGGACCCCGAAGAAATGTATTTCGTAATTTTTTATTTTGTAATTTCACCGATCTTCATTTGTATTTGTGTTGGAAAAAGGGGACTTTTATTTTGATATGAGAACAAGAGCTTTTGGGACTTTTGGTTTAATGCGCGTCTTTGGCTGTGTTATGCATAACGATAGAAAAAAAGTTTACGAATCCCCTCAGGACCCGTAAGAGGCAAAAAACTCTTTCAGTAAAAGAACTAAATATTCACCAGCAGTCGAGAGTCCAAGCATAGAGTGTGTGAGTGCGTGTGTGTGTGTGTGTGTGAGTGTGAGAGTGTGTGTGAGTGTGTGT
>QKNR01014092.1:0-12888 GCA_028031935.1 Paedocypris micromegethes | reverse complement strand
TCTGCATTAAATCAATATATATGTGATATGGCATTCACTACATCAGGTGTGTCAAACTCATTATCAGCATAATGTCTGTCCTCAAAGGGCCGGATGTAACTTATAAATGTATCTAAATGTATTGTAAAAAAATGTAACTACTCCTTAATGTTAAACAACTCATTATTTTTTATAACTTTTATAACCTCCGTGTCTTGAGCTCATCACCTGTTAGCGTAGAGAGCTCGATCCTCAAAATAAACAGGAACATGTCCATGCATGCACACGGTGACGCAGCACACTTTTTTATTTATTTTTTTTTATTGTCAGAGTAAATAATTTTACAAAACAGTTACAATTACAACAAAGTATGGATTATATAAGAACATTCCAAACCAAATCAAAAATAAAAATAAAAATACTTAATGAATGAATGAAATATTAGTCCCAAGCGTAAATCGTAAAAACACATCCACAATAAACAAACATAACACGAACATATAAACAACCAACAAAGAAAGATAAAAATAGAAAAAGATATAAAAAAATAAACCAAATCAACCACAGACCGGAGTCTGGGTAACGATTCCCGCTCTGCCTGTGGTTATTCAGCCTGTGAGAGAGAGAGAGAGAGAGAGAGAGAGAGAGAGAGAGAAGAGAGAGAGAGAGAGAGAGAGAGAGAGAGAAGAGAGAGAGAGAGAGAGAGAGCGCCCCCTCGAGGGCTGGCGATAAATCAGCACTGTGGAGGTTGGTTTAAGCCTCGGCCTTGACGCCGCAGGGGGTCCCGGATCGCAGCTTCAGCGCGGGATCTGCAGGTGTCACTCACCCATACCAACCCCTCGCTGCGGCCGGTGTTCTCCGTCCTCCGCCCCCCCCATCTGAATTCGGCTGTTCCACAGCACCAGGAAAGGTTGTGCGAGGAGCGCGGCCGCGGTCAAGAACTCAGCTGGCGGATGCGTGCAGAAATGGCGGGAACGAGGTGCGACCGCCGGTTACACCGGGGCATTTTAAGCACCCACACACCGCTGCCTGGTCCATCGTGAAGAACAGGGAGCCCTGGACGCCCGCACCAGCGGAACACGGGACGCTCCACGTTCTGGTGATCTCCTCTCACGCCTCAGGAAGATGCGGCGCGGCTCTCAGCTGCGCGGTCACGTGGCCGTCCCTCACGATGTCCGTCGGATCTTCAGGAACGCCGGGCCGAGCCCCCGGCCTAAGTTTTGATTTGTCTAAATTGTGACGTGAGACTTGACTCGAGACTTGATGGTTAAGACTTGAGACTTGCTTGGACTTGACCATATGTGACTTGTCTCCATCTCTACATCATGGCAATCTACCTTATCATATCTATCATGTGTGTGTGTGTTTATATGTGTCTATATAATTTATATCCCCATGCAGCACTTTAAAAACACATCAAAATAATTATTATTTATAAATCATATGCAGTGTTGTGCAAGTTACTTTGAAATTGTAATTGTTACATATTACTTATTACTGTTTGTAAAAAGTAATAAGTTACATTACAATATTACTTTCTCAGAAATGTAATATATTACATTACTTTTGTATTACTTTTAAGTTACTTTCACCAAAATAACTACAGAAGTAGAAATTAACGTCCTAAAATAACAAAATGTACTTTTTACTTGTACAGTAATTTATGTTACAACCAGTGGAAGACATAGAGTTATGTAGCGTAATGACTGTGGCCTCTCCAAGCTACAAATAACAATATACATAATCTATAATTGTAGGGTGACCATATATTTTGTTTTCCAAAAAAGAGGACAATCAGCGCGACAAATTCAGACAGGCTTCTCGGAGGCTGATGAACATGCTTTAATGTGCTTCAATGTTGCTAAACTATAACTTAGTAAAAATAATCACTTAACTTAAAAAAAAAATCAGTAAAAACCTAAATAGGTAACTATTTTTCAGAATTTTTTGAATAATGAAAAATGTTTTTAAAAATGTGATTGTTTTAAAAAAAAAATAATAATACAAGAAAAAAGTCGGCCCATTGTTTCAAAACGATACGCGCAATTTCATTCTCAAATATTACTTTCTCATATAATTTAAAGCACGGGTTGTGAATCTGCGTACACGTGTATTAGTCGTTTGAAAATAGGGAAAACCGGACATTATCGTGAATTTATAAAATCCGCCCGGATGTCTGGGGAAAAGACGCTTGTCAACACTAATAATTTAAATAGCTGTTTTTTGTGCCGACAATTCAGCGGTTGCATTTCACCGCATTGTTCTTGTTTTTTACAAAACTGAAACATGCGCATAAGACCATCTCGCGAATCTACCTTCCGCTGTTGTTTATTGAATGTTCAAATGTGCCGCGAGTGCGCGACTGGCCCGTGCACAGCCGCCAATCAGAGCCACAGCTGTCAGCCGCTAGCTCAGAGCACAGCCAATCGCTCAGAGCACATCTCGAGCTCAGAGCCAATCACTGCACACCTCGAACTCTGAGCGTTACAAAATACAACGCTCCACCAGCGAAAGGCGGAACGAATGACTTGCGTGTCTATTTGCGAACATGAAATGTTAAATGTTTGATTTACTGTCTTGAAAGTGAAATATTTGATGTAACGCAAGCGTTACTTGCATGTAACGAGTAATATATTACTGAAAATACTAAAAGTAATAAGTTACACTACCGACCGCGTTACAGCAAAAAGTAATATATTAGTGTAATATGTTACTTTTGTAACGCGTTTCTCCCAACACTGATCATATGCATATCATATCTTGCACTTGCTACTTTCTGCACTTCCTGTTAGACCTAACTTTCTTTTGTTGTCTTGTACTGTACTTGCCAAGGACAATAAAGTTGAATCTAATCTAATTGTTTATGTCGCCATCTTTTTTATTTTACTGTTTGTCGTCCCATTTTTTTATCTAGTGTTTAGCAAATGTTAAATGTGTTACGATATTTATGTGTTTTTTAATTATACATGTGTGATGATTGTACATTTTCAATACTGTTTTCCGGGTCATTTAGATAATATTCTATGCTATTCATTTTTGTCACTAAAACAGTTTCCATTAATAATGTAGTAGTGTGTCTGAACTGGGACGTCTGAGAAATGTACGACTGTAAGTTTGTAGTTAAAATGTAAAATAAACTACAATGCATAAGGGTGAAAGTCTTAGAATTCCATATGCTATTTTGTAAACTTTTTATCATAATTATTTGCCTTTGTCACATTGTTCAAACATCAGTTAACTGGACACTTTCTGATTTAAACGACTTTATCTGCCACTGCTTCCCTCATTATTGTCACAGATAGAACCCTTATTTTGACGCGGACTGTTGTTTCGCGTCATTCCGCGTTCGCGATGTTTACTTCCTGTCTAGTGTCATGTCTTCCAGCGTGTGTTTTGTTTTTGTGATCAGCTGTTTCACGTCACTCCCTGTCCTTCCGTGATTGTCCTAATTTGTGTTCCAGGTGTCTGTCGTTATCATGTCTTTAGGTTAAGTATTTATAGTCCGCGTTGTGCACGGGTTTGTTGTCGAGTTCTACCGTTACGTTTGGTTGTGTTATGTCTCGTCTCGCTTCGTGTTGCATTTTGTATATCAAGTCTCGTTTTTGGATTAAACCCCTTCACTAAAGAAGTTAACCCCTCGTCTTCCGGCTGTTTTCATGCTGTGCACGGGGATCCATACCCCCCTGTCCTGAAACAACCAGCTCACCCGTGACAATTATGAGCTAAATCTGGTGTTATTTTATTTGGCCAGAGCAGGTAACGGGCGCAGGAAATGATCAGCTCCCACATAAAAACACACGTCTAACGCTCTGTGCATTTAATAAACACGAGTCGATTGCAACATGTTTCCGTTCGCTACAACGTCTGAAAGCTGTTTCAATGATCCGACGTTTCTGCCGTTTTTTGTCGAAAAAAGAAGCCGCCGTGACTTTGCGAAAACTATATAGTTACGTATGTAACTCCGGTTCCCTGAGAGATGGGAACGGATGACATCACAGATGGGGGAACAACGTTTCCTGACAAAACAAGTGAAGCAATAGAATGACGCAGTAATAACTGCAGCCAATGGCGACAGAGCGCCGCCCCTTGGGCGTGGCCACGCTCGCCCAAGCGCCCGCTCAAGCCGCCATTTTCTCAGTACAATGAATGAACGACAGGAGAGCCTCCCCAACCGCCCCTACTCCTACCGCCCCCCTTGCGGCAACCTATGTGGTGTCATCCGTTCCCATCTCTCAGGGAACCGGAGTTACATACGTAACTATATAGTTCCCTATCAAGTGGTCACTACTGACACCACAGATGGGGACGAATACAATCCCCGCCGCAAGGGGGCCGGGCACCAAGCCAGCTCCATGACTCAGAGAGCCAACGGCCAAGCCCGCACCACGGCCATCCACCTAACCAGCCCTTACAGCCCCGGCACCGCCGGAGCGGGGCTACCGTCCCGACCTTGCAGCAACACATGTGGCGCAAACGAAACGACATCCAGGTTATAAAACCTGGCAAAGGTGTCCTCCGACGCCCAACCAGCCGCCCTGCAGATGTCCTGCAGGGACATGCCCCGCACCCATCCCCAAGACGCCGCCAGCGCCCTTGTGGAATGAGCCCGGACGCCGTCCGGACAATGTTGACCCCTCAACACGTACGACCGCTTAATAGCGTCGACAATCCAGTGCGACAACCGCTGTTTTGACAACGGTCTTCCCTTATTCGCACCAGAGTGACACACAAACAGTTGGTCGGTATGACGAAAACCCGCCGTCCTCGTCACATACTCCCTCAACGCCCGCACTGGACACAAAGGCGAACTCCCCGCACCGAACGCACGGACAGTAACCACCTGGTCCGAAAACGGCGTAGACAACACCTTGGGGACATAGCCCTGCCTAGGAACCAGTCTCACCACACAATCATCCTCACCGAACGACAGGCACGAAGGATCAACGGAGAAGGCGTGCAAATCGCCGACCCGCTTCCCGCAAGCCAACAGCGGTTCAAACGGCGCCCCTGACAGCGCCTCCAGAACCAAAGACAGGCTCCACAAAGGGGCCCACCGAGAACGAGCCGGCCTCAGACGTCTCGCCCCCCTAAGGAACCCGGCCACCAGCCTGTGCCTACCCAACGGGTGGCCCTCAACATCGCCCCGATGCGCCGCCACAGCCGCAACATACACCTTCAGTGTAGAGGGGGAACCCCCACCCTCTAGCCGGTGCTGCAAGAACGACAAGATCGCGGGGACACCGCAAGTCTCCGGGTCCAGACCCGCCACCTCGCACCATCTCACGAACACGCGCCACTTACACGCGTACAGCCTGCGTGTAGAAGAAGCCCTCGCCTCCTCCACGGTCTCAAGCGCCCGGCGCTCTAAAGACCGAGCTAGGAAGGGACCACCTTCCACACATGGAGCTTCCACAGCTCGGGCTGAGGGTGCCAAATCGAACCCCCCGCCTGCGTAAGGAGGTCCGCTCTGATCGGAACCTCCCACGGGGGGCCGCACGACATCCCCACCAGCTCTGGAAACCAGGCCTGTCTCGTCCAGTAAGGCGCCACCAACAGGACAGCGTCCTCCTGCAGCCGAATCCGCTCCAACAACACCGGAATGACCTTCACCGGTGGAAAAGCGAACTTCAGACCGCTCGGCCAGACCGACGAGAGTGCATCCCCCTCCAGAGGAGGATGAAAGAAGAACAGCGCGCAATGAGCGTTCTCCCTCGAAGCGAACAGATCGACCCGAGCCTCTCCGAAACGCTCCCAAATGAGGCGAACCGTCTGGGGGTGTAACCTCCACTCCCCATGGACGATACCGCCCCTCGACAGGAGATCCGGCCCCACGTTCGTCTTCCCCGGAACGTGAATGGCCCTCAACGACAGAAGCTCCTCGTCTGCCCATAGCAGAAGCTCTCTGGCGCCGCGGTGCAGGGCTCTTGACCTCACACCACCCTGGCGATTCAGGAAAGACACCACCGACGTGTTGTCCGACCTGACAAGGACGTGCTTCCCCCTCACCTGCGGCAAGAACGCTCTCACCGCCTTCAGCTCCAGCTGGTTGATGTGGAGACCCGCCAAGCGCTCCGGCCACCGACCCCAAGCTGGGGTCCCGCGGCACACTCCGCCCCATCCTGACAGGGATGCGTCCGTGGAGACAACAACCCTCATGGGCACACGACCCAGGGGTACGCCCCTCACGAACATCCGACCGTCGTTCCACGGGGCGAGCGCCTTGACGCAGCCCGGTGACACGCGGATCCTCGCCCAACCTCTGTCCCAAGCCGAGGTCGTGACGTTGTCGCGTAGCCACCACTGTAATGGACGCATATGCAGCAGACCCAGGACACAGACTGACGTCGCTGAAGCCATGAGGCCCAGAAGCCTCTGGCACTGCCTCACCGACACGGAGCACCCCAGTCTGAACTCTGACAGCGCGAGTCGAATCGCGTCCACCCTGGGAGCCGAGAGGCAAGCCCTCATGGACCGAGAGTCCAGCTCGACCCCCAGGAAGCACGTAGTCTGGGCAGGGGTCAGCCTGCTCTTCTCGAGATTGACGTTCAAACCCAGTCCCTCTAAGTGGGACAAGAGCTGACGCGTCTGCCGCATCAGGCACTCGGGCGACTGAGCCATGATCAACCAATCGTCCAAGTAGCAGAAGATCCTCATCCCCTGCTCCCTCAGTGGCCTCAAGGCCTCCTCCACGCACAGGGAGAAGGTCCTCGGCGCGAGCGAGAGACCGAAGGGAAAGACCTTGAATTGAAAGGCCTTGCCCTGGAAGGAGAACCGAAGGAACTTCCGCTGTCTCTGGACAATCTGGATGTGAAAATAGGCGTCCCGCAGGTCGACGGTGACAAAATGGTCCCCGGCCCGGACCATCGAGAGGATCTGCTTGAGGGTCAGCATCCGGAACGGACGCATGATCAACGCCCTGTTCAGCGGTCGCAGATCCAAAATAGGCCTCATAGTGCCCCCTTTCTTTGGAACCAGGAAGTAGCGGCTGTACAGCCCGCACTCCCTTGCCTCGTCCCGAACGGGCTCGACCGCCCCCTTTCGCAGGAGGGAAGCGATCTCCTCCCACATCAGGGGGGCCAGCACTTCGCTGACCTCCGTCTCGAGCACCCCGCTGAACCTGGGGGGTCTGCGCTCGAACTGGAGTGTCTAGCCTCGCTCCACGATGCCCAGCACCCACCTGGAGACGTGAGGGAGGCCCCTCCACTGCTGCACGCAGTCCGCTGGGCAGAGTCTTACCTGCGAGCCGACCGAGGCTCGGGGCGGGGAAGGCGGTTGTGTGTGTGTGTCGCAGCGTGTCGCGATAATCGCGCTCATTGTGCTGCACTCGCCCGGGGCCCGACTGAGAGGCCGCCGGGGAACTACCCCCACCGTAGAAGGAACGACACTCACATTCGCCAACACACTGTTTAATGAAGGCCCGCAATGTGCCGAGACACACGGACAAGCCACTGCTACATTCAAAACAGCCGGTGGGACCAACCGGTCTCGACCGACGGCACGAACCATGCGCTTCTTGGCCGGAAACAGCGCGGCAAGAGGCGCGGACCTCTTCGCGCCCGTCCGCACGTCAGGAACCCTGTTGCGGCTGCTGCTGCTGACTGACGCTGGCGTAGGGGCGGCGGTCTCGTCGCTGCTGAGGCGCCGCGCCCCTCGTCTTCTGTTGCCGTGCACCTTGTGGCCGACGAACGGGTGGCTCCTGCGCCGGCCTAGCCGAGGGCGGATCCCTGGACCACAGTTCAGCGCGGCGTGAAGACGACCCGGAGCGCCTCTCTCCGCCGGGCGAGGCTGCGGCTGCCGCGGCTCCCGCTGCTGGAAGATGCGGCCGAACGCCTTCGCCTTCTTCTGCGCCTCGTCGACCCCTTCCACCAAGGACTCTGGCGCCGAGCCAAACAAACTGGCCTGCTCGATGGGAGCGTCTAGGAGCCTCTTCCTATGCTCCTCACGTACCTCGGCAAGGTTGAGCCACAGGTGTCGATGGAGCACCACCATTCCGCCCATGGCTCGACCCAGTCCCTGGCAGGTCTTCCGCGTCGCCTCCAGAGTGTGGTCCAGAACACGCAGGAGGCGGGGCAGCAGCTGAGGGTCTTCGTCGCCCGACTGGATCCGTCGGGTGAGGCTAGCCGCCAGCACGAGCAGGGCCCCCTGCGAGTGAAGTGCGGCCGGCGCGTGGCCTCCAGCGGTGAAAGCCTTGTCCGCGACCGCTGCGGTCACTCGGCAAGGCTTAGACGGCAGGAGGGTGTTGCCCCAATGAGAGTTGGGGCAAAGCTGGGAAGCCATGGCAGGATCAATCCGCGGGATCCTGGCATACGTCGATTCCTCAGCCTTGTCCACTGTAGTTATCATGGGGGAGCCCGCTGGGCGCGCGCGGGCCGAATAGGGGGCTCCCCAAGAGCGTGTTAGCTCCTTGTGGATCTCCGGGAAGAATGGTGCCGCCCTGAGACGCGTAGCTTGGGCGCCCACCCTGGTCTTGGAGCCATCCAGCCAGGACTCTACCGGAGCCGCGGGTCCTGCCACTCGAGGCCCATGAGGGCCACGGCCTCGGCTAGGCAGTCCGCGAGGTCGTCGTCGGTGCGCCGGACCGCGTGGTCGCCCTCAGACGGAAAACGCCCGCCACTCACCGCGTCGTGTCGCGACAATCCCGCCAGGTCCATTTGTGAGCCCCAGAAGAGGAGCCGCGGCTCCTTAGCGCGAACACAGGGAAGGGGAGGTGAGGAAGGGCGGCCATCCGTCTGCTGGATGATCTCTATCCGGCGCCACAGGGTGCCCACTGACAGCTCTCTACAGTCGCGGCACTCGGCGGACCTATCGAGAGCGAGCGTCGCGTGGGCTAGCCCTAGGCATGCGATGCATTCGGCGTGGGTGTCGTCGGCCTCGACGGGACCCCCGCATCGCGTACAACCTCTACCCCCGGGCCGAGCCGTCGCTCCACGGGAGAGGAACGACTCAAGCCCGGGGCCTCTAGCATCATCCGTAGCCATTAGCTCGTAACAATAGGCTAATCGCTAAGCTAGCTAGAGACAGCGTCTCGCTATGCTCACTCTTCGTGAAGAAAATTGTACTGAGAAAATGGCGGCTTGAGCGGGCGCTTGGGCGAGCGTGGCTACGCCCAAGGGGCGGCGCTCTGTCGCCATTGGCTGCAGTTATTACTGCGTCATTCTATTGCTTCACTTGTTTTGTCAGGAAACGTTGTTCCCCCATCTGTGGTGTCAGTAGTGACCACTCGATAGGGAACCTTCTTTTTCACTTCAGTATCTCCGCCCATTTTCTGACGCGAAACACATTATTACCGCCCATTTTTTACGTCAGCGCCGACAATTCAAGATATCTAGAAAGCCAATTGTGACTAGTCAAAATGCAATTGAAGATATCTCTAAATATGTTTGTGGATATGTGACGCGTTAAGTGACGTAGTCGGTGACGTATTTGAAGATATCTTCAATTGAACTGTGACTATCTGTAATGTATTTAGAGATATCTCGAATGACATTTATGACTAGTCACAATTGAATTGAAGATATCTATTTCGATTTGTGACTAGTCAAAATACATTTGAAGATATCTTGAAATGAATTGTGACTAGTCAGAAATGTTTTACGACGAGTCGCCGCGAGGGGATAAATGTTAATTCCGCTTGCCATACAATTCAGCAGAGAATTGTGTCTCTCCACCTGTAGCTTTTTATTCATTTGATCGTCAGGTTGTTGATGTTTAAGGAAATGGCTGTGATTATCACTAAGACTAAATATTAAATATCATCTTCTAAATATGGTGGGGCATTTGATATAATAACACGTTTTTCTGACAGAAAAACAAAAATTCTGGTTCTAATCATCTCCAAATTAAAGATGATCAATAACTTTTTAAAGGTATCAAACCCAAAATCTGATCATTGATAAGAAATGTTTTCACTGAAGATTTAAATACAAGTCACTATATTATCACAAACTAGTCGTAATTGTATGTGGATGTCATTGCCTTTCTCTGATCTGGGAAAAAAAAAAAAACAATTTTGATCCTATATGATCAACAAATATAACAGAATTAACACTTCTGACGAAACTGAAGACCCTGACCTGAAGGGATTAACAGATACTGATATAAATAAAAGCCTAATCATAGCCTAGCAATCATAATCATAGCCGAATTTGATTATGTGAAGCCAGAATCCACTGTGAACGAACCCCCCCCCCACCCCCCCCCCCCATTGCCCCCCCCCCCCCCCCCCCCCCCGCCCGCTTCCTTGCGCCAGGCTTCATTCATTCACTCCCTCACTAAGTCAATTTATAACACTCAAGTCGGAAAAAAGTGAAATAATGAAAAAGCCACTGGTTTTACTCCTTCTACTGACGCTCTGTTTTCAAGGTGAGTCCGTGCCAGTGACGAGAGTTAATGTTTGACGAGCGCGAGTTTCGAGCAGAACTTCTCAGATCATTTCACTAATGTTATTGAGCAATATTTCAAAGTTGCTTGTATCTCGTTTGTGAACAGTTGCATTTTTGCATCGAATTTCAATGTTTCCAAATACGGTGTTTTCCACCAAAGCAGACTGAGAGGGAATGAACACGGATCAAAGCTAATGACGTTAATTATTCCTGGTTTGACGCTGAATGTTGGAGAGACGAACGGAAATGGAGTCAGGGGAGTTACAGGTGTCTGTCCAGATGTTAAAGCACGCTGTTTATCACTCAAAATGTCAAAGTTGTCAGATTTACCTTTATATAAGTTGTTGTATTTATATTTCGCTTGTTTGTTAAAAACTCTGTTATGATGTTAAAGTGGTTTTGTCACATGTCTGACCTTTAAAAAGTGTCATTTGTACTTTTTTGATGTGTTTATATGAAATTAGATTGTATAAATGATCAATAATAAATATTGATTTTGTCACTGTTTCTCTTTCTTCAGTTAACAGCAGTCGAGAGATTGCTATCCTCGTGGAGGGCGTGGCGCTTGCTGTTTCTTCCTCGGCTGTGTCATCTACGCCGCGTGGAAGATGTTCTTTAGCGACTGCTCAGGCCAGGTGACTAATACTGTTTTTATTAATTTGTGTTTTTAATTTTGAAATTACAGTTTTTTCTGAATGATTAAACCCAAATTGTGTGGAGTAGAATAGAGGAGCAGTAAGAGTGAGAAGGAGGAGAATCAGAGGAGGCCGAGGGAGAGGACGCGGAGGTGAAGAAGTGAGAGGGTAGAGGAAGATAGAGGAAGAGGACAAGAGGAGAAAAAGAGGCAGAGGAGGGGAAAGAGGAAGGGTAAGAAGAGTAAGAAACAGAATATCTGAGACATCAGCGCTACTAATAGTGGACCATGTCATCAAAACAACCAAGGAACCCTCACTGAGCTGGACAACACAATCTGAGTCTCTACACTGTGGCAAACATCACTAGGACATTTAGAAATGAGCTACTTTTTGTAGATGAGGCCGATTACAACCTGAGTAAAACCAGGAGACGTGGCAGGAACATTATTGGACACTGTGACATCATCAATGTCCAGGACAACGTGGTGGTCAACATAACAATGTGTGCAGCTATACGCCAACATGCTGTGTTCACCATCAAGCAACCCAGACCCAGACAAAACTGACACCTCACATGACACACTCACTGATAGAGAGCAGAACCACACCGCATTGTCAGGCATCATGTCAGGCCTGGATACGCCAGTAAGGAGAGATGTTTTCTTTGGTGACTTAGATTGAAGGATATCACATGACAGTGGACTAAATGTGGCCGGACCCAGAAAGATGCATGATGTAGGCTGATTGTTTTGAGATATTTGTTTTTGTGTGTAGAGTTTTGCAAAAATAGCCAAAAAGTTACAAAAATTGTGCCTAGGCAATCAGAAAAAACTCTAACACTGATTTTTAATATTTGAAGGAGTAGAGAAAGTAGAGATTCCAGTCGGAATGGATTTTTGTTCCAATTTGCGGAGAAAGCATTCAAGCCTTGTTCATTCTTGAGCGCAGATGTGAAGAACATTCCAGCAGAAGACAGTTGAGGGAGGGTGAGAAGATAAAAGAAAGCTTGATCATTGTTTAGAGCGGCATGCGAGACAGAGGCGAAGAGAAGAAGTTTAGTTGGAGGGTTTTCTCTGTCTTTGTGAGATAAAGAATGAAGCAAGAGTGAGAGGAAAAGAGTCCCCGTCACAAACACTTCAACACTGCCCATGTTGAGCGCTGGCCTTTAGTCGCGATCTAGAACTTCTCACGAAGACCAGTCAGCTGGCCTGATCATCAAACACTTGAAGTGCAAAAACTGTGTTTTAAGAATTGTTTTGCCATGTACAAATGTAGAAAAGAGGTGCAGGAATGTGTTAACGTCTACACATAAGAAGATCCAACAGATTTCGGGAGAGACGAGGGGTAAACGTTCCAAGAGGAAGTCGACGGGTGATAGCCGGAGATGAATCTTCAGCTGAGCAGGTGATGACATCACTGATGCTGTAGAAACTGTTTGCTGACATTAATATCTGCTCTTCAGGAGGAAGACGACACCAGCCACTGAAATGCAGATTTACAGAGATTTATTTTTTTGTGTGGAAATGCACAAATGCAATAGTGTTAATTCTATATTTGTTTTTTTTTTTTACATACTGTTTGTTACTTCACCCCTAAGTGGTGTGTAAGTGCTGTTAAGCTTATTTTTTATAAAGGTCCGTTAATATATTCTGTAAGCAGCACTCTTCTGAACCAGATATGGACCGTGTCTGAGCTAAATTACCTTTTTAAAATCACAATTTGTTGTTTTACATAATTGTATCCAGGAAAAGTGTTGCTTTGCCCCAGCGAGGAGAAGAAGAATACTGTCATGTGTTGATTTCTGTGTGCCAGTGATTTGAAGAACCATTACATTTGCAAGTGTAGTGAATGAAGGTCAAAGGTCAAAGGTCTCCAGATGTTCCGTGGATCCA
>QKNR01014037.1:0-11478 GCA_028031935.1 Paedocypris micromegethes | reverse complement strand
AAACACCGGGCTTTGTGTGTTTGCTAGACGTATTTCAATTGCAGTTTTTCAAGCCGCGTGTTGTTGGGGATGAGTTCATCGCTTAACTTGTGGTATAATTAGTTAAAAGTTGTAAAATAAGTTCAAGTTTACATGGATGCCCTCCCGATTTTAAATGTATTTTATTGTGTTTGATTGATTGGAAATGTATTTGTGTATGTGGGGCGTGGCCTGAAAGAGTTGAAACGCCTCTGGATGTGCAGCGTGTTTCTGCTCTTGACCGCACCTTTGTTTCATCAGAATTAAAAGTTGAAAACGAACCACACGAGTGTGAAGAGATTTTACATATAATAACAGCGTCATCAAAACCAGTTAACGAGAGACTTTATCCTGCATTTCATATTGGTTTTACAAATACGCATAGATTTATTTATATTTAGTTTAAAACAGGTATGGCTCGTTTGGACATCATTTTGAACAATATGCCGTGTTTATGGCTCTCTCAGCCTCAAAGGTTCCCGCCCCCTGCTTTAGATAGATTGAGTAACAACTTGTTTTAATGAATGTAACAACATACTCCTTTTTGTCCATTTTTGTCACCAATATCAATATCTGTTTTACCAACAATAACAGCAAACAACATTTTGGAATCAGAGCTAGTTGAAGTTGCTGCTCTAGGACGCCCCCTACAACCTGGAATGCTGTATGACAGTCGCAGAGACGCCTTCCTCCCTGGTGAGGTTCTAAACACCTCACTGACACAAGTATCTGGACATTGATGCATTTGTGTATAATCGTGAACATGCTCACCTCATTTCAGGTGTTACTCTGTGGGACATGAAGTCCCTCACTGAAGATCTGAACAGTCGTTCACAGGTGCAGACAAATGTGAAGTTCAGTAGTTCTGACTCTGTCTCCAGTAAGTCTGAACTGCTGGATATCAGGGCCTCACTGAAGGCCAGTTTCTTGGGAGGACTGGTGGAGGTTGGAGGATCTGCCAAGTACTTGAGTGACTCCAAATCCTCAAACCAACAGTCCCGAGTGACAATGTTTTACAGTGAAACCTCTAGACTTGAGCAGCTCTCTATGACTCACCTAGGGAGGATCACCTACCCTCAGGTGTTTGACCAGACGACCGCTACTCACGTGGTCGCAGCCGTGTTGTACGGAGCCCAAGCATTCATGGTGTTTGATAAAACCTATTCAGCTAGCGACGATGAACAGGACATTGAGGGGAAACTGAATGTCATGATCAAGAAGATCCCGCTTCTTTCAATTACGGGAGAGGGAGCTGTAAAAATGACAGATATAGAAAAGAAATTGGCGGAGCAAATCTCGTGCACGTTTTATGGCGACTTCAGTCTTGAACATGTCCCCACCACATACCATGAAGCCCTGGAAATTTACAACAATCTCCCACGTATGTTGAAGGACAATCCACAGAATGCGGTTCCATTAAAAGTTTGGCTCTATCCTCTCAGTCTGCTGGACTCAAAAGCAGCTCGACTGGAGAGAGAACTCAGCGAAAGACAAGTGTCCGAAGTTGCATATATTATAGAAGAATTGGAAGAGGTAGAAAGACTCTGTAATGATTTGCTTAAACATAAGTTAGTCAAGGTTTTCAAAGATGTCAGAGACAGGCTGAACTCATTTCAGTTTTCATTAAAAATCTACAAGATCACGTTTCAGAAACAAATTGGCAGAGCTGTGTCTGCTATTCGAGCAGGAAAACAGGATGATGAGGCATTGGAAAAGATTCTGAGCGACTACATCTCTTCACCCTTTAATGTTCAACGTCTTGAAGAGTGGTTGAAAGATGCAAAGTCTGAACTTCTTCTCCTGGACTCTAACACCTTGGATGGGATCAAAGTTGAAGACACAGATGGTCTTAGCCATAAGCTTCTAGATCTTGATGTGGATGCTGTGGTGTCCTTGACCTTCACGTCTCTGCAGTATGAAGATCAGTATCTTTTAGGAATGAAGGAGTATCTTTATAATGAAGAGACAAGTGAGAAAAGAGAATTCTATGTGGAATCTGACAAAAAGTGGTTTAAAGATCGTGATGTTATTGATAAAATGATGGAAAACTTGTCTCTGTTCAGAAGTTTTTCAGGGAGCAATAAAAATGCGAGTAAACTGTGCTTTATCATAACAGCGGCCAGTGATTCGTCTAGTACAGGATCGTCCATCTATCTGTATGAAAAGGGTAGATTGACAAACCGTAAGTTCCAACCTGTCACTAAGCCTCCTCCTCCAATAGTGAACGAAGTCAAGCACCAAACAATATCTCTGAAACTCCAGAAGTCTCCATCAGGAGAAACACTGCAGTACAGGGTGGAATACAAGCCAGTTTCAGATGATTCTGGCTCCGTGGGAAACAATCAGTGGTTTGTTGTGGACACGTATAATGAAGATGTGACTCTGACTGGTTTGGAGTCTGGATGTGCGTACTCGATCCGCTACAGAGCAATGGGGAAGATCGGAGTGAGTGAAGCCAGTGACTCCATCAGTGTTATGCCCCTTAATGGTAAGTGGGATTTTAGTATTTATGGTCACTCACGTGTTCAGTTTTAAAATGATCTGGCTATTAGAAACTTCTATAAAAAAGCCACACTAGCAAATATTACAGTTTGCGTATAATAGATATGATGCTGTTACTGGAGTCGTGTTACTATTTTTAAAGTCAAACCACAATCCGGGTAAACTAAGCCGTGCGGTCGGGGGGGCATGTGGGGTTGTTGAAGCCTAGTGTGTGTTTCCATTTAGTGTTACAGTAAGCTCATCGTTACTTCCATGTTTTAATATTGCTGAATTTTTGATAAAATCAAGAAAAAGTCTTAGCCACAATTTCACAAATACTACAATCAATGAATGGATATAACATAAACACTGAGCATTTTCATTGGTATTTTTGACTTTCTGTTATGATGTCTTTAAATTATCCATTACATTTTGAAATGAATGATTCAAATTCATGCTTTGTCCCTCAAATTGATATTTACTCAGATGTTTGCATATGTCACTTTTAGTCATGTAACTATAAATCTGGCTAATCTGGGTAAAGCACGTATGTGAGAACAGTATTTAACAAATAGTTATGATTGGATTGTATTGAGGAACATCAGGATTTGTTGAATGTTTTTTAAACTGTTTTTCAGATCAAATTGTGACTGTGGGTGAAGGTGACGGCCCGGAAATCTCTTTTATGACACCATCTTCAACCTCAATTAAGAACATCAAAGTTTTGTTCGGGAGTTTTAAGTGTTTTAATGTGGTATGTAAATGAGTTTGATAATCTCTAAAGAATGTGTAAATCTGAAACATATATATGCGCTTTGGGCTGTCAAAGTTAACGAGTTAACGCACGTGATTCTTTTAAGTGCTTAATCGCGTCAATTTTGTTTATCGCCATTATTCACAGTTGCAGTTTCTTTTGGTTTGGTGAAAATGCAATGAATAGACCCAGAGAGCAGCGCTAGTGTCGCCCAGGTGCGGCTCATTATGATCAGAAGCTCAGAGTGATTGCTTTCACGTGCTGCCATTTAGGCAGAAAGAGTTTAAGGACAGACACTTGCTTGTCTGATCGATCTCGTCTCCGTCAGCGGTGTTTTGAATGTTCTAGAATGGACTTGTTAAATCTGAGACTCGACCTTATTTAGACATTTCAACTGCAAATACGTAACTTGTTCTTCAGATTCAAATCTCTGTTCAACAAGCCGCCACTTTAGATTCATAGGGATTAGATAACACACAGGTAATGCATTAAGGCATGTGATTAATTTTAAATGTTTAATTGCGTTAAGTTTCTTTTCAATTTCATATAACTTGCTCATCAAGTTCAAGTGTATTTATAAAGCATTTTTCTTAGTTCTAGACCAATGCAAAGTCGCTAAGTGGAATCAGGAAAAAATGTCAAAACATTTTTGAGGAAAAGAGTCAGTTAAAAAACAAAAATGTATGTATTGGTTTCACAATCCTTTAGTTTGTTGTTCCACTGCTGGAAAGTGGTGCAGGTTTGATTGACACTGTTTCTGTATGTTTGATGGAAGGATGACGGATATTTTGATGATTGAGGGTTATTGCGTTTATTTAATGAAAAGCTTAGTCCAATAGAACATTCAAAAAGCCTTTTTCTTCCACACAGCGAGAGAGAGCCTTTTCATGCACACAAAGAGACCGGTCAAAAAACTGTGTGCCCTCGCACCACTGCCCCCCTCTGGCCGGGATCATCTCCTCCTTATATACACCTAAAAGCAAACAACAACTAACAGGCACAAAAAAGAAACCAAACAATCAACAACATTTGGCTCCTACAATGTACATTGTTCATCAGTATTCTCAGTTTTTCCCGCTGTCAAAGCATGTGAAGCGCTGTTCTCAAAACGCAATAAATGTACAGTGAAACGGGTTTAAGACTAGCGCTTTGATAGGGGAAGCTTATTGGCGCGAGTGAAAGGTGCGGGGGGTGTGGTTAAAATAGACTGTTTTATCTTAGAAAAGTGCACTTGACCTTGGAGGGTTAAAAACAAAAATATTTGCAAAAACAAAACATTTATAGTGCAAGAGCAGTGTCTAAATGGTGGTTGCTAGAAAGCAGGTCGAGTCTCGTATGCAGTTTAGATGTTTAATGAGTGAAGTCCGTTCGGCAGAATCAGGGTCGTAAGACAGGCACAGGGTCGAGGGCAGGTAGAGACAGGATCACAACGAGGTCACAGGCAGGAGGTCATAAAACACGGAAGTAACTAGACAACACAGAAGACAAAGGCAAAGCAAAGGCAAAGGCAAAGGCAAAGGCAAAGGCAAAGGCAAAGCAAGGACGGCAAACGGCAGGCGTAGGCAGGCGTAGGCAGCGTAGCAGCTTCGCCCCGATCTAACGGCTTGCAAGTCCTTATATATGTCCTCGTGATTGGCGGCAGGTGAATTCACTTTAGGGCGCTCCCGCGCGCCGCGGAGAGAGAGTGCGTGCACGCGCCAGCGGCACCAGCACGCGCGCCGGCTCGGGAGACTTGCACACGGTCATCACAGAGCCCTCCCCCTATGCGCGGCTCCCGACGCGCATACGGAACATCATCCACCCTGGCCTCCACTCCCTGAGTCCTTTGAGTCCCTCCGAAGTGTCAGGGGGCAGGGTGGCAGAAGCGAGGGCAGAGGCGAAGACTCTGGAGCAGGCGAAGGCAGAGGCGAAGACTCTGGAGCAGGCGAAGGCAGAGGCGAAGACTCTGGAGCAGGCGAAGGCAGAGGCGAAGACTCTGGAGCAGGCGAAGGCAGAGGCGAAGACTCTGGAGCAGGCGAAGGCAGAGGCGAAGACTCTGGAGCAGGCGAAGGCAGAGGCGAAGACTCTGGAGCAGGCGAAGGCAGAGGCGAAGACTCTGGAGCAGGCGAGGCAGAGGCGAAGACTCTGGAGCAGGCGAAGGCAGAGGCGAAGACTCGGCACGCAGAGAAGCAATTGAGCAGGCGAAGGCAGAGCGAACTTAGGCGCGAACAAGCTCTGGACACGGAAATCGTCGCGGCAGACACAGGTTCGTCGGCGGCAGACAACAGGTTCGTCGGCGGCAGACACAGGTTCGTCGGCGGCAAAGCAGCAACTCGAGAACCCCTGGAACGTCCCAACAGCACTCAGCAGCTCGAGACCCTCGGAACGTCCACAGCCTCAGCAGACTCGAACCCTCTGGAACGTCCACAGCCCTCAGCAGACTCGAGACCCTCTGGAACGTCCACAGCCTCAGCAGACTCGAGACCCTCTGGAACGTCCACAGCCTCAGCAGCTCGAGACCCTCTGGAACGTCCACAGCCTCAGCAGACTCGAGACCCTCTGGAACGTCCACGCCTCAGCAGACTCGAGACCCTCTGGAACGTCCACAGCCTCAGCAGACTCGAGACCCTCTCTGGAACGTCCACAGCCTCAGCAGACTCGAGACCCTCTGGAACGTCCACAGCCTCAGCAGACTCGAGACCCTCTGGAACGTCCACAGCCTCAGCAGACTCGAGACCCTCTGGAACGTCCACAGCCTCAGCAGACTCGAGACCCTCTGGAACGTCCACAGCCTCAGCAGGACTCGAGACCCTCTGGAACGTCTTCAGAGAAGCTTGGTGGCTGAGGCAGAACGAGTTCCTCCTCAGAAAACCTGGCGGCGGCGGCAGGAGCTGTTCCTCCTCAGAGAAACTCGGCGGCGGCGTGAGAGTTTCCTCCTCCCAAACTCCCAAAGCCCGGCGGCGGCGGCAGGAGCTGTTCCTCCTCAGAGAAGCTTGGTGGCTGAGGCAGGAGCTGTTCCTCCTCAGAGAAGCTTGGTGGCTGAGGCAGGAGCGGTTCCTCCTCAGAGAAGCTTGGTGGCTGAGGCAGGAGCTGTTCCTCCTCCCAAACTTGGCGGCGGCGGCGGCGGGATCAGCGGAGGCTCGGCGACATGCTCACGCTCTGCGACACCGGGTGTGCTGGGAACAGGGGACACTTGGCAAGACACAGTTGTAGGACATTTGTGTATATTCCATGGATAGCCAAAACGTCTAATAAATGAATCAATGAAGGTGCTGAATGTTATTGTCTGTAGCTCTGTGAGGCTAAAGTTCTTGCATGCCCAGTCCAAAGCCTCTCCCTTTAACAGAGACACAATAAAACAACTCTGGAACAGTCTGTTGTGTACCATGCTGGATTTGCGTTCCATATGCAAGTGCATTCAATGATAAATCCATGGCATGTTTCTCCCTCACCATCAAATTTATCAGGAAAAAACTGGTCATTTTCAGCAGAGGGTTTGACTTCACTCACCCAACCTGAACTCTCTGTGGGCTTCATGGCTGCGGAGACTCTTGGTGGCGAAGCTTTCTGTCATGAATGGTGGTTGCTAGAAAGCAGGTCGAGTCTCGTATGCAGTTTAGATGTTTAATGAAGTGAAGTCCGTTCGGCAAAATCAGGGTCGTAAGACAGGCACAGGGTCGAGGGCAGGTAGAGACAGGATCACAACGAGGTCACAGGCAGGAGGTCAATAAACACGAAGTAACTAGACAACACAGAAGACAAAGGCAAAGGCAAAGGCAAAGGCAAGAGGCAAAGGCAAGAGGCAAAGGCAAAGGCAAAGGCAAAGCAAGGCAAGGCAAAGGCAAGGCAAGCGTGGCAACGGCAGGCGAGGCAGGCGGAGCAGGCGGGCAGGCGTAGCAAGCTTCGCCCCGATCTAACGGCTTGCAAGTCCTTATATAGTCCTCGTGATTGGCGGCAGGTGAATTCACTTTAGGCGCGCTCCCGCGCGCCGCGGAGAGAGATGCGTGCACGCGCCAGCGGCACCAGCACGCGCGCCGGCTCGGGAGACTTGCACACGGTCATCACAGACAGGTGTGGCTAATTATATTACGATCTTTAACAAGTGTTTTATTTATGTTCGTTTACATAAATGTAACTTTTACACACCTCAATATCCAATGTCACAAGCTTCAGTCCTTTAATTGCGATTATTTGGAAAGTTTGATAAATTTGTTAAAAGAAACGAATCGTTTGACAGCCCTAGTAGATATAGATATATATATAATATATATTAGCTGTATATATTAACAGCTGCTGGTTCTTTGTTGCTTCTTCAGGTTAGTGAGCGCTAACAGGAATCCAATGTCACATTTGCAAACGGACCACACAGTAAAGGGGGGCCCGCACTGGAGGATCAAGAATTGCATTTGATGATATGTCTGCTGACGTCTGCAACGCTGGGCCCACTGAAATAACCAAGCTGTCGGGGACTGGAATTGTGGCTTCCAAAAGTATGGTTCTCCAAAGACGTTTTCCATCAAGAACTTATCACTGGGTCATCCTGTTCACTATAATGTGAAATCTGGAAAGTGTCATGGCCTAAAAGTGAAAGTTGGCAAAGATAACGCTCTAACTTCTCTAGGCTTCTACTTATAAACATCTGATGATACATGCATTTACCGTATATCTTCTACTAGTGGCCCCTCTCTTTTTCACGCTCGTCTCCTACAAATGCCTGGTTTGAACAAATCGTTTGAACACATTTATTGTGGCAGAGAAGGGTTATTATCCGCTGTGCAGCGACCGAGCGTTTTGATTGTGTTTGTTCATTGGATTACTTTGACTGATTGCCAGTGTTCCTCGTTTTCGACCGTTTCGACTCTTTCTGCGATGACACATTGGACTCGTTTGTAGGCGTCTGCACTAAGCTAAGCTAAGCTAAGCGGTCGTGGTTTGTAGTCTCTGTTGTGATATAACATATTGTACTGTATTTAGTTTAATCTTCCAGTGTTATTTAGGGTGCTTTCACATATAGCTCGTTTTAAGCGAACAGAACCCAGATGGTTTAAAGTGAGCCAGAAAGAGAACCAGCGGAAAGTGATCCCAGTCCGTTTGCTGTTCACAACCTAGTGGACTCAGAAGAGAACACAGTTCTGTTGTCGCTCCTCTTCAGCAGTGAAGAGATCCCAGACCCTTTCGTGTTCACACATCAATCTGTTCTTTCCACGATCTCGCCCCTTTGTTGTACGTTGCTTAATGTGGTTCCGTTAATACACATTTTCTTCATTTATTGTGAGATCAAAAGAAAAACTTTAATTTATTAGGAATAAAAAAGTTTTTTTATTTTATAACGGAACGTTATATAACAATCTCACGTTTGTTTTTCCATTTTTCGCTTGCAAGCACGTTTGTTTTATTTTATTTTTCGTTCGTTTTCGTTTGGTGTTCTGGCACTAATCTGATTCCATAGTTTTCTTCCTTAAGTGTTATGATGACGTAACGGATTTGCGGGTAACTGAAACCTCCGGGTGCGGCGCGCGCAGTGAAGTGGACTTAGATCTCTTCACTTTAACATATCACAAAGTAATCGAAACAAACCGCACTCACAGCACCTCCGGAGGTGGACCAGGCACGGATGTCATTCGGGAGCGTTTAGGGGAGTTTGAGATCACTTGGTGTGTTCACATATACACCCTGAATAGCTCCGAGTGTGTTTGAAAGGGTTAAACGAGCTGGGTGTGAAAGCACTCTTAGTCTTTGTCAAGTGTCGCGGCGCGTCTAATGTTTCTTTATTTCTGTTGTGGAGCCAATAAAAGCTTTTGCTGTAGCACTTCTGCCTACCGACCGTTGTTTAACATTATATAGACGCAAACACACCCTCTGTCTCTCTCTCTCTCTCTCACTCACTCTCTCTCTCTCACTCTGTCTTTTACGTCTTTCTCACTCTGTCTCTCTTATACGTTATATTACCCATGAGCACATACAGGTGCTGGTCATAAAATTAGAATAGCATCAAAACGTTGATTTATTTCACTAATTTCATTCAAAAAGTAAAACTTGTGTGTTATATTCATTCATTACACACAGACTGAAATGTTTCAAATGTTTATTTCTTTTAATAATGATGATTATAACTGAAACCAACGAATATTGAGAATAAGTACACCTGTAGATTAAGAATAAGTGTGATGTGAATGGAATAAATGTGAAAATCACATTTTTAAACAAAATAATTCACATATTTCGCTAACGGAAAAGATCAAGTTGTTGTTAAGAGATGCAGAATCACTCGCTGGTGTTTATGAGGAGGGAGATGGACAGTCTTGTTCAGCTTCCTCCATGTTCTAGTAACCGCTTCAACAGTGGACCTTCTGTCACCAAGCTGCTTGGCTTGTTCCTCGGAGCTCTTCCAGCTTTGTGTAGGTGAACTCTTCCGTGTGTGGTGTGTTTGTGCAGCTCTGAGGTAGATGATGCTCTTACTGATCTGTGTGTCTGGGGTGGACAGGCGTCTTTTTGCACCTGATGATCTCAGACACGTGCGTCTCATTTAGCATAATAAATGGAGTAGAGGTGGATTTTTCAAAGGTCTTTGAGGCTCTGTTGAGAATTCTAGCTGATAGACTGGAGTCAAAGAATGGAGAAAAAAAATACTTATTTGCCTCTGTATAATACAAATAAAGAGTTGAAAAATCTTTTTTTTTTTTAAATTGTGCTTCCTGGATTTTTTTTTATTATCTCTCACAGTGGACATGCACCTACGATAAAAATGTCAGACGCCTCCATGATTGGTAAGTGGGAGAACTTGCTAAATCACAGGGTGATGAAATACGTCTTGACCTCATGACCTGAAGACATTCATGAGCTTGATGATTGATTTTAAAAGAAAAGAAATCATTTGTACTAATTTGTGAATATTTATAGATTGTTAAATTAATGTACGTTGACATTTCATTGTACTTTTTTTTTACTTTCACTATTAAAGTATAAATGAGGGTCAGACAGGTGGTGACTAGAAACGTTTGTGTGTGTGTGTGTGTGTGTGTGTGTTGTGTGTGTGTGTGTGTGTGTGTGTGACTGTGTGCGTGTTGTTTTGTGTGCGTGTGTGTGTGTGTGTGTGCGTGTGTGTGTGTGACTTGTGTTCGTGTGTGACTGTGGTGTGGTGTGCCTGCGTGCGTGTGTGCTGCTGGTGTGTGTGTGTGTGTGTTCGTGTGTGTGTGCGTGCGCGCGCGCGTGTGTGTGTGTGTGCGTGTACTCTCGCTTATTCTGAGGATTTCCCGCCAGCGCCGATCATTTTATAAACAGTATTTTAACATGTGCTTTCTCAACATGTCAATGTTTTGATTAAGGGAGCAAGACAGTTGATTGGATTACGAAACGCTCTGAACTTAAAGAAGTCTCTGAGTTTAGGGTGTGTAGGATCTGCGCCGCTTATAGCCGCCTCGCTTATAAATAACATGTCGACATCAAGTTCAAGTTCTGAGCAGGTGTCACACACACACACACACACACCTGCCAAACGGAAGAGTTTAATCAAATCTTGGCGTGTAAATGACGGGCCGGACGGATCACGGCTTTACGCGGCTTTCAGGCATGTGCGGGTGGGTAGTGTCCTGTCCACATGGGGTGAGCTCGTAATGTACCTAATGTTGTGTTTGGTGGGAAACACAATAAATAACAAAATGATGGACTTAGTCTTTCTTTCTTTTAAGTTACTTTTTATTGTACTCACTCTGAGAATGTTTGATAATGCAGAGTTCTACATAGGTTTATTTTTAAACTGCTTAATATGTTTTGATGTGATGAGTAAAGCAAGCTTTTTTGATGTGATGAGTTAAGCTTTTTTTACACTGCATTATAAAGTTGTATAAACTGTATGATTTATGTATGCTATTTGTAAATAATAAATTAACATTTTTTTATTTTGTTGTTCTTGTGTGTGCCTGTAGTTAAATACATAACAGTAGTAATCTACTGTAGTTAAAATATAGTATCAAATGAAGTTGAAAAAAACGTCCATAACGACCCAATTTCAACTATATTTAGACCTTATATGCACGTCGCGTCGGCGTTAATACGTCACGTGAACGCAACGTCGGAAAAATCACGTCGTCTGGAGTAACGTTCCTCACCATCTAGGTCACCTGATCGCGACGTCGAATAATAACTTAGTTTTCACGTCGCGTCAACGTGTTTTTGCGCAGTGGGCAGTGTGGCAAGCATCACTATGACATTTCCAAATCTACTCCAAAGCTACTTTTTGTAGATGA
>QKNR01014018.1:37785-53706 GCA_028031935.1 Paedocypris micromegethes | reverse complement strand
TCCCTAACTACCATCTCTAGTAATCCAGAACCACGTAGAAGACTTCAGGTTGCAGGTTCAAATCCCCTACACTTCTCTGGAGGTGTTTAAAGCAGAGCAGGGTTCGATATGGTTCGCCATATTGATGTCACTCACGTTATGTTAACAGTTACATATTATAACCACTAGATAGAGCCAAGAGACCACAAATGAAAAATCTGTAAATTAATTAAAAAAAAAAACATGCAGTTAATTAATGTAGCCACAAGAGGAAGCCAAAAGGCAAAAGAAGTTCAAGTTCAGTAGGTTTGTAAAACGCTTTTCACAGTTGCAACTGTCTCAAAGCCTCTGTAATCATGAACATGAAGATTACAATTATTTATGTTATCATAATATAAATAATATGGTCCCAAATACATTCACTTAACTGACCAATTTGAGAGACACGTCTGTAAAAATGTTTTACATGTTTCAACTACAAATCAAGGTGCAAGGCTCTTTGATAAAAAAATAACAACAACAAGATGCCCAATTAAAATAAGACTTAATAAGACTGATAAGAAAAATTAGAACCTGAGAAATAAAAGGCAAATTTGTGAATCAGTGTTCAGCACCATGGACAGGGACGTCACTTCCAGAAACATGTGATTCAGCACCACGGACAAGGCCTTGTGCAAAATCCTCTTTTAATTCAAGTATGTTTACATTCTGCATTAAATCAATATATATGTGATATGGCATTCACTACATCAGGTGTGTCAAACTCATTATCAGCATAATGTCTGTCCTCAAAGGGCCGGATGTAACTTATAAATGTATCTAAATGTATTGTAAAACAAATGTAACTACTCCTTAATGTTAAACAACTCATTATTTTTTATAACTTTTATAACCTCCGTGTCTTGAGCTCATCACCTGTTAGCGTAGAGAGCTCGATCCTCAAAATAAACAGGAACATGTCCATGCATGCACACAGGTGACGCAGCACACTTTTTTATTTATTTTTTTTATTGTCAGAGTAAATAATTTTACAAAACAGTTACAATTACAACAAAGTATGGATTATATAAAGAACATTCCAAACCAAATCACAAATAAATAAATACAAATCAAATAATAAATAAGAAAAAAGATATAAAAAAAATAAACCAAATCAACCACAGACCGGAGTCTGGGTAACGATTTCCGCTCTGCCTGTGGGTTATTCAGCCTGTGGAGAGAGAGAGAGAGAGAGAGAGAGAGAGAGAGAGACAGAAAGAGAGAGAGAGAGAGAGAGAGAGAGAGCGCCCCCTCGAGGGCTGGCGATAAATCAGCACTGTGGAGGTTGGTTTAAGCCTCGGCCTTGACGCCGCAGGGGGTCCCGGATCGCAGCTTCAGCGCGGGATCTGCAGGTGTCACTCACCCATACCAACCCCTCGCTGCGGCCGGTGTTCTCCGTCCTCCGCCCTTCCCATCTGAATTCGGCTGTTCCACAGCACCAGGAAAGGTTGTGCGAGGAGCGCGGCCGCGGTCAAGAACTCAGCTGGCGGATGCGTGCAGAAATGGCGGGAACGAGGTGCGACCGCCGGTTACACCGGGGCATTTTAAGCACCCACACACCGCTGCCTGGTCCATCGTGAAGAACAGGGAGCCCTGGACGCCCGCACCAGCGGAACACGGGACGCTCCACGTTCTGGTGATCTCCTCTCACGCCTCAGGGAAGATGCGGCGCGGCTCTCAGCTGCGCGGTCACGTGGCCGTCCCTCACGATGTCCGTCGGATCTTCAGGAACGCCGGGCCGAGCCCCCGGCCTAAGGTTTTGATTTGTCTAAATTGTGACGTGAGACTTGACTCGAGACTTGATGGTTAAGACTTGAGACTTGCTTGGACTTGACCATATGTGACTTGTCTCCATCTCTACATCATGGCAATCTACCTTATCATATCTATCATGTGTGTGTGTGTTTATATGTGTCTATATAATTTATATCCCCATGCAGCACTTTAAAAACACATCAAAATAATTATTATTTATAAATCATATCAGTGTTGTGCAAGTACTTTGAAATTGTAATTGTTACATATTACTTATTACTGTTTGTAAAAAGTAATAAGTTACATTACAATATTACTTTCTCAGAAATGTAATATATTACATTACTTTTGTATTACTTTTAAGTTACTTTCACCAAAATAACTACAGAAGTAGAAATTAACGTCCTAAAATAACAAAATGTACTTTTTACTTGTACAGTAATTTATGTTACAACCAGTGGAAGACATAGAGTTATGTAGCGTAATGACTGTGGCCTCTCCAAGCTACAAATAACAATATACATAATCTATAATTGTAGGGTGACCATTTTGTTTTCCAAAAAAGAGGACAATCAGCGCGGCCTCGGACAAATTCAGACAGGCTTCTCGGAGGCTGATGAACATGCTTTAATGTGCTTCAATGTTGCTAAACTATAACTTAGTAAAAAAATCACTTAACTTAAAAAAAAAATCAGTAAAAACCTAAATAGGTAACTATTTTAGTCAGAATTTTTGAATAATGAAAAATGTTTTTAAAAATGTGATTGTTTTTAAAAAATAATAATACAAGAAAAAAGTCATTGTTTCAAAACGATACGCGCAATTTCATTCTCAAATATTACTTTCTCATTTAAAGCACGGGTTGTGAATCTGCGTACACGTGTATTAGTCGTTTGAAGAAGAGGGAAAACCGGACATTATCGTGAATTTATAAAATCCGCCCGGATGTCTGGGGAAAAGACGCTTGTCAACACTAATAATTAACTTTAAATAGTGTTAAAAGTATGGTAGACAAAGCGATTTTCCTCCAACATCAGTGAATAACTTGGGTATATCTGATACCAGACACAACAGGAGTATGTAAACTTCAGTGCGTTTTATTCATTTTGAATGACTCACCACACAATACTGTCCTGCTTTCTGGCCATAAAGTGCAGAGAACACTGTCGTTGCTGTTTTCTTTCTCTTCCCAGGTCGAGCGATCTAATGGCAGTTCGACGTGTTTTTTTAAATAGCTGTTTTTTGATGCCGACAATTCAGCGGTTGCATTTCACCACAATGTTCTTGTTTTTTACAAAACTGAAACAATGCGCATAAGACCATCTCGCGAATTACCTTCCGCTGTTGTTTATTGAATGTTCAAATGTGCCGCGGTGCGCGACTCTGGCCCGTGCACAACCGCTAATCAGAGCCACAGCTGTCGCCGCTAGCTCAGAGCACAGCCAATCGCTCAGAGCACACCTCGAGCTCAGAGCCAATCACTGCACACCTCGAACTCTGAGCGTTACAAAATACAACGCTCCACCAGCGAAAGGCGGAACGAATGACTTGCGTGTCTATTTGCGAACATGAAATGTTAAATGTTTGATTTACTGTCTTGAAAGTGAAAGATTTGATGTAACGCAAGCGTTACTTGCATGTAACGAGTAATATATTACTGAAAATACTAAAAGTAATAAGTTACACTACCGCGTTACAGCAAAAAGTAATATATTAGTGTAATATGTTACTTTTGTAACGCGTTACTCCCAACACTGTTAATCAATCAGAGTCTGAGGCGCTTCACAGGTGCGTCTAATTAATCAATCAGCGCGAGCGTGTGAAAGCGCTACACGCGGGGACTACACGGGACTGAAAAAAAAGCATTGGTTGAAAAGTACTAAATATATATTAATGGTGTGCAATATTTGATATTGATTTACTACTAGAAATAAGAAAACTAATTCAAAATATCTAAGTAAGATTAAATAATGCAACCATATAAGGTTAATTCACGTCACACAAAAAATAAAAGAAACAAATACTGTATATATTTATAATCTTTAAAAAATTGTTTCAATAAGTCAAAAGAGAATACTTGCTAATTCCAACGTTGTGCTTTTTAAGTAAGACAAGGCCAGATCAATACAAACGCTAGTTTAGCTTAGTTTATCTTATCTTAAATTTAATAGTGATGTGTCGTTCGTGAATGATTCGTTCAAAATGAACGAATCTTTCATGTGACTCGGAATGAACGGGTCTTCTCAGCGAACGATTCGTGAACGATAGTAGCGAGCAGCAGCACTCAGTACGTTCGTGATTCGTTCAATCGGATCACTCGGTCTCCGGTCATTTGATCCACTTGTGACGTGAGCGCCGAGCTGCGCGCATGCTCTGTAGCGAGCAGTACTCAGTACGTTCGTGATTCGTTCAAAACGGACCACTCGAGTCTCGTTCACCGTTCATTTGATTCACTTGTGACGTGAGCGCGATAAAGCTGTTCAAAGCAAAGGGCAGATGCTGGACGTAGAATGATCAAGTTTTGCTAGGGATTTACATGATTTTCTTTTATAGATGTGTAGCTATTAGGGGTGTGACGAGATCTCGTGGCACGAGATCTCGCGAGATCCAATTGAATCTCGTGATATCGCGAGAATTTGGCGCCATTTTTGAAATATTTGCAATACCGTGATAATTAATCGATTTGATATTTATATAAGTATATAAACCCTTTAATACAGTATAACACATTCGTTTCGTTACAAGTTGTAACTTACAACCATCAATGACGGCACGGACATTACTAATCGAACACAGAAAGCAGTGTAACAGACTGAACTAATCGATCACACCCGCGACGCGCATATGCGCTGCTCCGTTTTCTGCGCTGTGCCTTTAAGAGAACGTATGACGCGCGCGAGAAAATCTGCTTGTTTTTTTTTTGAACAAAGTCTGTTTTCGGTTGGAAATCATGGTTTCACGTAAAAAAAGAAAAGAAATCGGCAAGAAAAGCGACGAATACCAGAAACAAAGCTAAAGTAGGAAGCCGCTCTCTCTCTCCCTCCCTCTCTCTGTCCTGCTCTCACTCTCTGTCCTGCTCTCACTCTCTGTCTGTCTCTCCCGCTCTCTCTCTCTGTCTCTCTCTCTGTCCTGCTCTCACTCTCTCTCTCTCTCTCCCTCCCTCTCTCTGTCCTGCTCTCACTCTCTCTTAGTGATGTGTCGTTCGTGAATGATTCGTTCAAAATGAACGAATCTTTCATGTGACTCGGAATGAACGGGTCTTCTCAGTGAACGATTCGTGAACGATAGTAGAGAGCAGCAGCACTCAGTACGTTCGTGATTTGTTCAAACGGATCACTCGGTCTCCGGTCATTTGATTCACATGTGACGTGAGCGCCGAGCTGCGCGCATGCTCTGTAGCGAGCAGCACTCAGTACGTTCGTGATTCGTTCAAAAACAGACCACTCGAGTCTCGTTCACCGTTCATTTGATTCACTTGTGACGTGAGCGCCGAGCTGCGCGCATGCTCTGTAGCGAGCAGCACTCAGTACGTTCGTGATTCGTTCAAAAACAGACCACTCGAGTCTCGTTCACCGTTCATTTGATTCACTTGTGACGTGACCGCGATAAAGCTGTTAAAAGCAAAGGGCAGATGCTGGACGTAGAATGATCAATTTTGCTAGGAATTCACATGATTTTTTTTTAGATTTGTAGCTATGTATGTATTATTTGTTGTTCACTGAAGCAAACCATGTTGTCTTTTGTGTACGTATATTGTTTTAGATGAATGGCGCGACCACATTTACAGCGCCCCCTGCTGGAAATGAACGAAATGACCGATTCTCGAAATGATTAGTTCACTTTACTGTTCGAGAATTAAAGATTCGAATCAGTTAAAAGAATCGAACTTCCCATCACTACTCTCTCTCTCTCTCCCTCTCCCGCTCTCTCTCTCTCTCTCTTCTCTCTATAATTGACTGGCCAGTGACACTTTCAACACATGTGTTTTTTAGAGCTAAAATTAACACAGTGAATTTAATCATAATGAAGTAGATTGATGTTGAGTTGAACTTGATGCCAAAATGATTCTACCATTCTTTACAATTTACTGGAAGACTTGTCTTTGTTTATAAATTGTGTTTAATGTCTGCGCTTGATGGATTTTCTATACTATTGACAGTTAAAACATTTTGTGAAATTACTTGCCTGGCTATTTATGGCATCATATTTTGTATGATCAATATTATGTTGGTTATCTGGTTATGACTGCATGCAATTGGTGAAAATATGTTGCATCAACAGTTTTGAATGTTTTAGTTAAATAAAATACAGATAAAATATGGCTCTCCTTATATTATATCGAAGGTTTTTTTTATTTAAAAAAAAATCTAAATCTCGTCTCGATCTCGTGAGCCTAGTGTCTCGTCTCGTGGGAAAAGTGTCTCATCCCACCCCTAGTAGCTATGTATGTATTATTTGTTGTTCACTGAAGCAAACCATGTTGTCTTTTGTGTGCGTATATTGTTTGATGAATGGCGCGACCACCTTTACAGCGACCCCTGCTGGAAATAAACAAAATGACCGAATCTCGAAATGATTCACTTTACTGTTCGAGAATTAAAGATTTGAATCAGTTAAAAGAATCGAGCTTCCCATCACTAAAATGTAAGATTGCTGCTGAGGAGTGTTGTTACCATCAGGATGGAGACACCATCGCTCAGAGGAGTGTCATTTCACCAGGACGGCGACGACGTTGTTTGAACCGTTTTAGCGTCTTTGCGTTGGTCTCAGACTAAGAAAAGCGCTATACAAATGAAAAGGAACTTGAACTTAAATTTAGTGAAGTGCCAACACCCATTTCAGATTTGTCAGTAATCAAATCACTGATTTAAACCTTCTCAATCAGACAAGATACAGAAAGTTAAAACAGAAATGCTTAAAAACATGAATATTAGTGCTTCTCAATGCTGCCGCCTTATCTTGACCTGAATAGCTTAAATAAAGAATAAAGCTCTTCACAGTTCCAAACCTCAAAGCAGAGAAGTCCATTGGTGAGCTGTACTGAGCTGAGAACCAAGAACAGGTCAGAACAGGTGAGAACGCTCAGTTGTGGCCTAGTAGTAGGTGAAGTAATATCTCCTTCTCCTTACTTTACTGTTGAACTCAGCATGTACTTTATTGAACAAGCACAGGTTTACACACACACACACACACACTTCCGCTGCGTGTCACCACATACCGTATTTGCTCGCTTATAAGTCGATCCGCTTATAAGTCGACCCCCACACTTCAGCTGTGAGATTGTGGTATTTTGTTTAGACCCCCTTATAATTCGGGGGAAAGAAATGAGAGAAAAGTGAAAATATAGAAATAAGTAGAAACCCAATTTTGGGTTTCATATAAAGTCAACTGTGTTTATTTGGGGCCCATCGGGACACTGAAGCGGCACAGGGAAATAATGATAAAAGATTTATTTAGTTTGCGTCATAAATGTTCATTTATTTACCGCGCTTGTGTCTCTGCTGTTTATTTTTGTGAGAAAGGGTGAAACATCTGCGCACTGTTCTGAGTAAAATATTTTCTATTTTGTTAGACCGCGTGTATAAGTTGTGGGAGTTTTGTTTATTATTGCTTTATCTTCGTTGCATATAGTAAATTGGCTGGATGAAGATCGTATACTCGAGGCTTGTTCTCGTGGTCTGGACATGGTGAAGTCAGTGAAATATGAAACCTGGTCAGGGGGTCAGAAAGGATGCATTAGTCACTACGGTTACCAAGACCACCTTATGCACTGATATTGATTAACAGAGAGTTAATCAATAAGTGCTGATAGTGATTAATAAAAGATGCTCCTTTGTTAAATGGAACTAAATGGAAATCAGATTGCGCCCAGGGACGAGAAGACAATGAAGAAGGAGTCAGACATGACATGGCCTTCCTGTTGGAAATGTATAAAACCGCCACACGGACTGGGGGGTTGCAGAGATGAGCTATTCCACACTGCTCGCTCTCCAGCGCTGAATTCTTGGTCTCGTTCAACCAGCTTGTACTTAAATTTCTTTGTAATAAAACATTTGATTCATTAGCATCTAAGACTTGAGCTGAATTTTGAACACGCAAGGACCCATATGGGCCCGACACCCTGCATTAGGTCATTACGTTACTTTTCAGACACAGTAATTAGAAAAGTTATTTAATTACAAAATGGTAAAGTAATAAGAAATTAGTTACTTTTTTTTTTAAAGTAACTTACCCAACACTGGTGTGTGTGTGTGTGTGTGTATTATTATTCGTTGATCACTTACGCTTCGAGATTAGCTGGATTCGCTCATTTAAATGAATAAAGCTGGGAGACTTTGCAAGTATGTCTGAGTGGGCAAAATATAACACAGGGTTCAGTGGCACAGAAAACATTTTTTTCTGCCTGTCCTACAGGTAAGAACTGGAGTTATTATTATCTTAAAAATATAAGCTCTTTTCGAATACAGACATCTATTATGTTCCATAGTTCCATACTTTTAAAATAACAAATAAAAAACAGACAAAATCCTGCTTTCTCAGTGTTTGGTTTAGAAACGTGTTGCTTGTGTGCGCGCGCTGATCCTTAGATCTGACTTTACTGCGCAGCTTGACGTCATTAAATTGTCTTTTATCTTGTCTTCATCCTCTCACAACTAATATTGTCGAGTCCTGGGTTGAAGAAGGGTCCAGTATTTCCAGGTCTGTGCTCTTGACGAGTTATATCCACAGTGTTGAGGGTAAAAAGAGACGTTTTCGACTTTCTTGTGAGGTTAGCTTTAGCTTAGCATGTTGCATAGAGGATTGCGATAAGCTATCATGTTTTTGTCATGTTTATTTTTCATATTGCCTGTTTCATAACTGGTTTACAGTGAAGAGAAACGAAGCAGGCTGTAGACAATGTACAATACAAGTTGTTATTGGTGGCAGAAATAAGGGTTATTGTATTTAAGGAGTGTATATGTTAGTGTGTGTCTGTGTGTGTGTGTGTGTGTGTATATACAACACACTTACGTGTGTGGGTGTGCGCTCATGCGCACAGTTGAAATAATTTAGGAGTCGAGAGAATGTTAGCTAAACGCAAGAACTTTATTAATAAAGCGCCCGACGGAAAAACTCGATGACAAAAGCTTTTGTCTGTGGCCTGCATGCAGGCCAAAAATGCTCTCCCTTCCGCTTTTCACTGGGTCCCTTATATACCCCAAAACAGAAGTTAACTCCCAACAAATTAAACAGAAATCTTAAACCATTCCTAAGAAGTATACATTTTTACCTTTTAAAACTAATCTGGTCAAATACAAATCTTACACCACTCCCAAATAGTTACACATTTTAACCTTTTAAAACTAAACTGGTCAAACAGAATGTCCCTAACTTTGTACCACTCCCAAACAGTTATTATAACCTTTGTGACCTACAACCTTAATTACATGGTTAAAATTGGTTAAAACATTTCTACATGTACATACTTTAAATGACTACAGACCAATACTTACCAAAAATCATTTTTGTGTTTTTTTTTTTGACGCACCCTCATTCTCACGGATAAATACAGTCCACCAACGTGTAAAGTCATTTCAAAATGACCAAAATCAGCAAAGTGCATTCCCAAGACATCATACCAACCTACAGACCGCCCAAAATTATTCGTTTGCGGCTTCAGGATCTGGATTTACCAACGACCCGGTACAGACGACTTCGGTGGCCCGTGATGAACATTCGCCGTACTACACGTACCAAGACGATTCATCCTTTCATTTAAGACTGCCAGAAACACCTACAAACAATTCCCGTTATCAGCACAATGTTCGAAGGTCTCTCATCCAAGGAGCGATCCTCCCAGACGTCACTTTAAATCACGTCACGATAGAGACCGAGAATAAAGTCTATCTGGACTCAGCAGGACGAGATGGCCAACCGAGGGCAGATCGTTTTGCTGTGATTTTTATTTAAACGGCTGATTCCTATCGGCCTGTACCAAAACTGGTCGGGTACTGTCAACTATGATGGATCCAGGGGAAAAAATGCGCTACCCAGCAACCTCCGTCAAGCAATATCAGATAGTGTTTATCGGAGATTTCGCCCCGACGATCGTGACTTGAAGTTGATAAGGGACCGAATTAACGAACTTCTTAGAAACAAAAGATCAACTTTTCCCCTTTTGTAAAAGTACATTTTTGTTCTTACATTGTTAAAGGTTTTTTTGCATTTAATAAAAGCTTCTTTTGGTTTGAAAAGTGAGCCTTCTGTTTATTTGTCTTAAATATTTTCAATATATTCTATATAACACTGCTGTAGGCTGTAGTACTAACAAAAAAGGAGGGAAAATAGCAATGGTGTTCCAATACACACAAATGAAAAAAACATGTATATAGCAAAACACATCTGCGGTATTTGATTGTGCTTGTAAGAATGCACACGTATGCAAGGTTTGTGGAAACAATAGAATTTTAAAGTCTCTTACATTGGCAATTTGCAATGAAAGACAGAACAATTGTACACAAGACATTTGAGAACTGGATCTTGTAGCCTTGAGTAACTATGTGAGGGGTATCATCTGATTTAGGGGTTCACAGGAAACAATACAGTATTTTGAATTTATATAGATACATTACTAATGCGGCGATTCACACCTGAGAAGACAAAGACCTGAATAATGAGCTGCGTAATGAGCCATTAGGACAGGTTTGTGACTGAGAGGGTTACACGAAAGAATCTGAGGACTTTTGAAGTCTAATGTTTAAATATATTTTTTGTGTGCCACTTATTTAAAAACAGCAACTAAAAAACAAAAGGAGTCAACTGTGCAACAACTTACTAGAGTATACTATTTGTGAACAACGCCCATCAATATAACTAAAAGCGTGACATTAATAAGCTTGTTAAGACATTAAATTAAGACACTGTTTTGGTGAACTACCTCTTCATTTAATTATTTATACACATTTGACTTTTTGTAGCATTTTCTTCAAACTCTGCAAAAGAAAAATACTAAATCCCACAGACACCTTTTCCAGCTGTTTTTCTTTTTTCAGTCTCTATCAATGTCACCACAGGACAGTGCAAAACACAACACACTGACCAGGCAAGATAGTGCGATGATATTAATAACGTGTACAAAGATTTGTTTTCATTGAAGTGTTTAAATGTTCAGCATCCTGACAGTCCGGGGGGAAAAGCTTAGTTAATGGCTTCTGTCTCAGCGACACGTACACACAGAAACCACAGGTTCATTTCTGTCTTTAAAATTAACAGCAGGAAATTAAGAAACTTAAAGCTGAACAAGTAAGTTAGAGAAAAGGATCCATGATCCACCGTGTCAAAAGCGTCTGGTAGGTCCAGTAGAACCAACAGCACATGCTCCTCAGCGTCTGGAGCTACATCGTGTCATTAAGCACTCCTGGTCTGAAAACCCCTTCAGTTACACAAATGCAAATTAAAAAAAAAAAACTGAAGTTTGTAAATTGATCTAAAGTTTGACAGTACAGTGAGATCCAGGCCGGGCTTTTAACCAGCGGCTTGACTGTCTCGTGTTCACACCAGCGGACAGAACCATTATTCTAATCTCTAAAAGTGCGCGCACGCACACACACATTTGATTATTTTCATTTTCCTGATTCTTCTCAGGAAAGCAAAGCCCAAACCAAAACAGAAAGAGATGGACTCAAGGTAACTTCATTTCTTTATTGTCGTTAAAATCAGTTTGGCCTCTTAAATGTTTGTGCTCTTTTCAGAAGGAAGTTGCGGCGCTGCAGAGCCACAGGCTGAGAGGAAGAAGAAAATGGACAAGGCAACGTGTTTGAATTGCTCTGTGACTGTAAAAAAAAAAAAAGACGTTGTCTTAACGATCGTATGTAATGAATGTTTATAAATACATTAAATAAATACTTAATACTTACCACTAATAATGGTAGTTAATAAAACATTTTTACGATAGACAAGTAGTAATTATATAGCCACTGTGTGTCAAAATTTGATTGATTGCTTTTTAATGACTTCCAGATGTCCATGTGTGTGGGAGGGGGGGTGTGCTTTTGGGTGTCTGTCTGGTACGCCCAATACACGAAGTTGAGGAGGGGGTGAGGGGTGATGAAAAGGTCACGGTGATTTATTGATGAACTTTGGATCAGTGTGTGTGTGTGTGTGTGTGTGTGTGCTTGTAGGTGTGTGTGTGTGTGTGTGTGTGTGGGGTGTGTGTGTGTGTTGTAGTCTGGTTGTGTTTGTGAAAATAAGACTTTTGTGAAAAGCTTTTGCTCTGTACGTGTGTGTGTGTGTGTGTGTGTGTGTGTTACCTTTTCTCGCAAATAGGATGAAATTGATGTTTTCAGAGCGTGCAGCAGCAAATGTTCAAGAGGAAAAAACCGAGAGTTGCGTCGGGTCCGGGGGAGATGTTCTCGCTTCGAGATATTAAACAAGGAATGAGGTTTTTCCGGTGTGTTTTGGGGGTGTGTCCGTGCGCGTGAGGGGCCGGCTAGCGCCGCCCTCGCTCCCGTGTGAGTGGAGGGGTGTGGGGCGGAGGCGTGGAACGCTACCGGCGGGAAAAATGAACTTCCAAAATGTTTCTGAGACATTTTAGCAAAAACCTCTGCAATCTTTCCGCAATCGACACGTCAGAATGGATGGCTGCAGTTCACCCAAACAGGTCTTTGAAAAATGTTTCCGCGAGAATTTTGCAGAACGCTGCAAACTTTCTACAGACGACTTTTGGCCCGTTACTACCACGTGTAGTCTCGCATATCCTTCTGCTTCGAGAAAACCGAAGTTACCCGTCTCAAGGGTGAAATTCATGCAAGAGGAAGACCCGGTATCACCAGAGATGTGAACATCTTTGGACAAACCCTGAGGTGAGGCGTTTGAGTCTTGGAAATTATTACTTTGTAGGATGTGATTGAGAAGAAAAAAAAACGTGAGCATAACACTTATACTTTTGTTTTTCAGATACAAGTTCCACAAAATCGAGCGCTGGGTCGCTATGAGATTGAGTAGTGCAAATGATCCGGAGGAGGACCAAGATGACACGATTTGCTTTCATGAGACTGAATGGAATGCCTTTAGAACTGTTCTCAGACGCATCCGAATCCAGCCGGATCAGCCCTTAAACGCTCGTTGGGTCGGAGGAGAAGACGGTGTCTACCTGGCAAGCTATGATCCGATAAAATTTCCCGGCGACCCCCAATATATATTCATACATAGCGGTGCAAGCGAAATCACACAAACACAGTGTTCAGAGTTTGAACGCTATTCGGAGGTCAGAAAGACATTATTTTCTTCTGAAACCACGATCGTAGAATACGTCCCGTATTGATTTTTGTATTTTTTTTTTGGAAGCAAAACTGTGTACAATGTTTGGTCATAATAAAATACGTATTCAAAACATCTTCCTGCTGAGTGTGTGTTTTTATAGTTTCATCGCTCGTAAAATAGAAGCAGCATAAGTATTGCGACAATACAATAACTGCTTTTTTGTTGAATCCTTACATGAGAAGTCATTATAAGTATTGAGAGATGACAATACGACTTCAGGATATGTTGTAATAAAAAGAAAAAAAACCCATAAATGAAACACGTTTTTTAAATAACTGTGTGTAAAAAAAACCTGGGTAGAACGGGTGATAGAAAAAACTAGAAGATAGAAAATAAACCAGACATTTAACACAATCTGCATCCGGCATCACTCGCTTTTCATGCTTATGATCTAACCCGCGATTGACCCCTGCGTATAACAACGTCTTTTTATTCGTAATAGATTTTTTGTGCGAATAAAATAACGAGGTGTTTAAAACCTATGTAGAACCGAATGATAGAACCGGATGATAGAAAAAGTTAAAAGATAGAAAAAACTCCTGGTATTTAGCATAAACCGCAATCTGTGTTCGTCAAACGCGAAGCTTTTTACAAGCGTGCGAGTGGCCTGACCTACGATTGACCCCACGTATAACAACGTCTTTTATTCGTAATAGATCTTTGCGTGAATAAAACGCTACATCGAGACATTCCTCCGTCTATATGTTAACAGACAATGTACGATTAAGAAAAAACATAACTAGATTGGGTTAGTTTTAACATTAATCAACGCTCACCGTACGAACATTTTATTTAAGAGAAGATCATTTTAAAATGAAAAACTATTCTTTTTACACTATGAAAAACCAGATTTACGGAGAGTGATTGTCTTACGTTTTTCACGCACTCAATTGTTATTTGTTTTTAAGTTTCATTTAGTTTAATACGTGTAATCTGCAGATGCTTTGAACGTAATAAACTCAAGTAGTCATCAGTAGTGTATCTGGTGACCCCATACTGTGGGTTATCACGGAGAAAATCCCAGGGCCGGCCATGCTCTAAAACATTCTAGACCTTTGTTACGGTCTGGTCGTTGCTTGTACACCGTCACGATAAACGTCAGCGCTTGAAAAAACATTACTTTAGCTTTTTCCCGCTATTTTTTGCAAAACTATATGATTTTTAAACAAATACGCATTTTTCGTCTTTTTCAAAACTATCGGACGAGATAAAAACTAATGTCAATAAAACTAGATATTATAAACCACAACATACTATTAGCTTATCGCACCGTAAGCTTATACAAGTAAATATGTGAAGGTTTTCACCAAACACGTTAATCTTTTTTTTCTTAAAACTATATATTTTTACCGATAAAATCTTCGTCATTACGGATTTTACAAAAAAAAATACCCGTTGAAAAGAACTAAATATGATATGTTAAATAAACGGTTATGTCACAAACACATTTTCAGTTTTTTTCTTGAGTAAAGTTGTAGCAATTTAGGGAATCAAAGATTAACACTCCTGATAAAACATTCAGCTGAATTTATATACTGTATATTTCCATATGTACGTATGTGTGTCTGATGCATCTTTCAAACTACAACTACACCTTGTCACCATTCGTTAATGCCAATTCTAGCTTCAGTCTGTTTCATTCCTGTTGAATTGTAGCCATCAGTGGCTCATACTCACACTGTCACCCTCGCACTATTCATTTAATTTTGCCATATCACAATATTTCTCAATCATGACTTGTGTTCTCCATCTGTATCTGTCCTCTGTGTGAGTGAAGATCTCTTGATCTCATACTTTCTTCATTCTCTCCTGCTGTCACAGAGAAGATCACGACTCAACTCAACTCAACTTTATTTATCAAGCACCTTCATTTCAACATCAGACTTGGCCAAAGTGCTGTACACACAACAGTCAAACTTATAACAACAACACAATCATGATTCTCAAAGCACTGATGGCATGATGGCAAAATGACATTCAACCAAAATGATATTTCAGTACTGCCATATTAAACATTTTATTATCCACATAAAAAAAACATTAGGACGTAAATACTGCAAGAACATTTGAATTGTTGAAATTGTTGAATCAATAAAACGTGCAATTTCAAGATGATGCGGGATCAGCTAATACTGCTTCTGAAGTTTTTCCTCTGAAAACCTAAAACGCAATAATAGTAGTAGTGTGCTTGTGAATATAGCAGCCTAGAGGAAAAGCAGGAAGAAGAGCATCACAGAGATCAGCATTGACACCACCGAGGGTCCGGACGCTGACATGGACGCCGCGTTACACAGCAGGTGAAGTCCAACGAGGAAATAGCAGGGAATTTAATGCCAATCTTAATGAAATCACAATCGGACATTTGGATGCACTGTTTAATTTTCCCCTCTGAAAGAAAACAAAAATTTAGCGTGACAAAAATAGATGTAAGTACAGTGGTACCCCGACTTACGAATTAGACGAATGATTTTTTTTTTTCCAAATGATAAACTATTGTTACTAAATGTAATAAAAATATGTTACAAAGTGATTCTTTAAATTGCCCATTGGCAATTGTTATAAAGGTACAGTATATAATAATACACCGAACTATCTCACATGAACGGTGACCGCCATCTTGAAATGACGTCACAGACACGGAACTAACGTCGTCAGAATGTTCCGCCCGGACCATATAGACAGAGTGTAACACCCAGCCAGATTAGCGCACTCGCATCGAACTTCTATCAGCTTATATGCAAGCTGTTTGTCAAGTTTTAAGTTTTATTAACACAAAATTTGTTTTGTGTTAGTGAGTTTGAACTGCTTCAAACTCCCGCTGAGTGTGTGAGTGAGTGTGTGAGTGAG
>QKNR01014018.1:21366-34535 GCA_028031935.1 Paedocypris micromegethes | reverse complement strand
TAATATTTAATAACTTAAATCAACACCTGACTGATGTAGAATTATTATCAGAATCAGAATCAGAATCAGAAATTCTTTATTCATCCCTTGGGGGGCAAATTATTTTTCGTTTCAAGCTCTCTCAAGTACAACCCTTTGTTTACAAACATGAATTTACAATAAGGTAGAAAAAAGATAGAAAATATAAATATACAAACATATAACAAACATATACACTCACATTATATGCATTATATACACAGGGGCAATCAAAATCAAAAATTCTATACTCCCAGAAAGTTAGTAGTGGAATGTTCATAAAAACAGGTTATAAACCAGGTTGTTTTAGCTTAGAGTTAAATAGTTTGATGGCAGCAGGCAGGAATGATTTCCTGTGCCTTTCAGTGGTGCAGCGTGGGAGTCTAAATCTCTGACTGAACGAGCTTCTCCAGTTGGTCAGCACACTGTGAAGAGGGTGAGAGGGAAAATCCAGAATGGTCTCTATTTTGGACAGCATCCTCCTTTCTGTCACCTCAGTTAGAGAGTCCAGATCCTCACCCACAATATGTCCAGCCTTTTTGATGATCTTATTAAGTCTGTTGATGTCCCTCGCCCTAAGGCTGCTGCCCCAGCAGACAACAGCAGACATAATGGCACTGGCCACCACAGCCTCATAAAACATCTTCAGCATCGTTCTGCAAATGTTGAAGGACCTCAACTGTCTTAGGAAATAGAGGCGGCTTTGACCCTTCCTGTAGACAAAATCTACATTTTTTTCCCAGTTCAGTTTGTGGTCAAGGTAGACCCCCAAGTACTTGTATTCCTCCACCATCTCAACATTTGCCCCTTTGATGTTGATAGGGGTCTCACAAGCCTTGGTCCTCCTCCTATCCACCACCAGCTCTTTTGTCTTTGTCTCATTGAGCAGTAGGTGGTTCGTCCCGCACCAGGTGACAAAGTCATTCACCACTGCCCTGTACTCCTCCTCGTCTCCCCCAGTAATGCATCCAACTACTGCAGTGTCATCCGAAAATTTCTGTAGATGACAGGTCTCTGTGCAGTAGTTGAAATCTCTGGTGTATAGTGTGAAAAGGAAGGGAGAAAGGACAGTTCCCTGCGGGGCTCCGGTGTTACTGATCAGACTATCCGACGTGCAGTTATGAAGCCTCTAAGAAAGATTAAAATCTTTCATGGACTAAGCCAATGTATGTTTTATTCATAATATGAAGAAAATGTTATTTATGTTCCAATGAGGAAATTTGGTCGAATTTAGATACAATTTTATTAATTATTCATATTTTTTACTGTATTTAATTTATCATAAAAGGACAAATATATTGTATTTTTAGAGTGTATATTCTATTTTGTTGTGTGGCCTATAGTTAATGGTGATTCATCTACGGTAATTTCTTTACAAGTGATTGATTAAGAGTATTTTATTGTATTTATTTTTGTTGTTTTTCGCCACACAATTTAAAAATACACATTTATGTTGTTAGAATTTGTGTCTGCATTTATTCACTCTCCAGTGGCAACTAACGTTTCTCCAGTAGTCGTTCCCAGCTTCTGATCGCAGGCCACATCGAATACTTCGTGGTACATCGAACAAATTTGACGTTTTAATGATGGACAGGGCATCACTCTACAGGACGAGAAACGGACACTAGAGGAGACGAGGAAACGAAAAACACACAAGATCGGGGAAACGAGTCTAAACACAAGGGAACGCGGGTATCTGAGAGAATCAGTCTTCACAAGGAACCCGAGGAAGGACAACATCGTTATGGTCGTGATTGAATCATCTCCACCTGTGTGTGCAACTCTGGGTCAATAATATAATAATAATAATAATAATGAGTATTTGTAAGGCGCTTTTCACAGTTTTAACTGTCTCAAAGCGCACATGTAAATATGTAAGGGAAATGTTGCGGAGAATGTGACAGGCTTGTGAATATTTATTACATTTATTTCCTTCGTCATTTATTTTTGATTCGGGCGGTTTGGTCCTCCATAGTCTCGGACTAAGAAAAGCGCTACATAAATAAACTTGAACTTGAACTGGTAAGTGACTGGTGTGTGTGGGGTGAAGAGGGGGCGGTAGTTTCCTTTCACCGCAAGCACAATTTATTTAAATCGAATAACAAAGAACAAAAGGATATTATTCTGGAAAGACATCTTCTAAAAAATAAAAATATAGTCAAAGGTGCATGTTTTGGATGAGCTAATGTGCCCTGATTCAGCCTCTCAGCGGCTCCGAGTCTTGCCGCTGCAATTTATTTATTAATTTTAGAATTTAATTCTGAACGTACAGTATTTCGGGTTTCAGTATTTTAAAGAAAAAAAAGAAAAAAGGCAGATTACTCTATTTTTTGCGACAAGCAAAAATGGCGACATCAGTAGAAAACGAAAAGTGGAAGGATAGAATCCGATCTGCTGAATTTCCGTTTAAAGATTTCACCAAAGCAAGAATAAAACAGGAATTTATTTTCTACTCTGTAGAATCTCTGTTCATTAAAATTTCTGCATTGAACGATGAAAGGACGGTGAATCCTAATGAACAAGGGAAAATGGTCAATAGAATATTGAATACGAGAAAAAGGTGAAAGGTTGAAAAGATGACACTTTAAAACGGATTATTTAAATCAATCAATCAATCAATCAATCCATCCAACCATCCAAGACTGGAACATGAAAATATGTCTGAATGAAGTGCACAAATGATTAAAACTGCATTACCTTAAATTAAAATTTCCAGAAGAAAAAAAAAGACTCAACTTAAAGCTTTTTTAAAAGATTAAATTAAAACAAAAGAGCATGAGGCGTTTGCGTGATTTAGTACAGGGGTTCTTTTAAAACCATCATAGCCACCAGACTGGTCCAACCGCAGGTCCGGTGGGGCCAGTACAAAAAGTCTCCATTTAAAAAAATTCTCATTTACTTGTGGTTCTATTTTTTTTATTTCTGTTAAATGGTCTCGCTCGCTAACCAACACTAGATAGAAGCAGCGGTTTATTCGCTCCGTTACGCACTTTTCACGACTGTGAAACAACGACACACTTTACTATTAAACCATACTTTTAAAAAAAGAAATTGAAAACAGACAAATTCCTGCTTTTTTGGAATGCTTTGCGTGTGTGTGTGTGCGCACAGATCATATTCTGCTCTGATTGGCTGATTAGAAAAGTGATGTTGTTCAGCCGACGTTGTAAATGTCTTTTGATGCAATCATTTATTATAATAATTTATTGCATCTTTTGAATGAAACTCCGTTAAATTACCCCAAAGATACCTGTATGTACTTAGTTTTACCACAAGAGGGAGACAAGAGACGCTGTGAATAAAGGCCCACAAACCTGAAAAGCAGAAGATACCGATTTAAAAAACCTTCTGAGTTGTGCAATTTTAAGCTTACAGTATTTGCCAAATACCTAAAAAAAACAACTTAACTGGGAATATTAGTTCAAAAGTTTCAAAGAGTTCAAGTTTATTTATATAGTGCATAACAGTCTAAAAATTTAAAAAAAGAAAAATTCAATTTTTTATCTATATGTTCACACCACAGAACGAAAGAGTTTTTTAAATTTATATAGCAAGTTTATTTATATATTTATTTATTTCAAGTTTATTTATATAGCGCTTTTTTTTTTAGTTCAAGACCAATGCAAAGACGCTATGCGAATTAGGGGGGGAATGGTCTTCAAAAAAGGAAAAATAAAGAAAAAGATAAATTTAAATATTCCTACTATAGTATTTTCATATGATAAAATATCTCCAAAAACAAAACGCTCTTCTCTTCTCCCTCTCTTCTCTTCTGTTTTCTTTTCTTTCTCTTCTCTTCTCTTCTCTTCTCTTCTCTTCTCTTCACCTTCTCTTCACCTTCTCTTCTGCTTTTCTTCTCTTCTCTAAAAATACTTGGAAACATTCTCTTAATACTTAAGTTCTTTTAAAATCGGATACTATGCTACTTTGACTCAAGTCTTTTTGAAATTTTGAAAATGACTTGTTACTTGTTAATGGAGTCATTTTTACAGTAAGTATCTGTACTTTTACTCAAGTATGGCTGTCCGGTACTGTTTACACCCCTGCCATACATACATATATACATTCCATGGATATAAGTGTATATCTGCAAATTACTTTGGGCTTGTATGTTTTATGTAACAGGAGCGTGTCTAAACCATAACAATTTCATTGTGAGTTTGCCCACACTTGTAGAATAAATCCCTTTCTGATTCTGAAATGTGAAAAATATTTATGGAAAACAGTTCGCAGTTACAGACGGTCTCAGCCCTCGGCTCCACCCACGGCGGCCCTGAGCGTCATCGCACCGCCCATTATCACCGTGCTCACCTGGAGCTGGTTTCCGTTTGTAACTTGTAATAATTTGTAATTTTGTTTGTTACAATGTTTTTTGTGTTGTGATTTCATAATTATTCTGGCTATTTAATTTAAATGTATTTATTAATAAAAAAATGTTAATATTGTTTTTTTTATTGAATACAAAAGCTAAATACAACAAATTAGCAATAATAATTATACAAATACAGTCTTGTATGGTAGGCTTAACATAGGATCTTAGTAATTTAAAGAATTATTGTAGATGAAGAATTAAAGAGAAAGAGAGAGGGGGCAAAGGATTCATATCAAAATATATAACATAAACAGGTTAAACAATTTTACTGCCTTCGAATTATTCATTTTACTAAGAGCATCTGAAAAGGATTTCAGGTCATTTTTGAATACAGTAAAGCAAAGGAGGGGATTTTAAATACCGACATTTCTGTATAAAATATTTTGCTAACAGAATAAGAGTATTAATCAATTTACACAACAAAAATTGTTCTCTTAATAACCCAAACATCACATCTTGTAAGGTTAGAGTGAAAATATCAATTCACTAAAAACCTGGTCTTCAGGTCTCTGGAAATAGAAATGCCAAGGTATTTCACCGTCTCTTTAACTGGGATGTTACACAAGGACGGATCTTGAACGGGGCCAGTAGTTCACGTTTACTTCAGTTTAGTTGTAGACACCGAGGCTTTAACAGAAGGAATTGATTAGAGAGATAGTTTTAGAAATTTGGTCTCTATTTTGTAAGAATAATGTGGTGTCATCGGCTAATTGACTGATTGCTAAGGACTTATCAAATACAACTAATTTCTTCATAGAAAAATCATTATTGATCAAAGTGGACAACATGTCTGCAGCTAATATGAATAGAAGGGGGGATAATGGGCTTGTTATTATTATTACTATTATTATTAATGGGAAAATCCCTGCCTTATTCCGCAGCCAATCTGAAATCTTTGTGTATTACCAAATGCAAGTGAGATGGAGCTATTCATGTCTTTATACATTTTTTTTAATTTTATGACCTTGATGAAATGTTCACCAAAACCAAAATGTTCTAAAGCTTCGAAAAGAAAAGTATGTTCTATTGTATCAAAGGCCTTTTTGAAATCTAAAAACAGAATGAACCCATTATCTTCAAGTTCAAGTAACTTTGTCACATATGCAGTACATGTGTGGATATACAGCACAGAGAAATTACATTCCCCTCAGCCTACGATGCAACATAAATACCAGTATGTACAACACAAACAATAAACAAGAAACACTAGTTTTTTACATAACGCAAAAAAGAAAACACCTGCAGTATGGTAGTGTTGTGCAAATACTGCAAGAAGGAGGTGTAGTGCTGTTCCTCGTGTAGTGTTCAGACAAGATCTTCCACCAAGTGACTGCACTCCACCAAATCCATCACAAGCCTTATATTATTATCAACAGATCTTCCTTTAAGGAAGCCTGATTGTGATTCATTGATAAAATGGCTAATGCCCACTTTTAATCTGTTAACAAATATATGAGAAAGAATTTTATAGTCATTATTGAGAAGTGTGATTGGGCGGAAATTATCCACATATCACTTGTCTTTATCTGGTTTAGGGATTAATGTAATCAGACCCTGTTTCATAGTAGATCCAAGAGAACCATCTTCGATGGATTCAATAAAGGCATTAAACAGTAGTAGTCTGATGTCAACACAATAATGTTTGTCAAAATGAGCCGTAAGGCCGTCAGGGCCAGGAGATTAGTTTAGTTTAAGGTTTTGCATTGCTGAATCTACAGCAATCTTTCCAATCATCATCCATTAGAGGAATAAACTGAAAGAAATGATCACACTCTATTGGGGAAAAGTTGGGAGAGAACAAGTCACTGTAGAAGCGATAGATGTCCTTGTTTATAAGAGAAGGCTCCGTGCACTCAACATCATTTATCATAAGAGACAGGACCGAGTTACTTGACTGTCTCTTTTTTCAAATCTACAAAAATAAGAAGTGCTTTTTTCTCCCTGTTCAATCCATTTAGCCATTGAACGTATGAATGCACCTTTGGATTTCTTAATGTAAAGATTGTCTAGTTCTAATTGCAGAGAGATCAGTTTGCTTTACTCACATAAAGCATCACTCACATTATTTTCATTACAGTGTCTGTTTATCTCATAAATAATTGTACTTTCTTGTTGTTTCCTAATTGTGGCAAGTATTTTACTATTATCAATTGAGAATTCACAAATTTTTAATTTGAGGAACTCCCATCTTGCTATTTCGTATGTGTTTACAAAACACATTTTTACTATTTTTAATTTTAATTTAACCCTAACGCAGTATTTTTTTATATTCCTTCAGAGGTGCGTTCGAAACGACTCAGCCACATTTTTCGAGAGAGAGAGAGACGAATGGATAGACGGATGATGGATAGACGGACGGACGGACGAACAGACAGAGAGACAGACAGACAGACAGACAGACAGATAGACAGACAGATGAGAGAGAGACATACAGAGCGTGAACAGCAGGGGGCGCTGCGCTCGTGATAAACACTGACGTCACGTGACCTGAGCGAGTGTTCAGAACAGATCTGGCCGTTTTCAGCTCGTCTGACAAAGGCGACGAATCGTTAAAAACACGTGACGTGAGTAAACCGCGCGGAGAGAAACCGTCAGATAACGTCAACGGGACAAGGTCAATTTTCACGTAGTCGCGTCGACTGAGCGCGCGTGCCCGCTGCGGCCAATCAGAGGCGCGCTCCCGAGACCCGCGCGCGCACCCGACAGACACGCGAACATGCGCGGACCAGCCCGAAAACACATCACGTGCCGCCGCCGGTGACCTTTCGACCTCTGAGAGCGTCCTGACCAGTCAAGGTGACAGTCTGTCAGTCTACAGTGCGTCTGATGTCGGTCTGGGATTTTTGTTCCATTTTACAGACTGTACGCACGCACGCACGCGCACACACACTGCACACACAATGTATATTTTTGTTTTTTCGAGTAAAAAAAACAACCAGTCAGGAAGTGTGTGTGTGTGTGTGTGTGTGTGCAGGCGTGACCCAGGAGAGGATCGAGGAGTGTCGTGCGGCTGTAGAGCTGGAGATGTTGCGTGAGCTGAGGCCTGGTGAGACACTGACCACGCCCCCCGCAGGCATCAGTGGGCGTCACCTCCGCGCTTCTCCTGCGGCGCACGGCTTCCTGAGGGCGGCATGAGTCCTGACCAGCCTGATGCTGACGGGTGGACACCACTGCACACTGCTGTCTGCTGGGCTAACGTGATGACCTACTGCACACACACACACACTCTCACACATACACACACACACACACACACACATCTCTCACACACACACACGCACACACACTCACACGCTGCAGCGGAGTACATGCCGTCACAGTGGGAGGGTCAAAGGCGCGGCCACTTCCTGTAGATGTTCTGGGTGGCGCTGACTTCTCTTCTTCTGCTGGGCGCAGGCGTCAGGGGCGGAGCCTCCGCTGGTGGTCCTGGGTAACGGAGACACGCCCACAGAGCCGGACCCGGGCGACGCCCTGAGCAGAGAGCGCTTGCTGCACACGCTGGCTGACCTCCAAGCTCCTCAAGCCCCGCTCACGCCTGAACCACGCCCACCGGCCCCGCCCCTCCAGGACGTGTACTTCACCCTGGCCAGTGGAGACCCGCCTCTGCTGAAGCTGCGGGCGCCTGAGGAGGACGTCACCAGCACCAAAGAGCCCTGCTGCAGACTGATGTAGCCCCGCCCAGCCACGCCCTGCAGGGTCACCTGACCTGCACAAACCTCTGCTCCCTGCACTTTACACTTCCTCCTGAGCTTCAGTGAGCTGAGACAGACGCTTCCGACCGTCAGAGAAGGAACGCTGAGGTGGATTAGAATCTCCAGCACTGAAGAATGAACGTGTGTGTGTGTGTGTGTGTGTGTGTGTGTGTGTGTGTGGTGCTGCTCTGAGTGCTTTGGATGCTCCTCATGTTGAAAGTGACTTTGGATAAAAGCTTCTGGCAGATGACGTGGCCTTTATCGTCACTGTGTGTACATGACATTAACACTCCAGTGATTACTTTCAACTGATGTATAACACTCATATGTAAGACCAAAATGGACTTTTTATATTGAATAATGTTATATTGAATGTATATTGTAATATTCTAATAATATTAGAAAATGTGAGCTTTTCCAGCTGACTTACCACTTTTGTGTTGGGTCAAAGAAAGGCGTGGCCTTTCCATCAGCTGTGAGTAAATTTATAGACATGAAAATGTTTCTTGGTAAGTATTAGTCAATTAAAGTGTGCAGAAATGTGTTAACTCATTTGTAGCCATGGAATAAAGGTTGTACCCATTTTAACCATGGAAAAAAGGTTGTAGGTCAAAGGTTACAACAGGCATTTTTCAGTGGTACAAGATTAGAGTGTTCTGTTTAACCAGTGGTGGACCATATTATTTATATTATGATAACATAAATAATTGTAATCTTTGTGTTCCGGATCAGAGTGAACGCTGGCGCAGATTGGCTGCCGCTGCTCTCCCGGGCAATTGGTGTGTGTGTGTGTGTGTGTGTGTGAATGTTGTGTGTCCTCCTGTATGGTGACCTTGGGGGTCTCGAAAGGCGCCACAAAAATAAAATTGAATGTATTATTATTATTATTATTAGGGATTTACCTTTTACTGCTCTTGCCTTTTCTCCTATTGATATTGAAATGCGCCATCATGTCATCATTGAAGAGCCTAAACAAAAAAAAATATTAATAAGACAATAGATATACAAATTGTAATGAACTGTGAAAAGCTCAGATTTGTTTGAGACTAATATTAATATTAAATCTGTAATCCTGTCAAAGCAGGACCAGCAGAGCTCTGGAAAACAGAGGAGGCCAGCACACACACACACACACACACACACACACACACACACACACAGCGACAGTAATGTACACAGAAACGTACCAATCAAGGATTGTGAACGGACTTGTGGTCTTTCATCCAATCCTTTCAAGCTGTTGAAAAAAATGTACAATAGTTCTCACACTAAACTCCCCACAGGAACTCAAATATTATGCTGATCCATCCATTACTTGCAGAATTTGAAAACCTACCAGGAGACAGGAGTAACACGGAGGAGTAGCTCTCCTCTTTCAGAATCCTCCATCATGTCCATTCCTCTGAGCGTTTGTTGAGGCCATTCCAGAAATTTAAAACATTTCTCTGGGACACTAATTGAACATTAGAGAAAATGGGTTAAGTGTTTTTAATTTACACAGTAGTGTAAGAGAAGAAAGCGTGTGCATACTCTCACCTGATAGTACAGCAGCGGCTTCTGCGTCTGAGAAGATAGTGAGAGTTAGTGAAGAAACAAAGAATAACAGTCTGAATAAAGCAAACTCACCAGTCCAGAGCAACGTCCTCCATCTGCGGTCCCTCTGTCACAAAACCTAGTTTATTAAGACAATTTTAAACAACTTTGGTTCGCGTTACGAACAGGCTAATAACACACTTTCAGCAATTTACGGCGATTCAACACATAATAATTGAACCTTTATTAGTCCCTCATGGGGAAATTTTTTTATCTGCATTTAACCCATCAGATCAGACACGAAATCGGAGCAGTGGGCAGCCACACGGTGCGGCGCCCGGGGGCAGTGTACGGAGTGTAAATCTGCCTCTGCTGACAAACTCACCGCGGATGGGCCTTTCACCAGAGGGAAAAAACAATAAGAAAGTGGAGGAAAATTCCAAACGATTAGAAGAAGGATTCTGTGATCGTTCATGTTTGCGATGCTGCAATGCCAACTCTTAAAGAACGTATTGAATTTAAAAAGTATTAAAACGACAACAGTAATTTGCAACGTTAACATTTTTCAGCACATAGAATTAACCAAACTTACCTCAAATCAAACGTTCTGTACAAAAATCTGTACAGAGTAAAGATCTCAGTGAACAATAAAGGTTCTATTATTATTGAACACCGGTGCTGATCGGCCGCTTCCGTAAATACGCCGACGTCATCCGAAACGCCCTGCAGAGCGGCCACCGATTGGTCCGTCGGGCGCGTGACCTCCCTCTGAACCGGAGCTTCCTGTTTCAGCCTCTGAGGAAGATGGCGGAAGAATGGACGTGATTGTGCCTTGTAGCGGCTTTTGAATGGAGTGTAGCGGCGGTGGAGTGTCTGTTCGCCCGTGATGTGCCGGTGGCTGTTCGACAGAGTGTCTCTGTGGAGCTTGATCTCGTCGAGCGTGTTCTGCGCAGTGCACAGGATCCAGAGTTACAACCGACGAAAGGCGGGTGCGTTATATTTATTTATTTAGTGATGGCCATTCAGTGCAAATATTACAGCAAGAGTCATTAAAAGTGCCGAAGAAAGGAAAGATGGGCTGGAGACCGTCACCAGTCTCATCAGCACAGAAATAGCAAATCAAATCAAAGAGTTTATCAGTAAGGCCACTAGAGGCTGTGTTGACATTGCACTCTGCGTTTAACCATCCAGATCTCTCTCTCTCTCTCACTCTCTCTCTCTCTCTCTCTCTCTCACACACACACACACACACACACACACACACACACTCTCTCTCTCTCTCTCTCTCGATGCAAGATTCTAATTCTAGAATTATTGTCTATCTATCTATCTATCTATCTGTACGTGTGTGTCACAGGAGATGCTGAAGGACGAGGTGATAGATAGATAGATAAATAAATGAAAGACAGACAGAGAGATAGATAATTGAAAGACAGACAGACAGACAGACAGGTAGATAGATAGATAAAGGGAAGACAGACAGACAGACAGACAGACAGACAGATAGATAGATAGATAGATAGATAGATAGATAGATAGATAGATAGATGGATAAATGAATGGAAGACAGACAGACAGAGAGACAGATAGATAGATAGATAGATAGATAGACAGACAGATAGATAGACAGATAGATAGACAGATAGATAGATGAAAGACATATATCAGACAGATTGATTGATAGATAGATAGACAGACAGACAGACAGACAGAGCTAGATAGATAATTGAAAGACAGACAGACAGACAGGTAGATAGATAGATAAAGGGAAGACAGACAGACAGACAGATAGATAGATAGATAGATAGATAGATAGATAGATAGATAGATAGATAGATAGATGGATAAATGAATGGAAGACAGACAGACAGACAGACAGACAGACAGATAGATAGATAGATAGACAGATAGATAGATGAAAGACATATATCAGACAGATTGATAGATAGATATACAGACAGACAGAGATAGATAGATAGATAGATAGATAGATAGATAGATAGATAGATAGATAGATAGATAGATAGATACATACATAGATAAATGAAAGACAGACAGAGAGAGAGATAGATAGATAGATAGATAGATGAAAGACAGATAGATAAATAAATTAAAGACAGACAGATAGATAATAGACAAACAGAAAGATAGATAGTCAGATATCAGACTCATGACAGACAGTCAGATATGAGACAAACAGATGACAGATAGATTACAAATAGATAACAGACAGGTTGATATCAGACAGATAGATGAGAAAATTCTGATAGACAGATGACAGAGAGACAGATAGATAAATGAAAGATAGACAGACTTCCCAATTATAGACCAATATCCTTACTACCCTTCATGTCCAAAATTCTCGAAAGAGCTGTTTTTCAGCAATTGACGACGTATTTGACCAACAGTGACCTTCTTGACACCAAACAATCCGGATTCAAGAGTGGCCATTCCACAGAGACGGCACTTCTGTCCGTCACTGAAAATCTTAGATTGGCTAAAGCAAATTCGAAGTCTTCTGTTCTCATCCTTCTAGACTTATCAGCCGCCTTTGACACAGTGAACCACCAGATCCTACTGTCTGCTCTGACAGGAATGGGCATCACCGGCGCTGCTCTGGAGTGGTTTCGTGGTCATACCTCTCTGAGAGATCCTTCACCGTCTACTGGAAAGGTACAGTATCTGATCCACTACCTGTACCCACTGGTGTTCCCCAAGGATCAGTGCTTGGACCTCTACTCTTCTCCATCTATACAACCTCCTTGAGCAAGGTCATTAACAAACATGGATTCTCTTACCACTCCTACGCAGATGACACACAGCTCTTCACGTCTTTTCAACCAGACGATCAGACCGTCTCATCTTGTCTCTCAGATATGTCCAACTGGATGACGGAACATCACCTACAACTCAACCTTGACAAGACAGAACTCTTGGTGATTCCTGCTCATCCATCTATACACCACAATATCACTGTTCAGCTTGGCTCAACCACGTTAACACCAGTCAAGACTGCCCGAAACCTCGCTGTCTTCTGCGAGTCAGCGAGAAAGCCAGTCGCTGCCGGGATCAAGATCGAAGCTTTATCACTGAGCACGTAGTCTGCGATCCGAGAAGGAACGTCGGCTAGTCGTCCCTCTGCAACGCGGCTTGAAATCTCTCACAAAAACCTTCTCTCGTTCAGCGGCTGTCTGGTGGAACAATTGACCTATTCCTCTTAGAAAGTCTGCAACCTTCTTAACATTTAAATAAGCACTAAAAACTGAACTCTTTCACCAGTACCTTAACACCGATTGTTACGATTCCCTAGATAAGGAATCGCTTGTGTGTTGTCGCTTGTGTGTGTTGTGTTTAATCATCGTGTTTTGTCTTGTTGTCCGAGTCACGCAGGCAAGAGAGAACCAGCTGATGGTGACGTCATGACGCTCCGCGGGCGGTGACGCGCCAGCGGTGATCAGCTGTAAAAGAGGGCAGAAGCAAGCGCGCGCTCTCTCGATCGCTCGCTCTTGTGTGCTCTCTCGATCTTGGTAGTCACCGCAGTATTTCAGTGTGAA
>QKNR01014018.1:0-12646 GCA_028031935.1 Paedocypris micromegethes | reverse complement strand
TTTTTAATATTAATTCCTGTCATGTATGTTTAACTACTGCATGTCTTTTTTCTAATAAGTACTAATAAATACATTTTTTTATCACTTTTAGGTGACCGACGCGACTGCTGACAGGCGTCCCTGTAAAGAAGACGGCTTGTTAAATGATGAACGTCGTTGTGTCAGGAAGCGATTGCCCTGATGAAACACACAGCTGATGAATTGGTGGTAAGGAAAAGATGAGGGCAACATTTGCCTATCGCCAAAAGCTACTACGTGATCCCCAAGAATCCACAGATCTTTTGTCAATTTTTCCACGATTCCTCGACATACCATGCTTGGTAAAACTTCAGTATTTTTAAAACATGGCAGCCTCACAATTTAGAATCTGGTGCTTTTTTGTTCTGCAATCACTTACTGGTCATGAAAAACATTTTTTATAGCTACTGTGTGTTATCTGCTTTTTTTGTTTTGGCAGATTGATCAAGATTTTAGTCTTGTATTTGGTGGAAGTGATCTCCTCGAAGTTGTTGGAAAGATGGTCTACAAGTGTGAGACAAAGATTCTTGCACAGAGCCGTGGCCTCACACAGACTAGTGAGCTCCAACACCTCATTCAAACGCTGAAGCTGCAAATGTAGAAGAAGGTAGCTGTTGTGTCTAACTGTTTACTTTTAGAAGGAAGTATATAAAAAAAAAAAAACTGGAGTGGTTAATGTGTTGTTCTTCATCTTCAAGTGAGGTTAAAGTGTGGAGGATAATTTGTCAAAAGTGTCAGCTTTAAAACCAAAAACGATTTCTGTCCACTGTCTTCAGGTTGGGACAGGCGACATGTCTTCAATTCTTCTTCTGGTTTATCTTTTGCCACCCTCGAGTCAAGGCCACAAAAGACCTGGGAAGATCTCAGCAAGAAGAGCATGCGATCTACTTGTGTAATTCCTCAAGGTTAATTGAGTTTAATCAGACTTGATGTTTCTGGATGTATGCTTTGACTGTGTGACGCTTGTTTTCTCAGACATGATCGCCTGCCAAACGTCCGTTATTGAAATGGTTGTTGTTATTATTATAGAGAGAAACTGTGTATTTGTTTTTTTTGTGTACATACTGACTTGACTTTTTAATTTACTTACTGACTCGACATACTGATTCTCATTGACACTAATGTGTTTGTTGTACAGACGGGTACCAGTATCCAAGGACACTTGGATGGCATTGTTGACAGACTTCAGCCGTACCTACTTGCTGTTGGACCAGAGAAATGTAGGATCCAGTCTTGGTTCATGATAATAGACAAACATGCTCTACCATGTAAGGCCTCAAACTGATACACTCCTGGTGTATGCGGTACGAAGCAAAGCACAATACATTTAAAAAGCAGCTAAAAGTTTCAAAATGTAACCAAAACCTTAGCAAGAAAAGAAACGGAAAATGGCCCATTAGATGAAAATGGAAGTTGGTGCTGAGATGGCTGAAAGGCTCAGAGTGCCCCTGCGCACTAAGGTCCTTAATGTGAAATGGGTCAAGCGCTGTGGAGTCACTTTTCGTCCAGGTTGTCAGTGCAGTTTGTGTTCATGTTCAAAATGATATGCCTGTATTCCAAGTCATCCAGAATGTAGTTATTAAAGAAGAATCTGTATTGTTAATTACAACTGCACTGAAAACATTATGCCTATGTGAACATGTTTATGCGTTCAAAGTTGCACATGCCATAAAATCACACACACACATACTGGTATAACCAGTTCTTGGGGACTACATGCCAAATGCCATATTGTGGGGACGTCTATTTCTAAAAGGTTTAGAAACAAAAGAACAGCAGATTTAGGCTTAAAATTTTAGAATAAACTAAAAGCAATGTGACATTTTTCCATAAATGAAAGAGAAACAGACAGAGAGAGAGAGAGAGTGAGTAAGGGAGAGAGAGATAGACAGACAGAAAGAGAGAGGGACAGAGAGAGACAAAGAGAGAGAGGGGCAGAGACAGAGAGAGAGACAGACAGACAGAAAGAGAGAGACAGACAGAAAGAGAGAGAGACAGAGAGAGAGAGAGAGAAAGAGAGAGGGTGAAAGAGAGAGAGAGACAGACAGACAGAGACAGAAAGAGAGTGAGAAAGTGTGTGAGAGAGAGAGAAAAAGAGACAGAGAGAGAATAAAAAATGTAAGACGGATAAAGAATTACGGTGATATAGAGAATGAGTAAGAGGGAGAGTGAAGAAGAACGACACATGGATAGAGCGAAAGTCTGTGAATGAGAAAGAAAGAGAGAGATTGAATGAGAGAGGAGGGGAGTGAAAGTAGGAGCGAGAGGGAGAGTGAAACAGAATGATAGAGAGAGTGAGAGAGAGAGTGAAACATGTATTCTTTGAAACTTCATTATTAATGTATGCAATCCCAATGCCTTGGTTTTAGTAAAGTTAGTTTACCATCATAGCAATAAATGAAATTCTTTCGATGTTTCGGTTTTCGGCCAGGCTAGTCGGCTCCAGCACAGGATACAGAAAACACAAACTTGTCTTATTTCTGTTTAATTGGAGACCTAATAAAAGATGAGTTGGATTTTTGTTGATGTTGCTAGCTCGCTTCTGAACTTCAGTGCATTTGTAAGGCGCTTTGCACAATTTTAACTGTTGCATGTGGGAAAATGTCAATCAATCAACCAATCAATCAGTCAGTCAGTCAGTCAGTCACTTCATTTTCACATCACCCTAGTGTGTGAGTAAGGAAATTGTTGCATTGTATTCATTGGTCGTTGGTGTTGAGAAAATGGCTATGATGATTACTGTCACTATGACTAAGAGCAGTGAGCAAGCATATATGCGACAGTGTCCAGGTAAAAAACTTCTCTGACCGAATGGCTGGGGTGAACCCACTGAAGACACTTAGCGCAAACCGTGTCGAGATTCACGAGTTTGATGGTCATTAAATTGCCCCTAATCTTTTACCACAGCACAGAGCAATACACAAAAATAACTATACAAATGTACAAACAAAACATGTAGTTAAAATACGTTTGCCGAAAAGTAGTCAAAACGCGATATTTCAAAAGGAGGGAGAAGCCGCGCCAGCAACAGAAAACATTTATGACGACTCACACAAATATTGAAAATATTTGAAGATATCTCTAAATGCTATTTTTTTTATACAGTCAAGCAGATAGGTGGTGAACACTACAAGATTGGCCTATTGGACATTTCCACAGAACTTCTATCAATTGAAAAAATGTTATCTTTCTTGGAGGCTTCATCATAACATTATCGGTCAGATGTTTCATCTTTGCCGAGGTGGTGCGTTGTTTAGAAAACGAATCCATGAGTTATGCAAGAGGCAGACACAGCATTTAACACGTGTATTTTGCCGTTCAATGCATTACTGAAGACAGTCAGGAAATATGGATCGTTTATACCCTATATGATGTCATGTATTGCGTCACTATCGGCAGGATGCGAGATTTGTCAGAGGATGGCGGAAGGAGGTATCATATTCGAAACATAGATAGGCGTTGGCATGGTGATACAAAGATGACGCTTAATCGGTCTCCATTCGGCCTTCACATAGTCTCACCAAGAGGATAATGAGAATAACATTATTAAACAGTAATTATAAGTTCTTATAGCATAAATATTATCTTTGATCAATCATAAATTAATGTAAGTTCTGAGTTCAAGTTCTGAACATTTGCAAGGAGCTTTTCAAGTCAAGTCAACTCAAGTAAAACTTTATTTATCTCCCAAAGGAGAAATTCGAATAGTCCGGCAGCAATACACACACAAATGCTAAAACACACTCCAATAAATAACACTACTAAAACAAATAAAATAAATATTACCAATTAAATTAAAAACTATAGTTGTTCTGTAATTAAAACTATATTAAAAGTGCAAATGGTTCAGTAGCTTGTTATAGAGTTTGATTGCTGATGGTACAAACGACCTCTTAAACCGCTCCGTTCTGCATCGCAAAGACTCTTGCTCTGCTGTAGGGACACGGTGGTATACAGTGGGTGTCTGGGGTTTCCCATAAGGGCCTGCATCCTCTTCTCCAGTACTAATCCAACATGGTCCACATCCCTCCCAATCACCGACGCACACCTCTTAATTAGTCCATCCAGTCGTTTGCCATCCCTGGTAGTCATACCACCTCCCCAGCAGACCACCCCGAAGAAAACCTCACTCGCCACCACGGACTGGTAAAAAAGGTACAGCATATCAGTACACACATCAAATGACCTTAGCTTCCTCTGACCCTTCTTGTAAAGGGGCCGAGCTTGTTCTGACCAGTCTAACCTATGGTCAAGATGCACACCCGAGTACTTGTACGTGGCCACCACCTCAATCCCCCACCCCACCCCGTTGATGATCACAGGCCGATGATCGGGCTTTCTGCGAAAGTCATTGATCATTTCCTTCGTCTTCGATGTATTCAGCATGAGACCGTTGTCCTTGCTCCAGGCGGTGAAACTGCTGATATGCTCCCGGTATTCTCTCTCGTCTCCTCCCTTTACACCCGCCACAATGGCGGTGTCATCAGAGTATTTTTGGACTTGACACGCCGTAGATGTATAAGCAAAATCAGCAGTGTAAAGGGTGTAGACCAGGGGTACTCAATAGGCGGACTCCGGTCCGCATCCGGACCGAGACGCGATTACTTTTGGACCAACGGCAAAACCAACATGCTACTCTTGTGATCAAAATCCAAAGGCGTTTTCAGTGGTCACGCAATTTTTATTCTGCATTGTTCATTCACACACACGCACCAACGCAAACGAATATATTTATAAATGTATATAATTTATCTTGAATGATTGTGCTCGTTTTAGCTGCGGGATTTGTCCAATCACAGCCGCTGTAAGAGCAACGTGACAACTACGTCATCCGTTTGCGCTCTGGCGGCGTTCAGTTACTTTAGAACACGGCCGCGGCGCTTAGTCGCTCAGGTCTTCAGGGTAGCCAGAGCCAGGCGAACGGGCTCTCTGTCGTTTGCGTAAATCGAGAGATTTTTTAACCTTAAAGAATATGGCGAGCTCAAAGCTGGCCGTCGATTAGAAAAGAAAAGTTGACTTTGAAAACTGCGAGTTTAAGAGCGAGTGGACAGAATAATATGCATCCGCGCGAAGCAGAAAACCAATGTGTTTAATCTGCAACGAGACGGTCGCGATCGTCAAAAGTGATCGTGAAATGCCATTTATTATTCCAAGCACGCACAATTTGAACAAATTACCCCCCACACACACACGCACGCACACAGACACACACAGGAACGTTTCACATGTGTCCCGGGACAACACAAGACACCTTTCTCTAATGCTGAAATAGTCAATGAGTGTGTGAGTGAAGTGGTGACTGCTCTGTTTGAAGGGACTCAAAAGGATAATTCACAATTTATGATCTTTCTCAGATTGTTTGATGAAGAAAAGTGAGGTGAACAATATTGTGTCAAATTTATGAAGATGTTTTGGGTCTTACAAACCTCACACAAGGAGGATAATATTACATTTATGAAGTAGTGACAGATTCTTAGAGATCGAGAGATTGACCTGAAGCATGTTGTTTCTATATGGATGACGTGCCATTCACATGGTGGTTCATATTTGCAACTTGACCGATATTTTTCCGGACCTCGGACTGAACGGAAATTTCGTAAGTGGACCCTTCAAGTTTATAATTGAAGACCCCTGGTGTAGAGGAAAGGTGATAATACGGTTCTTTGAGGTGCACCTGTGTTACTCACAAGTGCCCTGGACACACAGTCTCCCAGACGGACATACTGTGACCTCAGAGTCAGGTAGTTATCGATCCAACGTACAAAAACGGGATCCACTCCCATCTTCTCCAGCTGCCCCTTCAGCAGTGGTGGCTGGATGGGTAAATGGGTTAGTAAAGTAAAGAAACATCAACCTCACGCAGCCACCAGTCCCCTCCAGGAAGGAGAGCGCCCTGTGAACCAAGAACAGGACCGCATCATCCACTCCCATATTGTCCTGATAATCAAACTGCAGAGGGTCAAGCGCTCCCTCCACCTGAGGTTTGAGCCGCCGGGGCAGCAGCCTTTCAAACGTCTTCATAATGACGGATGTCAGGGCTACTGGTCTGTAGTCCTTCATCCCCGCCGGCCTTGTCACCTTGGGCACTGGCACAAGGCATGAGGTCTTCCATAGGGCAGGGACGCATCCCGTTCGAAGACTTCTCACGAAGAGGGAGTGAAGGCACAGCTAGCTCAGGCGCACACTCTCTCAGCAGTCGAGGGGATATTCCATCCGGACCAGCAGATTTCCGACCTTTGATCCTTCTGAGTTCTAAACGTTCACAGTTCTAACTGTCTCAAAGCACCAAGCACTCAAGCATGTAAACCTGAAAAAGAATTATTACTTTTATTCGTTTGATCATCCTGTTGTTGGTGTTAAGTAAATTGCTAGGGTTACAGAAAGTATTAATAAATATAATATAAAAAAATCATGGTGTGGTCTTGGTCTTAATAAGACTGGTGACAGAAGTGGCGTTCTTTCAATTGTTGACACCCAGATTTGGAATACAGCACTCCCATAGACTTAAGTTAAGGGACTTAAGACTGGGGAGTTGTGGTCCAGTGGTAGGGGACATGGACTCGTGTCCGAAAGGTTGCAGGTTCGAATCCCCCCTACTACGGGTTCTGCAACTAAGTGTCCTTGGGCAAGACACTGAACCCCACATGCCCCCCGGGCGCCACGGCTCAGGCTGCCCACTGCTCCGGGTTTGTGTGTGTTCACTTCACTGTGTGTGTGTGTGCACTTTCACGGATGGGTTAAATGCAGAACACAAATTCAGTATGGTCCCTAGTGGCCATATTGCCGTCACCTCACTTTCCTTAAACGTTATCTTGCACCTGCCTCGAGCGGCCTTGGTTGAGAAAGGTTGACATTCTTTCAAAGTAGAATTCAAGCAGATTGTGTGTGTGTGTGTGTGTGTGTGTGTTCATGTGTGTGTCTAGACTCACTGGTGGGCGTGACGAGTCTTGAAGATATAAATTAAAACTGTTTGAATGCCACTGCTGAAATTTGTCTGTTTTTTTCTCAATTTCAATTTCAAACTTTCTTTCCTCAAGCCACCAACTTGAAGAAACAATGTCATCTGGAAAACACCCGTAAGTCTTCTCTCGTTCATCAGTGTGTGTGTGTGTGTGTGTGTGTGAGGTTGTGTCTTATGTGGAAGAAGGGCAAACTGTATTGGCCGGAATGGTATATGATATGTCTTTAAGATATTATGGTCAAACAAGGACTAGACATAGACCCTATTGTTTCAGTCATAGCCATTTTTTAACACCCTCGAACAATGAATAAAATGCATGCCCTTTGAGGCAGTTGTTACTGTGAAACATGCTTTACAAATGCACTGAACTTGACTTTGAAACTCGGTTATTGTGTAATTTGTGTAATATTGTGTGCATGTCGTGTTTGTCTTTTCTGTTCTCACAGCAATCGTCACATTGTCTACTGCCTTTTGTGCTACATGCCGCAAAAGAAGCTTCCCACTCACCTGGCCAGAGTGTGCCTGAAGAACGCTTCAGCGGCTGAACGACTGGCAGAGGTGCAGAGGGCAAAGACGAGCACGAGGGCATGGACTGGCATTGCTCGCACCTGGGACTACGGCAAGCTCTGCAGCCTTATGCCTGACCCGGTCAGCCGATGGGCGATGATCCGGTGCATGGAGCAGATGATGTTTTTAATTTCTGGCATCCCTGAGCGCCCAGCACAAGCTGGTCAAGAAGTTGTGTACTCACCGGATCCGATGTTGCAAGAGTACGTTTTTTTCAAGAATTGGTGATTCTTCTCGAGTTTATTTCAATCTGTGTTAAATCCTGTCACATCCTGTTTCTTCTAATGATTTCTTCTAATGAGTACTTGTCTGTATTATTTTCGTGTTTTTACAGTACATCAGTGGCCTGGTCCTCACATGAACACCTGCGCATGTACACCGAATTCACTTCTGACCAGGGGCGTCACTAGTGTTGGTGTCACCCGCAGTAAAGCCATGGTGTCATAGACAAAGTCATGGATTTTTCCATCTATAAGGTTTCTATAAAAAGAGTTATAATCCACTGGATATTCTCAAATTGCTGTGTATCTCCCATATTTTACTATAATTTTTCTTTATTATTTTACTCTGTATTCTGAAATGTAATACGGATTTACTAATCCACAGTTTGCGTGTGTGTGTGTGTGTGTGTGTGTGTGTGTGTGTGTGTGTGTGCGTGTGTGTGTGTGTGTGTGACCTGTGTGAGCAAGGCATAGATGTTTTGACTAACTGATGTCATTCTAACTCAGTGTGCACTACAAGAGAATGTTTTGCATGTGATGTTTTTTACTTGTGGGATAAACAAATGCTTGGACACTCTGAATATCTATAAAATATATGCATAAAAATGAAGTCCTGTAATGTCATTTGAACAAGGGTATAAAAACTTGCACCCCGGAAGGGTGGCGCAGATTTTGGAAATTCGAATGAGAGAATCTTCAGGCCTGATGTGCTCAAGCTGAGTTCCATCTTGCTGATGTATTAGATTCTGACAATAAATCCTCTTGAATAAATCAACCCTTGACTCTGACAAGTTTCTCAATTCGACGGAAAACAGATCATAGATCATTTCTATGACAAATGCCACACACACACACACACATCACACAAGTGTAACCTTTTCATTTACATTTCAGATTTGCGATGTAGTATCACTTTCAAAATGTTTTTTTGACAGGTATTGTAAATTGAATTGAAATTGAATTGAAGAAGCCTTTAATAGTCCTACAGCGGGAAAATTTCACAAAAAGTATAGTCACAAAAGTATAAACACGATTTAAATAAATCGACAAAAAAACAACAAACATGACCATAACACACTGCACACATCATAATAAACAATTAAACACAAACCATAAATAAACAGCGCTGCACATCATAAACACAGTTCAAGTCACCAGTTTACATTGTGTTATTTAAATTGTGTTATTTGCCTCACAACCCAGTGAGCCAGGGTTTTTCCTCTCTTTCTGTTCCAAAGGTTTTTTTTCACTTCTGTCTCACTTCTGTCTCACATCTGTCGCATATGTGCTTGCTCACTGCTCATAGTCACCGCGATGATGGATTAGATTACGGTAGATTCAACTTTATTGTTATTACACATGTACAGGTACAAGACAACAAAATGCAGTTTATGTCTAACCAGAAGTACTATATCAATTACTTCAACATATGACGACCTGTTTGAACGCTTGTGGCACGTGACCTAGAACTAGTGATACATTTATTAGATTCAATATTGGTTTGATAACTAAGGGTAGGATTTATTTAAGTTATTTAAATGGTTTAGGGTCGAGTAAGCAGGAAGTACTTTTGGTCTTAGTTATAATCTTGCTGAGCTCATCTTGGCTGACCTGTTTGAATGTGCTGAGCTTGACAGTGGGTAGGTTTACTTTTGATATAACTAGTTGTGGGCTAGTAGGTATGGATGCAATCTTTATTCAAACATTAGAAATTTTGTCATTAAAGAAGTTGATGAAGTCGAGACTATAGTGAGCTGTGGGGGAATCGCGGAGTCAATTGTGCCATTATTATTTGTTAACTGAGCGTTCAGAAGCTTGTTAATAGTTAGTTAAGGTTTTCTGTGAGCTCTTCCACAGTGAAAACTGTTTATGGTTTTTTAAGTATTAATGGCCCTGTCCATCACTAATGATGCCACACACCATGGACACCACTTATTCTCTGTTCTGCCCTCTGGACGGAGATTCAGATGAATAAAAACCAGGACAAACAGACTGAACAGCTGTTATCCGCAGGCAATTAAATGCCTGACTACATGAGCACCATGCTCACCAGCACATTCTAGCACACTCAGTGTGCATTCACTACCTCAGACCTTTTGCACTATTCTTCTCTTAGCCTTTTGCATCTCAATGCCTCAGTTTTTTCACACTTGCCATTTGCACATGTACACTGTTCCCTTTATTCATTACTGAATAAAATAATGATGGCGCGCGCGTGATGATGGCGTGATGGCGGCGCGCCGGATGGTTGCAGCGGCACACAGCTCTTTCTTTCAGTGCTCGTTTTTGTGGTTTTTGTACGTTTTTGTTCTTTGTCTGTGCATCACTGGCCATGGGAAAGCACACTACACACTCCACGACCTGGAAACATTCACAGGAACGGTGCTAGACTATATCAAGTTCTGCATCGGGAACGTGACTGTGGAAAAAAACATCCGGGTTTTTCCAAACCAAAAACCTTGGATGACCAGCCAGGTTCGTCAACTCCTTAAAGCCTGCGACGCTGCCTTTAGGTCAGGAGATGGAGCTCTATACAGGGCTGCCCGAACGGACCTGAAGTGTGGATGCCAGAGGTGTGGACTCGAGTCATGTTGGTGACTTCAGACTCGACTTGACAAAATATAGAAAGACTTGCGACTCGACTTGGACTTTAACACAAAAAACTTGGACTTTCACTTGGACTTGCGCCTATTGACTTGCAAAGACTTGCCACCTCGCTTCATAAGTTGCTACTTCTGTTTACAATTATTTTCGAGCATCGCGCGCGCCTGTATAACCGTCGAGAGCACGCGCGTCGCGCGCATTTGTGACCGTCGAGAGCATGCGCGCACTCGCACGTCCAATCAAAGTGAAATCAAAGTGGCGAGTGTTTTGAATTTTGTAAACGCGGCGTTTGTAAAATGATACCAAAGCTGGCAATAAAAATGACGAGCTGAACAACAACAACAACAACAACAACGAGTTGCAGTGTGTAAAACATGGGAGTCGAATATTGCAGACGGAGACGCCACAACTTCCACAGCTTTGTTCGACACCTGAAGCTGCACAAAGGTATGTTTTGAATGAACGTCAAGACGATCTTATTAGCCAAGTGACCTACTAGCTGCGTGATTATATCAATGAGGCTGTACATTTCCTCAGCATCACCTGCCAAACTCCTGCTGCACACACGCGATTGTGGCTACACACACACACACACACACACACACACAACACACACACACCACACCACACACACACACACCCTACAGCACACAAGTGATTGTGACATCTCTCTCTCTCTCTCTCCTCTCTCTCTCTCTCTCTTCTCTGTTTTGGTTATAGTTTGAAGGGAGTTAAACAGAGTAACATGAAGCTGTCTGTAGGACTCATCCAAGTACTGTACATGTTTTGATGAGAGCATGGTTATTCATTTAAGGATATGTTTAAGTTTTGAAACAATTTCAGGTGAAGATCATTTCAGATTTCAGACCTGTTTTTCTGTTTAACATTTTTTTCTGCAATATTCTGGGGAGATTAGTGTCGTGTCAAGTGTGTACGATTTGTTCAAAATTAACAAATGTTTAAAAAAAAAAAAAAAACTCCTGAGTCCGTCAGTGAACAATTGGTTCGTTCACTTGTCGAGTAATAATAATAATAATAATAATAATAATAATAATAATAATAATGAGTAATTGTAGCGCGCTTTTCACAGTTTTAACTGTCTCAAAGCGCACGTGTAAATATATAGAGTGTAAATAAATATGTGAGTGACAGCTGTGACTCACAGACTGTAGCGAGCAGCACCAGCCCATTTTATTGTGGTTTGGTCAAAATAGTTTGTTAGTTCTTTCATTTGTCATGTGACTGCTGCGCTGTTAACGCAACAATGGCATCGTATCTTTAAACACAAAAGATGTGGGACTCAGATCACGTCAATGTGGTGTGTATTTGGTAGGTTTTCAAATGATATTAATTACTTTGTGGCATGTTGTTAATTATATGTTGTCCACTGAAGTAAACCATGTTGTCTTTTGTGTAGTGTTTTGTTTGAGAGCGCTGTAAATTGCTGTCTCTGTAACAGTGCCGCATGCTGTATAAAATGGACAAATTACTCAAAACGAATTGTTCACTTTACAGTTCGAGAGTTAAAGATTGATTCAGTTAAAAGAATCAAACTTCCCACCACATGACAGCAGCACTTTTTCAGAAAATATAATTTGTAGCTTTATGTGTCTGAGCAATGTTTTTTCATTTAAAAATGGTTTGTTTAATAAATACAGGTGATTCAACCTACATAAAGTATAACTAATGTATACTTTTTATTTTTCTGTTAAAAAGACTCGAAAAGACTCGAAAATCAAACGGTAGGACTTGGAATCGACTTGAGACTTGTTAGCTATTGACTTGGACTTGACTCGAGACTTGCTTGTACCTGACTTGGGACTTGACTCGGGACTCGAGGGCAGTGACTTGAGACTTACTTGTTACTTGCTTAACAGTGACTTTGTCCCACCTCTGGTGGATGCTGCCATGTTATTGGTATATTGATATATGAACATTATTATATATCTGTCCACTCACAGTGAGCTGTTAAATCAGTGTTTAGTAAAGTTACTGTAACTACACTGTAAACCCTGATGTTGTCTTTACTTGAACAATCATGTCATGTTGACTAAACGTTACTTAAACTTTGCGTTTTTGTTCTGTAACTTAAACATATGAGTTAAACATATTTGGGCGGGATATTTTCTTGTCAGTTTTGTCATCGTCGTTATTAACTAACAACATGGAGCTTAATGTTATTATTGAATAGTAGCATTTGTGCAGCACATTCTGTTAATAATTGTGATGTTCAGATCATTGTGATGTGTGTAATGCAGAAGTGCGACACCTGGCG
>QKNR01013974.1:173950-185988 GCA_028031935.1 Paedocypris micromegethes | reverse complement strand
TTTTTTTTTTTTTTTGTACATTTTATCATCTATAGCAGGGGTCGGGAACCTTAAACACGGATAAACACGGCATATTGGTAAAAATGAAGTCCAAAAGAGCCATACCTGTTTAAAACTAAAAACAAGTAAATCTGTGCATATTTGTAAAACCAATATGAAATGTAGGACAACAAGTCTTCCAACTGGTTTTGATAACGCTGTTATTATATGTAAAATGTCGTCAAACTCGTGTGGCTCGTTTTCAACTTTTAATTCTGACAAAACAAACGTGCGGTGAAGAGCAGAAACACGGTGCAGATCCTGAGGTGTTTCAACTGGGTCAAATAAACTCAGACATATACAAATACATGTCCAATGAATCAAACACAAATAAAATACATTTAAAATCGGGCGGGCATGCATTTAAACTTTAGCTTATTTTACAAATTTTACCTTATTTTAACCCACATTAAGCGATGAACTCATCCCCCACAACACGCAGCTTAGAAAACTGCAAATGAAATACGTCTAGTGAACACACGCGAGCACACAAAGCCCGATGTTTGTACAGCCGGGTTCAAGCCCTGCGTGTCGCGCACGACTGAAACGCAAAGAAAAAAAAGTTTTGATAGTTGAGAATGCAAGCGTAAAATTAAAAAAGAAACAAAAATGCTTAGAATTCTGTTCGTTTTTTTTCATCTACATGTGATATTTTTTAAATCTGATTCCATACAGAAGCTGCTCTGTCTTTGAATAGCCGTCGTCTTGAGGGTTTCCACTTGGTAGCGAACTACTGAATATTAAAAGGGCAGGGAAGTTAACGACCTGACGTCACGACAATGTTGCGCATTATCCAATAGAAAACATGGTGTTGTCCGGAGGACAGCCGTGATTGGCTCCAGCGCCGGAAACCAGGAAATGGATTGAAATACCGGAGAATGTTTAAATCTTTTTACGTAATTTTTAAACATTGTCTAAGAGCCATATGCAGCCACAAGAAGAGCCATATATGACTCGTGAGTCACAGGTTCCCGACCCCTGATCTAAACTAAAAATATTTTTATATTGAATAACACAACTAAACTAAAGAGAATACAATTCTAATATGTAGCTTTATTGAATACAATTGAAATACTCTACAAATGGAAAAACATTGTAATGTACAATTTTAGAATTTTGGTTCCAATTGAAGCTTAAAATACCATATTTACGCACCTATTAGCGCCTTCCTTTTTGCAATTTTAGAAGCTCAAAAACTTGAAGGGTGCTTATATTTGCTGATTTTAAAGATGCACGTTGATATAAGCGCCCATTTTTCCGTATCTCAAGGCAAGAGCAATCACAAATAAACAGAAACACAACGTCTTTATGCAGCGCCGCAGGTGTGTGTTGTCCTGTTTTCTTTCTTTAAATAATGCGTCTGGAGAGAAACATTTCTATAAGCTTTTATCAACTCAATAACAGAAATAAAGAAACATTAGTCACGCTGCGACACTGAACAGAGACTAAATTACACTGGAAGAAGTAAGATTACACTAAACACAGTACAATCATGTTTACATTTTTTAAAAAGAGTTTCAGTCTTGAAGTGTCAGTGATTTGTTTTTTATCATCTTGATGTTTCTGAACTGAGAGACTGAAGAGTGTCGTTGTTCTTCACAGTTTGAGTGGTTGTGGAGTGACAGAAGAAGGTTGTTCTGCTCTGACTTCAGCTCTGAGATCAAACTCACGTCTGACTGAACTAGATCTGTCCTGGAATCATCTGAGAGACTCTGGAGTGAAGATTCTCTCTGATTCATTAAAGGAATCATGCTGTAATCTACGCAAACTCAGGTAATTTTAAGTAATTTCCCCCTTTTTTTAGGAAATTCAAGTCAATCATTCATTCATAATTCTGCTCTCTGAAATGACACAAATAAGATAAAGCATAAAGTAGATGTAGAAAATGAAAGGAAGATGATAGTTAAGCTCCTCGTGTGAGTGTCTAGTTCTAGTGCTGGAGCTGAATCCAAATCAAATCAAATCAAATTTTATTTGTCACAAACATATGCATACACGGTATGACATGATGTGAAATGTTTTTTACAATCACTCCAAAAAAACGAAAAAGAATACAAAAAGCAAAAAAGATCAATAGAAATAGTAATAAAATAGTAATAAAAATAGAAAAAAGAAAAAGCAGTAAGAATACAAAACGAATGTAAATGCAAATACAGATCCAAATTACAGATTCCAGATTCAGTGCAGGTTCAGGATTCAAGTGACATAAAGTGGTCCATGTGCAAAAATAAAGATTAAAAGAATAAAGTGACTCATGTGCAGATTAGGCTCATGAAGTGGTCAGTTCTGAGCGTGGCAGTGGGGCAGTTCCGGTGGATGGTGCTGGAGCACCCTGGTTCAGGCTCCGTACGGCCTGCGGGAAAAAGCTCCTCCTCATCCTCTCTGTGTTTGCTCTCAGGGAACGGTAGCGTTTTCCTGAGCGCAGCAGAGAGAAGAGTCCATTGTTGGGATGGCTGAGGTCTGCTACGATCTTCCTGGCCCTGGACCAGCACCGCTTGTTGTAAATGTCCTGCAGAACAGGGAGCCCGGTGCGTATGGTGCGTTCAGCTGACCGCACCACCTTCTGGAGGGCTCGCCTGTCCTGCTCGGTGCTGTTCCCCAACCAGGAGGTGATGTTTCCCGTCAGGACGCTCTCTATGGTGCAGGTGTAAAAGTTCCTGAGCACCCGAGAGGGGAGTCTGAAGTCCCTTAAGCGTCTCAGGTGATACAGACGCTGCCGGGCCTTCTTCACCAGGGTGTTGGTGTGGCAGGACCACGAGAGATCCTGCGCGATGTGAACACCCAGGTACCGGAAACTGTCCACTCTCTCCACCCGGGCTCCGTCGATGGTGATTGGATGGTACGAGCGTTCCTGTTTCCTGCTAAAATCCAGAGGAAACAGGACCACTGGTGCTGGTGTGTTGTAAGGGCAGCGCGAGCAAAGACTGATGACAGTTGTTAACGTTTTTCTCAAATGCTAAAACACATTTCACAAATGTTCCCTGCATGTTACCCAATGTCTAAACACAACACCCGTTTCTAAAGCTACATAAACACAACTACACCTTCTCACTTCAAAACCCGAACCTTCACACCAAAAGAGCAGCTCGAAGCTTTCAAAACTGTAAACACAATTCACATCATTGCACACTACAGCAAATCAACTGAAAACACAATTCTCGGTTGGTGAGAAGGTTCCTTGATTCATAAACGCCAATGCATATTCGTAGAAATTTTACAGTAATTGAAAGTTATAAATCTTAGATTTCTGCAGAGGATTAGGCATTTAGATTTTTCGTGTGACATGAGTATATATCTATAGACACACACACACACACACACGGCGCAATCACTGTGCCGAACTGCATGTCGCTGAACTGCACCGGGCCACATCACCTCATCCACATCGCAGGCTATCGTTTCTTGCCAGGCACCGTGGGAATTCCTGGAATGGCGAATCCATATGTGAAAGGACTCCACTGGGATGTCATCACCGGCCAGCTCCATTGCCCTTAGGAGGTTCTCTCTAGTGTATGGTTGTCTGTCATAAACCTTCCATCTCCACAATGAGACAAACTCCTCTACACGGTTCAGGAAGGGGGAGTAGAGTGGCAGACAGACGTTTAAAAAGTGGTTACTGTTGGTGGTGGACCACTCTGACTTTGTTCGTTCTGATCACATTAATGGGAGTTGTGGTCCAGTGGTAGGAGACATGGACTCGAAGTTGCAGGTTCGAATCCCCCCTACAGCTGGTTGTGCAACCAAGTGCTTGTTCCACCTTGGGCAAGACGCTGAACCCTCACTTGACCCCCCCGGCATAGGTTACCCTCTGGGTTCAGCATGCTGGTGGACAAGACCCTCTGAACCCATTGCCACACAAAAAGTAATATTACCCCCCTTGGCCAGGAACCTCACTGATGGCTCTTTCGCCAATGAGGTTACAGCCTCTTTGTCTTTGTTTCGTTGAAACCAGCCTCATCCAGGTAGTCATGGGGTCTGGCCATTGTGTCCAGTCTGTGAAAATGTGAAAGTGTACAGGTGTTCAGAACAACAGTCAATCACGTAGTTTAGTATTGTCCAGAAGAAACGTTGACCACTGAGCCCACTAACTGTACTGTGAATATGGATGTATAGTTGCGCTCAAAGGGAACCCTATAGACCTGTTTCATCCGCATCTTTTGGCGCCGGAGAACTCTGTCTATTGACAGCATCAATGATCTCAACATTGACATTACGTATCGGCAATTACTTTGTCTCTGATCTGCCAGAGTCTGATGAGGATGTTCTCACAAACCATATCCACAATGAGGGTTTCTTGTGCCGCTGTAAATATGAGGTGAGGAAGGCTCTGAAGAGGATGAAGAGCGGAAAGGCTGTGGTCCTGATGATGTACCTGTAGAGGTGTGGAAGTGTCTAGGAGAGTCAGCGGTAGAGTTCTTAACCAGTTTGTTTAACAGGATTCTAGAGAGCGAGAAGATGCCTGAGGAGTGGAGGAAAAGCGTTCTGGTGCCGATTTTCAAGAACAAGGGTGATACGCAGAACTGCAGCAACTACAGGGGAATAAAGCTGATGAGCCACACAATGAAGCTGTGGGAAAGAGTAGTGGAAGCCAGGCTTAGGAAGGAGGTAGAGATTTGTGAGCAGCAGTATGGTTTATGCCCCGTAAGAGCACCACTGATGCCATTTTTGCTTTGAGAATGTACAGAGAGGGTCAGAAGGAGCTGCATTGTGTCTTTGGGATTTAGAAAAGGCATACGACAGGGTGCCGAGGGAGGAGCTGTGGTACTGTATGAGGTTGTCGGGAGTGGCAGAGAAGTACGTCAGAGTAGTCCAGGACATGTACGAGAGGAGTAAGGACGATGGTGAGATGTGCTGTAGGCCAGACAGAAGAGTTCAGGGTGGAGGTGGGACTACACCAAGGATCAGCTTTGAGTCCCTTTTTGTTTGCTATGCTTATGGACAGGTTGACAGATGAGGTCAGACAGAAATCTCCCTGGACAATGATGTTTGCAGATGACATTGTGATTTGCAGCGAGAGTAGAGAGCAGGTGGAGGAAGAGCTAGAGAGGTGGAGGTTTGCTCTGGAAAGAAGAGGCATGAAAGTCAGTCGTAGTAAGAGAATACATGTGTTAAAGAGAGGGGGCAGGGTGGAGGAGTGAAGTTACAGGGGGTGGAGGTGAAGAAGGTGCAGGAGTTAAGTACTTGGGATCAACAGTGCAGTGTGATGGGGAGTGTGGAAAAGAGGTGAAGAGGCGAGTGCAGGCAGGGTGGAGCGGGTGGAGGAAAGTGTCAGGAGTGTTGTGTGACAGAAGAGTGTCAGCTAGACTCAAAGGAAAGGTGTACAAGACAGTGGTGAGACCAGCTATGCTCTATGGCTTAGAGACAGTGGCAGTGAGAAAGAGACAGGAGGCAGAGATGGAGGCAGCAGAGATGAAGATGTTGAGTTCTCCTAGGAGTGACGAGGTTGGACAGAATAAGGAACGAGCACATCAGAGGAACAGCTCACGTTACTTGTGTTAGCAACAAAGTCAGAGAGGCCAGACTGAGATGGTTGTGGACATGTGCAGAGGAGGGAAGTGAATATATTGGTAGAAGGATGTTGGAGATGGAGCTGCCAGGGAAGAGGGCAAGAGGACGACCAAGGAGGAGATATATGGATGTTGTAAGAGAGGACATGAGGTTGGCTGGGGTCAGAGTAGAAGATACTCAAGAAGAATGAGGTGGAAAGGGATGACTCGCTGTGGCGACTCCTGATAAGGGAAAAGCCGAAAGAGAAGTAGTAGTAGTAGTAGTTTTTTAGCAAGGACAAATGTGTTTGAGTTATGAGAATGGACGATTGTGTTTTTGTGAATTGTGGTTAGATGATGATAAAAGATGATACTAGGTTAGGGGACTAGTGTCACTAGTTTACTAGTGTGACTAGGGTAGATGGAACTAGTGTTCAATCTGAGCCTCAAGCTGAGGAAGGTCCCACAGCTCTGGAAGACCTCCTGTGTGGTACCAGTGCCTAAGACACCGCAGGCCAAAGACCTCAACAGCTTCAGACCGGTGGCTCTCACGTCCCATCTAATGAAGACACTGGAGAGACTAGTCCTGGGTCACCTCAGATCTGCTGTGGGAACCTACCTTGACCCACTGCAGTTTGCCTACAGACATGGCACGGGAGTGGAAGATGCTGTCATCTTTCTTCTGCACCGAGCTCTTTCTCACCTTGAGAAGCCCGACAGTAGCGTGAGGATCATGTTTTTTGATTTCTCCAGCGCCTTCAACACCATCCAGCCGGTGCTTCTGGAACACAAACTGGAGGAGGCTGGTGTGGACCTCTATCTGACGGAGTGGATCATGGACTATCTGACAAACAGGCCACAGTTTGTGAGAGCCAAGGACTGTGTGTCTGACACTCTGAGCTGCAGTGTGGGGGCTCCACAGGGGACTGTACTGGCTCCTTTCCTCTTCACTCTCTACACCTCAGACTTCAGACACAACACGGACGGCTGTGTTCTGCAGAAGTTCTCTGATGACTCAGCAATTGTTGGGTTGATCACAGGAGCTAACGATGCTGAGTACAGAGGACTCACTCAGGACTTTGTGGACTGGTGTCGGCGGAACCACCTCCTGATCAACGCAGGGAAAACTAAGGAGATGGTGGTGGATTTTCGCCGGCGACAGTCTACTGTCATCCCACCGATGCACATCCAGGGAATGGACATTGAGAGAGTGGAGTCTTATAAATACCTGGGTGTGCATCTGAACAACAAACTGGACTGGACTCACAACACAGACGCACTGTACAGGAAGGGTCAGAGCAGACTCTACCTCCTGAGGAGACTGCGGTCTTTTGGAGTGAGAGGGTCACTCCTGAAGATCTTCTATGACTCTGTGGTGGCATCAGCAATCCTGTACGGTGTGGTCTGCTGGAGCAGCAGCATCTCAGGCAAAGACAGGAAGAGACTGGACAGGATCATCAAAAAGTCCAGCTCTGTCCTGGGATGCACTCTGGACACAGTGCAGGAGGTGGGTGAGAGAAGAGTCCTGGATAAACTATCATCCATCCTGGACCTGGACTCTCACCCACTGGTGGACTCACTGTCTGCTCTGGAGAGACTGATTCACCCCCGCTGTGTGAAGGAGAGATATCGCAGATCTTTCCTACCTGCTGCGATTAGACTCTACAATTTGAACTTAAATTTAAACTGGTGACTGGAACTATGCTTATGACGGGCAGGTTCATTTATGGTCTGTGTTTGTTTGTTTGTTTGTCTATTATTATGTGTGCAGTGCGTTATGGTGATGTTTGTTTATTTATTTGCTTGGATTTGTTTTTGCTGTTGTGACGTGAAATTTCCCCGCTGTGGGACTAATAAAGGATTTTTCAATTCAATTCAATTCAATAAAATGATGGTTAGATTTGGTAAATGGGTTTAGATGACTGGTCGATTGGTTTAGGGGATTGGCTTTTGTGTTTTAGCATTTGAGAAAAACTGTAACGTTTCTGATGTTATCTGGTGTCGTCCCGTTCTATAATTTGATGTTGATGTTACGTTTTGATACATTTAATTCAATTACATTGAATTCAATTGAATGTTTATATTCCTCCTATGGAGTTCCTGCAAGGATTCCTGGTATAATCTTCATGAAACATCTGGTTTCTCACACCGTCTTCTGTCCGTTCCCAGTGCAGGACAAAAATACGTCTCATTTGTTGTGTCAGTGATTTGTTCTTGATTATCTTGTTGTTTCTGAACTGAGAGACTGAAGAGTGTCGTTGTTCTTCACAGTTTGAGTCATTGTCGAGTGACAGAAGAAGGTTGTTCTGCTCTGACTTCAGCTCTGAGATCAAACTCACGTCTGACTGAACTAGATCTGTCTGGAAATTATTATCTGAAAAACTCTGGAGTGAAGAGTGTCTCTGATTTACTGAAGGATTCTTCTGACTGTCATCTACACACACTCAGGTAATTCTGCTCTCTGAAATTACACAAACATAAGGTGAAACATTTAGTTTTTGAAGTTGCACTAGATCAGAGGTGCTCACACATTTTCAGTTCACAATCTACTCATTAAATTACCTAGTCAAAGTGATCTACCGGCTATAAAAACACAATTACTATGTTATAAATGTAGTTTATATAAAACATATTAATTGATGAGATATAAATATATTCAAATATTAAAATATATATACTTTTTTAAATACTTAAAAAAAATGTGTCCTCAACTGTAGATGTTTGCTGTCTGTGGTTTGCTGAGTGTTGTCTTCTAGTTTGAAACCACAGTAAACCACACACACACACACACACACACACACTTGATAATAGTGTGTGTATAGAATAAAATCCCTTTTCAGGTAGTAAAATGTCGGAGTTGATATCAGATTTACTTTACCGTTGTGTTTCTTCACTCATTCTCCCTGTTTATTTTCTGTGTTTTTTTTTAACTCGACTGGCGCTCGACTCACATCCACTGTTCTAGTGCAGGTAATAAAACGCACGTGACGGAGCTCCGCCCTGAGTTTGGCACAATTGTATAAATGCTGGATTAAGATCGCGTGGGGGTAGAATCGCTTTTTACTTGTTCCAGCATTTCCACTCATTTTAATCTCTTGCTAAAAGCTTGCTAGAGTTTTTAATCTTTTTCAGCATTTTTTTTCAATGCCATGCGATCTACCCACAATGCCTTTGTGATCGACGTAATGGGCACCCCTGCACTAGAACTTTTTTTTTTTTTCATTTTAGTACAAAGCTTTTAGTGCAATAGTTCAAATAAAGCATCTCACATGATTCTTTGGAGCTCTAAAAAAAACTACATTGACCCTGTCAATGGTCAGTTTCACGAGACGTCTGTCAGAGAAACTGATTCGTAGCTTCAAGTCTTCAAAAGGCCAATGACGGAACGTTTAGTAGCTTGTGTGATCTTGCATACGTCCGGAACCAGAAACGGTAGAATAGAAGGAAAACACGGTTTCTTTCTGACTGGAGCTGGTCGTGTGCCTTCACCCTTCCAAACCTCCAGAAAGAGGCTCAAGCGTGTGATTCAGCAGCACTTTTCAGTAGAGCTGGGTGATTTTGTCAAAAATTCAAATCGCGATTAATTGAACATTTGAACACAATTACGATTAAGGAACAATTGTTTTATTTCTTTAATCATATTTTTTGTCCTTAAAGTTCTCTGACAAGTTTTGTACATAAATATGCTCACATTTAAAGTGAGAGATAAAATAATTGAAGCAAACGCGCATAGATTTCAACAGATTTTCAACAGATCTTCAACAACTGAAATTAAAGCAAAGTGCCTAAACCAAAAAAAGTAAAAATAAGTACCGTGCACATTTGGGAACAGAATAAAATATTTTTAATATTTTATTATATGCGAAATATTTTATTTAGAAGAGAACTGCTCGTTTTCCATAGGTCTTAAGTATTTAATTTTAGAATTTTAGTTTCATTTGTTGCTTAAATTGATTGAAAGTCTTGAAGTGTCAGTGATTTGTTCTTGATTATCTTGATGTTTCTGAACTGAGAGACTGAAGAGTGTCGTTGTTCTTCACAGTTTGAGTGGTTGTGGAGTGACAGAAGAAGGTTGTTCTGCTCTGACTTCAGCTCTGAGATCAAACTCACGTCTGACTGAACTAGATCTGCATGGAAATTATCTGAAAAGCTCTGGAGTGAAGATTCTCTCTGAATTACTGAAGGATTCTGACTGTCATCTACACAAACTCAGGTAATTCTGCTCTCTGAAATTACACAAATGCTGTTTGAGATTATGCATACAAAAATCAAATAAAATTCAAAATTTCAATTGTTTAAATTATTCTACAAAATCTGTGAAGCTGCACTAATCACAAACATTTCATTGTTTTTAATTGATTGGCAAAAATGAAAATATTTTAATCTGGAAAAAAGTAATAAGTATTTAATTTTACAATTTTAGTTTCATTTGTTGCTTAAATTGATTGAAAGTCTTGAAGTGTCAGTGATTTGTTCTTGATTATCTTGATGTTTCTGAACTGAGAGACTGAAGAGTGTCGTTGTTCTTCACAGTTTGAGATGTTGTGGAGTGACAGAAGAAGGTTGTTCTGCTCTGACTTCAGCTCTGAGATCAAACTCACGTCTGACTGAACTAGATCTGACTGGAAATGATCTGAGAGACTCTGCAGTGAAGATTCTCTCTGAATTACTGGAGGATTCTCACTGTCATCTACACAAACTCAGGTAATTCTGCTCTCTGAAATTACACAAATAAGATAAAGCATTCAAAATTCTACATTTCAATTTGTTTAATTATTTCACAAAATCTAAAAAAAATTTTGTGAAGCTGCACTAAAACATTTCTTTGTTTTTAATATTTTGGATAAAATGTTTTAATTTTAGAATTTTTGTTCCAGATGAAGCTGAATATAGTTTGAGTCTTGAAGTGTCAGTGATTTGTTCTTGATTATCTTGATGTTTCTGAACTGAGAGACTGAAGAGTGTCGTTGTTCTTCACAGTCTGAGACGTTGTGGAGTGACAGAAGAAGGTTGTTCTGCTCTGACTTCAGCTCTGAGATCAAACTCACGTCTGACTGAATCATCTGAGAAGCTGCTGTGAAGACTTTCAGTAATATAAAATGTCATTCATGTGAAACTTTAGTGAATTGTGAATATACGGTGGTACCCGGACCTACGAAATTAATTCGTGCCGACGGCCGTTTCGTTAGGTGGGAATTTCGTTAGCTGAGCCGCATTTTACATGTCATTCGTCTAATCGTGCCACGACATCGTGATTGTAAGTGCTGAGTAAGTGTGTGTGTGTGTGTGTGTGTCCGCGGAGCTGCCGCGCGGCTCTATTTATTCCACCGCCAGACGTACAGAAGCCATTCTAGGAGAACACCAGCTCATTTTATATTTTGGAAGCAATATATTTGAAACTAACCAGTGGTTTTGTTGTTGTTTTATTTTATTTAATGTGCGTGAGGATAAACAACTGTTATTTACACTTCTGGACTCTCATTCACGCCATTCTCTCATATCTCATGTCATTCTCATGTCATATCTCATTCATAGAGAATCATCATATCTCAGTCATTCTCTCATATCTCATGTCATATCTCATTCATAGAGAGAATAACCATATCTCATTCATTCTCTCATATCTCATTCATTCTCATATCATATCTCATTCATAGAGAGAATCGTCATATCTCATTCTCTCATCGTGATGCTCTACAGAATCGAATGCTTTGTAGAAGTCTAAAAACAAAATAAATCCCTTTAACTTTACAGTTTTTTCCAATTGCTAACACACTAAAATTACAAGCTGAGCACAATTATTTTAACTGACACACAGAGAGGAAAACTTTATCTCAAGTTGCCAAAACTCTAAACACAATTCATGCTTTCCACTGCTCCGAGTTCGTGTCGGATGGGTTAAATGCAGAGAAAAAATTTCCCCACTGAGGGACTAATAAAGGTTGAATTATTATTATTATTATTTTACACACATTTGCCATTTCAGACAAACACTTTTTCAAATTGACTGAACACAATTCTGTGCATAAGACACAACAGTCGAACACAAAGTCACATATTGTCACTTTCAAAACACCGTCATTCAAAATGACACTATGACTTCATTGGTTAATTGTGAACACTTGAATCATGAAATAAGCACTATAAGAACACTGTTCTGTTGTCCGGACCTCTAGACTGCCGTCCCACCTGAAGAAGAGACACCACTCACGACAATTTACTTTATTGATATTGATTTATATGTCCATTTAATAAATGACATTCTGTCTGTTAAAAAACTTGACAACATTATTTGACGGATCAGAAGTGAAGTCACTGTTGTGTCCCGGTGTGTGTGTGTGTGTGTGTGTGTGTGTGTGTGGAGGTCAGAATCGAGGCCTGCGGTTCCGTCCCGTGTATTTACTATCAGCTCTCACACTCCTGCAGGAGGGGTAGAGTACAGGAGTGAACACACACACACTCACTCTCTCTCTCTCACACACACACACACACTCACACACTCACACACACACA
>QKNR01013974.1:108760-146546 GCA_028031935.1 Paedocypris micromegethes | reverse complement strand
GAGAGAGAGAGAGAGGGAGAGAGAGAGAGAGAGACAGAGGGAAATAAAGAGACACAGAGAAAAATAAGACAGAGAGAGAGAGGTTTCCTACACTTTCTGAAAGATAAAATTCAAGCACTTTCAAGGTCCATGTTCAAGTTTTTCCAGCACCGTACAGTTGTGGTTACAGTTATATTTAAAGCTGTGCCTAAACACAATCAAAATTAAACTACCATTTTTGGGGGGGAAGGTTTTGGGGTATAAAATGTTAGTAATCTCTACTAGAATGTAATGTCCATTTCATTACATTTTAGTAGACCTCACTAACATTATAGGCAAAATTTGTATTCTAACTTTATTTAAAATGAGAAATTAGACTCCCTTTTTGAGCAAAGTGTGTTTAGGTGTAACAAAGCCGAGAAGACAGCAACGATAACGGTGTTGATGCTTCCCACTTTCTGCACTTTAAATCAGACCTGGATCATAGTGATCTCAAGCTGTATAAGAGAGAGAGAGAGAGAGAGAGAGAGAGAGAGAGAGAGAGAGAGAGACCTTCAGTACCTGATCTCTGATGTGACTGTGAGGGACACACAAGCAGCTCAGACACAGCACACCAAAAGAGCTGAGAGACGATTTCACATTTTTCAGTAAAATCTGATTAAAAGAGTGTGTTTAAGTGACCTAGTCTCAAACACTTCCTCAGAGAGAGAGAGAGAGAGAGAGAGAGAGACCTGGTCCGCTGGATTGTTCTTGACCTTCACAGCTTCCCAGAGCAGATGAGACGCTGCACATTTCACAGCAGGAACCATCAGCTAGACGGACGGACAGACAGACAGACGGACCATCAGACAGCTAGTGACAGGAAGAGTGTGGAGCAGTGTTTGTGTGTCCCGACCTTCTTGTCCATGTCCATGTTCTCTAGTCCAAACGTCAGCAGGTCCACGCAGAGCCGGAACAGGTTTGTTCCTGAAACATCTCTGGCACTGACACACACACACACACACACACACACACACTCAAACTCTGGAAACATCACAGACACTGCGTCATTGGTCTTCCTCAGCGCTCACTCGAGAACATTGGTTCACACAGGAGACTGAAATCTGTGGTTTCTATGTTCATGCGCAAAATACAGTCTGAGAGTAAGATTCGTTTCTTTTACATTGAGCAGACGCTAGGGCGGGGCGGTATAGCGGTATTAAAGTGAAAACCGCTATTAAAGATGCGCGCGAGAAAATCTGCTCGTTTTATTTTGAACAATGTCTGTTTTCCTAAAAAAAAGAAAAGAAAAGCGACAAAGACCAGAAACTCTTCACTCTTCTCTCTCTCTCTCTCTCCCTCTCTCTCTCTCCCTCTCCCTCTCCCTCCCTCCCGCTCAAATTTAGCCAATTATATTAATACAGTCTACTAAAATGTAACCCCCCCCAATACCGCGATAAAATACTGATAGCGTCTGTACAGTAGAAAATACCGTGATATGAATTTTTGCTCATATCGCCCCGCCCTATTAGATGCTTTTATCCAAAGAGACTTACGCGTCACAGTTTTTACAATTAATCGAATCCATGAGCTGCCGTTGCAAACCTCGGCCACGCGCTTCTCATCAACACAAGACTCTTCTGAAGGCACCACCAGCTGACGAAAACCAACCTGCTGAAGGCGGACAGGATGTTGAGAGAGGAAGCAGCTGCGTAGAGGTCGTCTTCATCAGCAGCAGAGCCCTGAGAAGCACCACACACACTCACTACAGTGACACTCTCACACACACACACACACACACACACACCTGCAGTATCTCCTGCAGGTGCCTGGTGAACTTCTCCATGGTGGAGTCCATCAGCTGAGTGACGCTCTGCTCCACCCTGGCGGAGAAGCTGTAGGAGTCTCCACACAGCGCACACAGCACACACACACAGGCCTCCAGCACACACTCCTCCGTGTGCTTCAACAGCACCTCACACACTCCCGACAGCAGCGCCTCCAGACACTGCACACACACACACACACACACACACACTCCTGCCTTGAGTACCGCATTTACTCCAGGTTTTTCCCCTCAAATGTCGGGCTGAAAGTGCGGGGCTCGACTTATACGCGCGGCCTACCGAAACAGAACATATTTTACTCACAACAGTGCGCAGATATTTCACCCTTTCTCACAAAAATAAACAGCAGAGACACAAGCGCGGTAATTAAATGAACATTTATGACGTGAACTAAATACATCTTTCAGAAAACGGCACAAGCCGAGCAAAGGAGCAACACTGACTCCGCTGGCCGCTGCTCTGCGCGCACACACACACACACACACACACACACACGTGCACGTCGCACACTCTTAAGAGACGAGTTAGCATTAGCCGTCCGATTCTCGGGATAACTCTCTTAAAGGGGCAGGGCACTGGGATATGATATGATATTAAACTTAAACATAAATGAACAATAGATTAAATAGATTAATACCAACATAAACAAACAGGGTTAGTTGATTTTTAGGTTTCCTTTACCACCAGGCATGTCTGAATACTTTTGTTATTTCTATAGGAAGGATTAAAGAGCATCTGAAGAGGTGTTCTATCATTATTTCCCTGTGGCGCTTTAATGTCTCAGTGTGCCACAAATAACCAGAATTGACTTTAAATGAAACACAAAATTGGGTTTCTACTCGTTTCTATCTATTCACATTTGTCTCATTTCGTTCACCCGACTTATAAGCGAGTCTAAACCACAATCTCACAGCTGAAGTGGGCGGATGGACTCATAAGCGAGTAAAGACGGTGTGTTGATTCTGAGGACGCTCACTTTCTCCAGGTGTCCGGAGGTGCTGTAGATCTCCAGCTGGAAGCAGAGCGGCACCTGCAGCAGACAGCTCACCTTCCCGGCGTCTGCGGAGAACTGAGAGCAGACAGAAGCGCTGAGGTGTGGGCCGAGAGCGGAGAGAGCGGACCTCACACTCACCCGGGACAGCAGCTGTGGGAACACTGGGATGAAGTGGTTGGTGATGCGGCTCTTCTCCAGGACCTGCTGCTTCTTCTCTCTGGAGCTCAGAACCTGGAGAACACAAACTCAAACATTCAAGGACTCATTCAAGTATTTTTTCCCCCTTTTTAACCGACTCTTTTTTTTCCCCCCAAATTTTTAAAACTCACATAATCGACATTTCTCTTTTTAAAACCATTTTTCCCCCCACATAGCGTCTTTGCGTTGGTCTCGGACTAAGAAAAGCGCTGTATAAATGAACATGGTGAACTTCACCTTCTTGCTTGAGCGAGTAACGGGGGGCGTGGCCTCTGTGGCCTGTCTGACCGCACACACCATGATGTCGATCAGAGCCGCCTCCAGCTCGTCCTCCACGCCTGTGACACGCACACACATCACACACACACGCACACTCACACTCGCACACACCGACGCTCACCACCATCCTGCAGCAGCAGTGACGTCATCAGCTTCCAGTCCTTCAGCTCGCCTGCAGCCACCTCCCACAGAGCGTCCACCAGGTAGGCCGCGTGCACCTGGATCTGACACGCACACACACCAGCTGATTGGTGAAAGTCTGCAACCTTCTCAACGTTTAAGAAAGCACTCAAAACTGAGCTCTTGCACTGGAAATCAACACGTCCTCCTTCAAGTTCTCCCCGGTTAAGAGACTTGATGTCTTTCCTATATCTGGAGGAAATTAGATACTCAGTTAAGGACTCGAAAATAGTTTGGGACCCATTTCTTCTGTCTGTTAAGTCTGTACCTTTCTGTGATGACTGATGTTTATTTTGTATTTGCCGACTTTATGTTTTCCTTGTCTATTGCTGATAAATTAATATTATTATTATACCCGGCATGTCACGCTCTCTGTACATCTGTACATGTTTACATTCAACTTTTTGCCCAATAAAAATTGTTTAAAAAAAAATACATACATTGAGCTCTTTCACCAGCACCTTAACACTGATTAAAAATAAATAAATAACTTTTGTCGTGTGTTCTCTGTTGTTGTTGTTGTTGACTGTCATGCTGTTCTATCTAGTAAGTTTCCTTATATAGTCTGTGTAGACATCTACTGTAGCTTAGTGTAGACACATCGCTTCACTTGCTCCTCTTTTTTGTAAGTCGCTTTGGATAATTGACTGTAAAGTAAAGCAAAGTAAAGATTGAAGACCACGCCTCTCTGAACCGACCAATCAGACGAGGCCTCACCTTGCTGTGGGTGAAGTAGTGTGCCAGCCACCGGTGGAAGGATCCTCTGCCGTCATCTCCGTTCTCCTCTAAAACACCGCGCAGCCTGGACACACGCACTGACCGTCTGTGTGTGTGTGTGTGTGTGTGTGTGTGGCAGAGCTCACGTGTGGTACAGGAAGCGTCCGGCGGCACGAGCCAGGCCTCGGTCAGTGGCAAACACCAGCGGACACAGACGAGAACACTCTTCCTCACTCAGACCATCTTCACTGGTTCTGAAAGGGCACACGCGTCTCACGAGCAGAGCCATCGAGTGTGTGTGTGTGTGTGTGTGTGTGTGTAAGCTACTGTTTCATGAGCAGCAAGAGCTTGAAGGTTTCCACAGCCACGCCGGTGTCTTTATCAAGAACCATGCACATGATCCGCTCCTGAGGAACACAAAGCACAGACTTACACCCGTGTGCGCCTTGAACTCACTGATGATTAGATAAGACCTTGTAGTTCTGGAGAGTGAAACTCGCATCCGCTTACACACCGAGAAGCAACAGAGCGGAACGGTGACACGCAGCCAACGTTTGGTCAAAATAAGAATTTGGCCTTGATCCTTACACAGTCCCTGACAAAAGTCCTGTCGCTTATCTATTTTGTAGAAACACCGCGATTAACCTGACTTTTAATGAATCAATTGGTGTTGGGAAAAGCTCAGCAAAAAACCCTAGCAAATGATGTTTAATGCACTGAAATAAATTGATAATCTGATAATCAAACCTTTCGTCTCACGGTGAATCTTGGGCATGTTTGCTGAGGTCTAGTTGCAGTTGATGTGAAGGTCTAGTGTATTATTTCTCTAGTATATTTGTATATTGTCTAGTATATTTGTTTACACACACCTGAGGCCTAACTGATCCATTATTAGTCAGAGGTGAAGCTCATGCGACCACATTTACTTGTATGTCTTTGCCAAAACGAACTCAATGGGCTTTACCAAGTTGTGAATATTAGAATACTATTTGACAGTTTTGCTGAAACATTATTACAAAAGCTGATGGGCTTAAAATGAGCTATTTCTTGTCAAATAATACGGATTCGAAATACATTTCAGGTCAATTTGTACACAAGCGACAAGACTTTCGTCAGGGACTGTATATCTACGTGTATGGTTTGTGTGTATCACTTTAATGTGTGTGTGTGTCGCTTCAGCGGATGGTTAAATGCAGAACTTGATACTGCCCCCAGTGGCCACACTGACACACTCACTTTACACTTTCACGTCAATACGTTCAGCTAGTACCTCGTCTCATATGTCACTCACCTTAAAACGACTTAAGAACAGCTCCATCTGGCTGATGAAATCAGGCTCCACGTACAGTTTCTGTAGGGTCAACACACACTGCAGACGCACCGGTGCGTGCTGGAACACACACACACACACACACGTGTTAAACCACAGGTAAAGTCTCACTACGAAGGTAAAGTCTCACCTTGTCATGCAGCATCCACCCCACGTACTTCAAGTACTCATCGTTTAGGAAATAGGAAGGATGTTGTTGGAGCCACGCCCTTATCTCCTCCATACATATCGCCCGCACCTCCGGGACGACGTCGCGATAGCGGTGAACAAAGACACCGTTATAAAGAGTGTTGATGAGCGAGTGCAGGTCCTCCTGATGCTCCAGCAGCTGCGCACACACACACACACACACACACACACACACACACACACGGTACAGGATCAGGGTTCCTACAGTCTCTGAAAAGGTCAAGTCAAGCACTTTCACCGTCCATGTTTACATTTTTCCAGCACCGTGCAGTTGTGGTAAAACAAAATACAACAGTATTTAAAGGTCCCTAAATACAGTCCAAATGAAACTTTACCAATTGAATCACATTTAAAAAGAAATTATGCGAATACAAAGAAAACGAATTGTCCCTGTCTGTCTAATCGACTGTCAGTATTAGTTTCTTTACAGTCGATATAAATAAATGAACAAAATGCACTAATGACTCGTTCACTTTATTGTTTAAGAGTCAAACATCAGTGTCAGATAAAGTCATTTCTTCCCATCACTCCTTCAGTGAAGGAGCAGTTTGAATTTTAGGCTCCACGACAGTTTTTCCCCCTTTTTAGGTGAACTACTCAGTCAGACACTTGCTCGTTGAGAAATAAGAATAATTAACTGAAAAACTTTTTCTTTTCCCCAAGCCATCAGGAAGTGCACCTAAAATAACCCCCTGCTCAACCAAAATGTATATAATCCATATATATCCACAAATTCTCTCCACTGCTGTAAAGCTCTGTGTTCTGTGACTGTAATATATTGCACTATTGTACATTTTGAATAGATTTATTAAAGCGTGTAGCACTGGACAGGAAGTCGCTATAATTTCACTGTACATTTATACGACTCACATCGTATATGTGCACTGTGACAATAAAGGCTATTCTATTCCATTCTACTCTATAATTTACATTTTCAAGCACCTCGTTTAAAATGCGAGCACGTTCGAGACGTTCACCTCTCTGTAGGAGTTCTCCAGCTCCTCGGCTCGGGCTGCGTCTCGCTGTGCAGCCTCTCGCTTCTTCTCCAGCTCGCAGCGACGGAGGGTCGTGAGGGTCTGTGTGCGCACGTCTGCCGCAACCGCCACCACGCACGACATCAGACGCATCGCTGCCAGAGAAATACATGACGAAATCAAGCTTCTACAGGAAAGCTAATCACTTTGAGTCGTGATGGAACGATCACAAGTGAATGTTTCCACGAGGACTTTGACTCTTTGACTGGAGGGCAGTTTTTTTTTTTAACAGTTTTTATTGGGCAAAAAGTTGAATGTAAACATGTACAGATGTACAGAGAGTGTGACATGCCGTTTTGTTTTTTAAACCCAAATAACCATACAAAGCAGTATTTTACAGACAAACGTTATCCCTCCGCACCCCCCCCCACCCCTTCTCCCGCCCCGCATTCGCCCCAATTGAAAGTGAATACTTGATTAAATTAAAACAATTCAAAGAATGAAATTAAATTTAAAGAAGAAAAAAATAAATAAAGAAATAAAGAAGGAAAAAAATAAATAAAAAATTATCAGCAATAGACAAGGAAAACATAAAATTGGCAAATACAAAAAAAAAAAAAAAAACAGTGATCACAGAAAGGTAACCAGTTGGCCGACTGGAGGGCGGAGTTGTCAGGGAACTCACCTATCATGGTGCTGGTGTGTCTGAACGCTCGGACCTGCGAGACGGACAGACACGTGAGCAGAGCGATGAGCGAGGAGAAGAGGAAATCATCGTAGAGGACGGTGTTCCTACAGCCGTGCACCAGCACCGACACAAACTGGCCTAAGTTCTCGCGGAAGCTGCTGGACACCAGCGGATAGATGACCGCCTCCTGCGGAGATCAGAACACGTGACGCCTCAGAGCCGGACCGGCACCGCGGGGCAAGCAGCTGACCTCGCTGAAGTCTGTAGTCAGGTGACTGATGATGTCAGCGTTCTGCAGACTGTCCAGCATCTCTCTGGTGACCACGCCTGAAACCACAACCACTTCACTTTGACACACTCGGCCATCTTAGTGAAGGTCGGTTTCTGGTCGCTCACCTTTACAGCCACTGCAATGGACGACAAAGTTGATGAGCTCCAAAAGCCCCGCCTCCCTGTTGCTTCTATAAGTGTCCAGCCAATCGTCTATCAGCGTCTGAAAGATTTAGGGCATCAGCACACACACACACACACCGGTCAGTGTGGCTCTAACCGGCAGGGCACTGCGGCCACTCCGCACGGCCTCAAACAGCAGACAGGCGGGGCCGGGGGCGTGGTCGGGGGCGGGGCTGCGCTGCTGACTGGCACGGGGGACCGCAGGGGTCAGTGAGAGCGCCACTTTCGTCTTCGTGCTCTGGCTTGTCGAAGAGGGTTTCAGCTGGAACTCAAAGTCACTTCCAGAAAGAGAGAGTTCTCCTTCAGAGCTGACACACAAACACACACACACACACACACACACACACACACACACACACTGTCGTCATCATCATCATCGTGGAGAGGAAGCCGAGGTCACAATTGTTACCTGTACGGTTCACTCACGTCCATATTCTCCATCTGTCCAAACACACACACACACATTAGTGCAAGTTTCATTCATTTAAAAAGTTGTTTTGTTGTGAAACAAATTGTTTGTGAAATTCAATAAAATATGCTGGAAATAACACACAAATACAAGCGTTCCTACAAATAATATAAATTGCAAACAAAATGCAACACTACACAATTTTTTTAGATATGGAAAAGCATTCAACACACACACACACACACACACACGCGCGCGCGCGCGCGGTGTACAGGTGCGTGTGTACGTGATTCATGAGGTAAAACTGCAACGTCGGTTAGACAGCTTCACTTCCAGAACGCGTCCTTCCAGACAATTGACAAGAAATGACCGATCACACGCCATTAATTCGACAAACACTAAAACGGCTCGTTCTAACTTACAATCTTAACTAAATAAACTTAAATCGCTTCAAGCGGCGCGCGAGCCTCGTCCTACAGTATTTGACGCGCTTAATAATCATAGTCTTGTGATGTCCAGTCCAGTTCTTAAGGAAAGCGACTAGCACTGGGATATGAAAACATAACGAATAAAACACATTTTGATTTTAAATGTCAAACGTCTCACCTCAGCGACTTCACACGCGACCAGTGATTGACTCTGAGGAAACCTCAGGTGACTTGAAGATCAGCGTTCCTCTCGTGTTGATTGGCCGTTCGTCCAGTCGAGCGCGAACATTTCAAACGAGCTAATTGGCTAACGCGCATCTGCGGCCCAGCAACACCGTGAATGACGTTAACTAGTGGGGCGGGGCTAGTTTCCAATCATTTCGCCAATACAGTGCAGATATTTTCAAGCAGTATTATCGAAAGTCCGTTTATTAATTGTTAATTGTTACTTAATATCAATTAAAACCTACTTACAACAGTTTTAAATGGCTGGAAACATAAATGAATAGTTGTTCCCATTTTCAATTACCTAACCATAGTCAGAAACAAGCGTATAAGACTGACTGTATTTTAAAGCTTTATTTAAAGGGTTTGAGGATATGTATTAGCAGCTGAACACTGGTTTGGATCATGTCATATTTTCAATTGTTCCAGCCACAAATATTTTACTCTCATTTCAAACCTTGTGATCCCGTATACAGGAGTCCAAAAATCATACTAATGAGCGGAGAAAGAGAGAAAAGGCAATAAAAAAATACATCATTATACAATCCATTTGAGAACTATTCCATATATGACTAGTCTAAACAACAATGCCACACCTTTTGGAAATTGTATTGTAATTGTAATTGTATTGTGTGAACAACTATTTAATACACTTTAAAAGAAGTTAGACATTCTCTAGATTTAGAAGTAAAAAGTCTCAAAATGCTCTCAGTTGTGAGAATAAGACCGGAACACGGTTGATATCTACCAACATTCATGTGGCCTACAGATTCTCGAGAGAACCGTGTGTAAGGAGCTTCAGAAATGGGTTTTAGTGGCTATAGGCCATACATGAATTGATGTGTCTGCTCGGATGACTTCCTGGGGTGCGGGTGGGGTTCTGACACTCAGTTGCAGAACCAGCCATAGGGGGATTCAAACCGGCAACCTCTCGGACACGAGTCCACGTCCCCTACCACTGGACCGCAACTGCCACAACGAGTGGCAAATGCCTGCTGACCAATAAGTGAGGTTGTAGATTTGGGCTGGTGGATCCTGGTGTAATTCCTGGGGTTGCTCTTGTTCTTCAGAGTTTGGATTGTGGCTTGAAACTAAATACAACCATTAGAGCTTCAGAAAATCTACTACACAGGTTGCTCCGTGCTTGAGTTTATTAAAAGATCTTGGAAACTCACCAACATGCTCAAATCGACTCTATCATTTGTATACAAACTCTAAAAGATGACAATAAAGCATACATATTAATTCAATCCTACAGAATTCATGATGATTCTGGTCCACTGACGTGCGGGGATCGATGCCCCGAACATAATGCAGAGTCCCGGGTCACTTCTGTTTCTTTTAGTCTCAGACAGATGAGAACAAAACCCGAGACATTTCAAATCCCATTAAATTATATAAAAACCAAACAAATGACTATTCAGCCATCACACATCAAATGAAACGTGTCGCAGCAGAAACCCACCCCTCAAGCATAAACCCTATGGCTCCTTACACATTTCTCATAGTGTCCATGAAATTTAGCACTGGTCCTGATGTTCAGATGTTTAGCACCTGCCCTGACACACTCCAGTCTAACAAAGTTAGTCGGGGTAGAGCAAGAACCCGGAGAAGGTACTGTCGTCCTCGCTACTGGAGTAGACGCCGTTCCAGTCCCTCAGGGTCTCAACCCAAACCTGATCTCCAGTCACCAATTTTAGGATCACCAAACTGGAGGCTTGGTCAATGTCCTGAGGCTGAAGAGTGTCCCTGGATCGCACTTTCCGCACCCCGTTCACCACCAGGGAAGCTCGCAGGGGCTTGTTCCTTACCGTGATCTGGTAGGAGAAGACATAGACTCCAGAGAACGTGCAGTTGAATTTGCTTGCGGCTACATCGTAATGGTTCTCGTCATTGTAAAAGATCTTGTCGAAGCGAACTGGAAACCCAGAGGGAGGGAAGGATTTGCTGGGGTTCAGGCCGACGCTGAAGGCTGAACGCACCCGGGATTCAAAGTTGCCTGTCGCACCCTTGATTCCCCGCAGTCCTCTGTCTCCCCGTCTACCCTGTGGACCACGGTCACCCTTCATCCCCCTCAGACCTCGTAGACCTTTGTTTCCCGGTGGCCCGCGCTCACCTGGTTCACCTTTTGATCCTGGAATTCCAGGTTCACCACGCTCACCAGGAGTACCTGGAGTTCCATGAACACCGTGCAGACCTGATGGTCCTGGATCTCCACGGACACCAGGTGGTCCTGGATCTCCCGAGTCCCCTTTTTGTCCCCTCTCGCCAAGTAAACCGCACTCTCCTCGGTCGCCCTTTTCACCTTTGTCTCCGGACATGCCTCTGGGTCCAGGCAGCCCGTCTTTGCCCGCCTCGCCTTGATCGCCTTTGGACACATTCAGGTTGGGATCGCCTTTCTCACCTTTAGATCCTTTAAATCCTGGAAGGCCACTTGCTCCCTTCTCTCCTTTGATCCCCATCTCCCCTGTACATTGAAAGAAAAACTGAATCCACTGCATTTATTTCCCTCACAGTCTTTACTCGTCAGACTCTGCTGCACCTTTCATTCCTGCCTTGCCCTGGTTCCCCGGAGATCCAGAAAGTCCCAGGATGCCCTGCTCCCCTTTCTCTCCTGCAGCAAGACAATTCAGGACCAGAGAGAACATCTAGTCATTGATTCATTTAGAAATTTACTTTCAAGAAGAGATTCAGAGAAATAGGTTCTTTTAATTGATTTTACCTTTATCCCCTTTGGATCCGGCCACACCTTTGGGGCCAGAGGGGCCCGGTTGGCCTGTGGGTCCAGGTGGTCCTTGTACACCAGTTTTTCCTGCGGTGCACCACAAACAGAGGCAAAGTAAAGTCACCAACAAAGCAAAGTCTGTGTTTTAACAAACAAAATAAAACGAAGAGCAAAGTGTCTGTGCAAGGTGAGAAAGGCACTGACCCTGCAGCCCCATGTCTCCTTTGAGGCCCTGAGGGCCCTTCTCCGGTGGACAGCAGTCACACACGTTAAAGTAGCATTCATTGTAGTCAAGGGTGTAGTTTTCTTTGGCCACGTGAGGTGACGGAGTGGTGTCCGCTGGGTAATCGGCGTACACGTCAGGCGGGACCGTGGTGCTGGCGGCCACAGGGAGGCGCTCTCTGGTGTAGTCCAGGACACGTGCGGTGGTGCTGGGTTTGGCCACGGTCGGCGTGGTGTGGATCTGCTCTCTCGGTGGCTTCTTGCTGTACTGATATTTGGGTCTCTGGGTGGGTTTGAAGGCATCACATTGAGGCATAAAGGCCAGAACTACTGTCAGGAAGACGACACGCTTCCAGAGCGCAAGCATTTTCTCTCTACGGACAAAGAGACACAGTTAGACACAGACCAACGTAGATTCTTCTGTATCATCCTAGACTCTCTGGATCTCAGTGGACTGAACGGATCAGATGTTCTGGGATCTGTTCTGCCAGACAGCCAAGACCTTCAAACAGGGCGAGGTCTTGGGTCGCGGCTGATGCTGCTGCTGCAGTCCGATGCTGCCAGACTCCGTGTGGAAATCAGACACTCATCCCGATCTGTTTGGTGTCCCTCCAAAAAAGCTTTTGTCCGAAAGAGCAGCAATAATCTGAGCTCACACCACAGAGCGGCGCTCAGATGAAGCCCGAGCGGGACTCGCCGCTCCGAAACTCTCTGTTGAGTGAAGCTGAAAATTGAGTTCAATCACTCCCGTCTTTCAGAGCGCGGGATGGAGCCAGGGGCCGCGGCGTGTGAAACATGAGGATGTGGCACTTCGGCCCCTGACCCGCCGTGTCACCTCAGCATTCATTTCACACCAGAGCTCGCTCACTTTACCCCGTCCGGGTGGAGCGAGGCGCCTCCCTGGAAGACTGTGGGAGTGGGAGAGGGGCGAGCACCGTGACACAATACCACCCCCAAGCCCACGGGGCCCCGGAGCGCCACCCGGCAGTGAGGAGCAGCGGAACCACGGCGCCGCACAGAGACACATTCATGCGGATGCGAGGGGCGGCGTGTCACCTGAGCTGGAGGTGTCTCTGGTGACGCCGAGGCTCGTAAGCCTTTAATGGAGATCAGCGTGACCCGTCAGGAACACTGAGGCTTTTGGCTGTTCACCGGCCTGATTCGCCTCAAATTCCCCAGACACCACAGACTCTGAAAGCCACTCGCAGAGAACACAGCGCCGCGGCAGAAAGGCGAGGGACGTGACTCTGAGCTGCCCTCGCCCGCATGACACTCACATCCCGCGCAGAGTGTGGACGCACTAATGAGGAAGCGCTCCATCAAAACGCAACAAACACGAACACATCACTGAAAAAACACAACTGCTTCTCAGTCTCCATAGAAGACTTCTACACGAATCACACACAGTACACAGGGGAGTGAGAGAATGTGTGTGTGTGTGTGTGTCTGTGTGTGTGTGTATATGTGTGTGGTAGAGAGAGAGAGAGAGAGAGAGAGAGAGAGCAAGAGTAGGTGAAAGAGAGAGAGCAAGAGTGAGAGGGAGAGGAAGAGAGTGAGGCAGACAGATAGAGAGTGAGAAAACGAGACAGACAGACAGAGAGAGAGGGACTGATAGAGAGAGAGAGAGATGGACAGAGGGGGGAGAGGAAAAGAGAGAGGGATAGAGAGAGAGAGAGAGAGAGAGAGAGAGAGAGAGAGAGAGAGAGAGAGAGAAACAACTGAGAGAGAGGCAGACAGAGAAAGACGGAGAGACAAGTGAGAGAGAAAGAGAGAGAGACAGAGAGAGAGAAAGACAGAAAGAGAGAGAACGAGAGAGAGGGAGAGAAAGAAAGAGACAGAGAGCGACATGGGGGGGGGCAGAGAGAGATACAGAGAGAGAAAGACAGGTAGAGAGAGAGAAGGAGAGGAAGCAGGTTGTTACCAGACTGAAGGGCTTGTCCGTCCCTTTCGCTCGCCCGTGTGCAGGTGAGAGAGCTCCGTGTCCGCAGGGGTCTTATAGTGAAGCTGGAGGGTGTGTCTGGGTTCTGGTCCAGTGCTTCAGCTCTCACCCAGACTGAACCTGAACAAAGTGCTGGCCAGCGGTGTTACCAGAACTGACCCAGAAACCTGACCCAGGCCCGCGGAACACTGCTCGCTCTATTCGCCGCTCCTCCGGCCCATTCTCTCTCTCTCTCTCTCTCTCTCTCTCACACACACACACACACACACACTCGTGTTTTAATTCCTCTCTGTTTTCAGCCTCTCTCTCTCACTCTCACCTTCCACTGAAGCTCCAGCACGAGCTGCTCCAAACGCTGAGTAATAACACACACTGAGCCCGAGTTAATACTTTTATATAAATATATATATAAATATATAATATATAAATAGAAAAACAGAGCGATCGGCCTGAGTGAATCATAAACACAGACTAACCGGGTTTATGCTAATATTCCTGCAGAGTTGGTGCTGAGCAGCGCCCCCTGTGGTCAGCCAGGGGAGGGTCAGTCGGGTCTTTTCCCTCAGCGTAAAGCAGTTTGCAGTCGTTGCCCATCGATAATCATCAAAAACTAAATACAACATAAAGCAAATTAAAATGTGATAAGAGGTCGAACAATAACTACTCATGACATCAATTGGATGATGTTTTCAATCTAGAACCCACGATAAAGATCCAATTAAACGTCAACAAGTACAATAGTTGTGATAAGGGTCAGTTCAGATAAGGAATTGGACTTGTGTCCAAGAGGTTGCAGGTTCTAATCCCGGTCTGGTGGGTTCTAAAATTGAGTGTCCGTGAACCAGACACGCCCGACACCACGGCTTAATACTGCCCACTGCTCCGGGTGTGTGACTGTGTGTGTGTCACTTCAGTCTCGACACTGCCCCTAGTGGCCACCCTGACACACTCCCTCTCTCGTCTACAGGACCGGACAGACGTCACTCCACATTCCGCCGCTAGAGGGCAGCGTTTCCCTTCAGAAGCCGCAGAGCAAGTCAATCCAATCCAGTCCACCGTGATGAAAACGGAAGGGCCCTGGACGTGAGCGCGTGACGAGTCACAATCGGAACCTTCTTGCTGTGAGGCGACAGCGCTAACCACTGCGCCACCGTGCCGCCAATCTAAATAGTAATTAGATTGTTTGAATAGTTATTGAGCGAAAAAATACCGTTCAAATTTGTTGCGCTTGATGTGCAAGGAAAACTTAACATTACTTTTTTTTTTTTTTTTTTTTATTGTCAGAGTAAATAATTTTACAAAACAGTTACAATTACAACAAAGTATGGAATATATAAAGAACATTCCAAACCAAATAAAAAAGAAATAACAAATAAATAAATAAGAAAAAAGATATAAAAAAAAAATAAAATAAATAAAAAGCAAAGAGCGCAATATAACAATTATAAGAGCACTAGAAAAGTAGAGACTTAGAAATACACTTTTGTATACTAACCTTTTGTTGAGTTTGACCACAAGTTTAAGGGATTTAAAATAATTAGTAAAGTAAATTAAAAACAGCAGTAGAGAGGGATAACAACCGTTCCATCTGCAGGAGTGAATATGATATTTGCACAGGAGTAAGACCAAATTAACCACATCAGAAATTTCTGGAACAAGATTGTCCGTATAAAAGATTGTATTTAAATAAGTGAAAGAGGGAATGTTGTCCATTTTCAAGGACATCCAGCCGTGAACATCCCGCCAAAAACGTTTCACATATTGACATTCAAAAAACATATGCGCAATCGTTTCAGGCTCGTCAGAACAGAAGGTACATAAATCAACTTCAAATTTGAACCGTTTTTGAAAAAAGGCATTTACCGGATAGATTCCTAAAACAATCTTATAGTGAGTTTCTTTCACTTTAGGTTCCGTCAGAAAAGAGAGATATCTGGTCAAACATTTCTTTCTCATTGAGATATTTAGATGTTCTTTAGAGTAAAATGAGTTGAAACCGCCTAGTGTGTTTTGTTTGATCATTAAATTAATAACTTTGTTATTGCACTTTTGATCTGTGAACTTGATATCAGCCACTCTTAAAACAGGCAACTCCGGAGTTCTGTCGTTATATTGTATTGAGTTCTGGATCAGGTGTAGAAGTGGAACTGGAACAGCCTTACACACTTTGTCATATTCTTTCATGGAAATAAAAATGTCAAATTTTGCAATGAACTCTTCCAGACGTAGAAAATGACCGTTAGATGTTAAAATATCAGAGACAAATTGAATGCCTTTGTCAAACCATTCAGACTCAAACAGTGATTTCCTTTTAACGGTAATGTACCTGCTGTTCCACAGAGGAGCTTTGTGAGGTGAGAAATTGTGTTTGAAAAGCAATTTGCTAAAATTCAGGGCTTGTTTGTGGAATTCTGATAATTTATTTGGAATCTTAGTGGTGTCAAAATCGCATTTAAGCAAGAAGCTAATCCCTCCGACCTTGTTAAATAAACTATTTGTAATATGGTAGAATATTGACTGAGGCTGAGATATACAATCTTTAAGCCATTTGACTTTAAGCGTAGCCACAAACGATTCGGATTCTATGGCTTGCAAACCCCCATTTTCATAGCCTTTTATCAACTGAGAACGACGGATGTAGTGAGTTCTGTTATTCCAGATGAAATTAAAGATAATGGAGTTAGATGATCTGATAGCTTTAGGAGGTATGTATAAAGAATGGCACGGGTATATAAGTCTAGATAAACCTTCGCTTTTGGATAAAATAATCCGTCCCAGAAGAGAGAGATCGCGTGAGAGCCAGTGATTCAGGGATCTTTTAGTAGAGAGAAGACGAGAGCCGACATTCAGCTCTACCCGGTTTGACACATTTTTAGACAAGATTAACCCAAGATATTAATTTCGTCTTTCACCGGGATGTTCTCTACACCAGGGGTTCTCAACCTTTTTGACCTCGGGGCCCAAATTGTCCAAATCAAAGTGTCCCGCGGCCCATTAAAACACACATTATTTCAGCCAATCCAAATCATGATTTGTTGAATTTAATAACTATATGAAATACACAAAAATTTAGATAAATAAATAATATGATACACCAAGATCATCAGGAAAGCTGTAATCCTGTACATACAACACTGAATAAGGGAGTTGCTCTTATTACTTATACTTGCTCTTGCTTACTTATTACTAATCTAAAATATACATGTATACTTAAAAAAAACACATGAAATGTATATAAAGTAAATTTAAATTCAGTAGTAATAAAAATACATTTAAATAAAAAATCAGGTTACATATTAAATGTGTCTACAGTGGCAGACAAAACCAAAATGCAAAAATTCTACATGAAAAAAACAAAACAAAATGAGGAAACAAAACTTAAATCAAATAAAATCATCTGCCAATCGGGTTAAAAATGTACCGGTACTTGGTAACAGCCTAAAACAAGACAAATAATTTTGTTACAGAATAGATTTGTTTCTGCATTTCAGTTCTTGTTCTAATTGGCTTCTTAAATTGAGAAACATCATGTTATTAAAATTTCACTTTACAGTTCTTGTTTCAGACATTTCTGTGTCAAACATGATTTCTATTTTAAAAAATGCTTATTTCAAGAAAATAGGACTAATTTTGACGATATTTAAGCTAAATTACGACAAAGTATTCGTTCACACTTAATTCTAAGCTAGTAGGAAAAAGTAACAACATTTATTGTCTATTACAAGACAAATGTTAAGATTTTTTGGCTTTATTTTCGTTTCCTTTTTACATTTTCTTCACTTGCTATCTTCACTTTTTAGTAGAAAGCTTTATTTTCTTTCGTTTCAGATTTTTCCTTAATTTTCTGAAAAAATGTAAAAATTGCAAGCGAAAAACGAAGATGTCAAGCTGTTTAAGCTAACGTTTGATATTTTTGCCATTAATACAAAACGAATTGAAGTCGTAACTTTTATCTTTATTTGTTCGTTTTAAGAACGTCCTCCACCTTCAGTCAAAAGTCTGCCGCTACTGACTGCTGCTTATTGGAGCGTGTTGACACGAAAAAAACATTCTCGCGGCCCTCTAGGTGGCGCTCGCGGCCCAATTATGGTTGAGAATCACTGCTCTACACTACTCAATTCACACTCATGAACCGCCATTAGCTCACACTTATTAAGATTTAAATATAGACCGGAAGCTTTGGAGAATGTATTGACCATTTCGATAGATTTAGGAACCATGTGCTTGTTTTTCAAAAGCAGAGCTGTATCATCCGCAAACTGACTGATTATTATTTCTCTCCCAAGAATTTCCAAACCTTCCATGTCAGAGTTCTTGAAGTAGAGAGCCATCAGTTCAGTTGCTATGATGAAAAAAAAATGGACTGATAGGGCAACCCTGTCGGATGCCACGATTCACCGGGAACCTGTCAGAGAGTCTGTGGCCTAGAGATACACTACTGTTAATGTCATTATAAAACATACGGATAACGTTTGAAAAGTTTGGTCCAAACCCAAATAATGTTAAACTTAACATTAGTGATTATAACACTGCTTTTATTCTGTAACACTTCCTGTGCAACGCTCTTATTCCTCCGTGTAGCAACTCTGTTTAAGCTAATCAACTCCGTAGATTTGATCGCGTTGTTTTTTTTACCTAAACAACAAAATGTGCACTGACATTCTGATGGACAACTAAATCATCGGAATTAGTAATAGTATAACTATTAAACTTAAAAGAAATAATGGTGCTTTTATTTGTTGTACTTGGATGCTTTTCGAGGTCATCAAAAGAAACTACCAGAAATTGTTTTTATTTTAATGCATTCACACTGACATCAATACAATAGTCAATACATTTAAGAAGACAATTTTTAAGTATTAAACAAATGATCCCGTATTATTCCGAAAATAAATATATAATGTGTCCACTGAATGGCAGTAAAACCTCCCAAACGTAGCGAAGCATGTTTTTAATTGGTTTTAAACGTGAGTAACATAATAATAATAATAGTAATAATAATATGAGTATTTGTAGGGCGCTTTTCACAGTTTTAACTGTCTCTAAGCGCACGTGTGAATATGTAAGAGAATTGTTGCTCTTTATTCATTTGATCGTCAGGTTGTTGATGTTTAAGTAAATGGCTGTGATTATCACTGTGACTATGACGAGACAAAGACCAAGACCTAACATGTTTATAAAACAACTAATAAACTATTATTACTTTCTGTTTTCTTTGCAAACATGAGTCGATTGTAATGCTGATGTAAACTGTACATTTTTACAATTATTGTATAACAACAAATAGTAATTAGATTGTTTGAATAGTTATTGAATGAAAAAATACCATTCAAATTTGTTGCGCTTGATGTGCAAGGAAAACTTAACATTAGTGATTATAACACTGCTTTTATTCTGTAACACTTCCTGTGCAACGCTCTTATTCCTCCGTGTAGAAACTCTGTTTAAACTAATCTTTTTTTTTTTTTTTTTACTTTATTTAAACAACCAGGGCATCATACAGAGAAAATAATGTCCCATTTACAACCTTCAAAAACACAACAATACCCTTGCAATGAAATACACAAAGTACGTATTATACAAAGAACATTACAAATCAACTCAGTAGATTTGATCGCGTTGTTTTTTTTAACTAAACAACAAAATGTGCACTGACATTCTGATGGACAATTAAATAATCGAAATTAGTAATAGTATAACTATTAAACTTAAAAAGAAATAATGGTGCTTTTATTTGTTGTACTTGGATGCTTTTCGAAGTCATCAAAAGAAACAACCAGTGTTGTGTGTTGCACCAATCAAGACAATGACTTCCAGTTATACGAAACAAGATGCAAGCTTTATTTTACTCCAGCAAAACGCACACAGTAACTTTTCCGGATGCCGTGCCTAGTATCCGGTTGGGACATGAATATTAACAAGATCATGAATAACGATGATCTACATCCCCTTTCTTTAGCTTGAACTTTTCTTCTAACAGATAAAACTTACATTGTAAACAAAATCGTTCTCCTTAAATTAAAATACACATCTGGTAAACACCTGTGAGCATGCAATAATGTTTTCAACATAAACAGCAGTTAGTTTCACAAATCCAAAATTGTAACAGAGTAAACACAACACAATGATAGATTTGGCTTGGAAATGCGACCTGAGCGAGTTACATATGGAACATTGATAACACTCAGAGGGGCTTGAGTCATATGTTGAGGTGAACCAGATGTTGTTGGTTCTCGCCTGCGATGGTGGCCTTCTACCGGGTCGGGTTCTTGTAGTCGGGCAGTAGAAATTTGAAAGTACGAGTCCTCAGAGCTGGTCTGTGGTGGGCAGTGCTCGGCAACTGGAAGGATGTGACGACGGTTTCTGCGATAAGTTTTACCATTGCTTTGGATCGTGTAGGAACGAGGCTCTTTGTTAATCTCCTTTACTCTCCCGAGTCTCTCATATCCCTTAGGGGTTTGCATTCGGACAACTTGACCTTCTGTTAGTGGAAGTAGTGGATGACTTGATGCATCATAGCATTTCTTTTGTGTCATTCGTTTAAGAAGAAGTTGTGCAGTCACCTGTCGGGGTTGTTTGGGAATTGGCTCTAACAGTCGGGAGTTTACTGGAATGGTAGATCGTGTCTGTCGTGACATTAATCGTTGTGAAGGAGAACCTAGCGTGGAGTCGCGAGGGATGTTTCTAAGGTTCAGGAGGTTGAGAAACACGTCTGTTCCATCTCTGTGAGACTTCTCCATTAACTGTTTGGCACTACGAACAGCTCTCTCTGCTAGACCGTTTGACTGTGGGAACTCTGGACTGCTGGTGACATGAGCAAAGTCCCACTGCTTGGCAAATTCTTTGAACTGCTGACTCGTGTATTGCCTTGCGTTGTCTAAAATTAGAGTGTGCGTTGCGCCATGTACAGAAAAGTGTCTCTTAAGTTTCTTGATCACTGCAGAGGACGTCACCTCGTGAAGGAGATCAATCTCATACCAACCTGAGTATGAGTCCACGAGGACTAGGTAGTTCTTTTGGTGCCATTCGAACATGTCTGTTGCTACGGTGGACCAAGGCAGTTCGGGAATGGGGTACGGTTTTAATGGTTCTTTCTGCTGGTGTGGTTCTTGTACTGTTGCATACATGTAGAAAGTTTAGCTGTGATGTCGACCGTCATCATTGGCCAATAAATTATGCCTCTTGCTCTATGTTTGGTAGCTTCCAGACCGGGGTGACCTCTGTGGATTATGTTGATGTATTCCCGCTGTAATGAGCGAGGAATGACTGTCTTCTGGCCTTTCATCACAATTCCATTTTCCACAGCCAGTTCGTCTCTAAATGGATAATAGGGACGAATCGTAGGGCACAAGCTATTCACTTTGTGTGGCCATCCTTGTTGGATCACTTTGCTGAGGGTCTGAAGCGCAGCGTCTTTTGACGTCTCTGTGCGGAGTTCCTCAAGACGAGCAGTAGAGATATAAGGTGAGCTCGTGATAAGGTGTCTGCTAGATACATATGCTTGCCTTTCTTGTAGATCAAGGAAATATCATAGCACTGCAACCTGAGCAACATCCTCTGCAAACGTGCAGGGGCTGTGTGAATGGGCTTCTTTAAAATAGTGATCAAAGGCTGGTGGTCTGTTTCAACAATTGTGGGTTTACCGTACACATAGTCTCTGAATTTAGTACTGGCATAAACAACAGCTAGCAGCTCCTTTTCGATCTGTGCATATCGAGTCTCCGTGTCCGTTAAAGTGCGAGACGCATAAGCAATTGGTTTCCCGTCCTGTAAACACGCAGCTCCAAGTCCAAAACATGAAGCGCTGGTTTTAAGGGAGTCGAATGCAAGCTGGTGTTGCTGGTACCAACACCATGCCGTGTCTTTGTGTATCAGTTTCCTCAGAGGTGCAGCAATGTCGCTAAAATTTGGAATACATTTTCCAAGGTAGTTTGTCATGCCGAGAAATCGCTGTAATTCTGCAACATTTTTGGGTGCTGGCATTTCTGTGATTGCCTTCGTCTTTATAGGATCGGCTTTTAGGCCTTTGCTGGTAAAGATGTGGCCTACATAGCTGACTTGATCCAGACGAAATTTGCATTTGGCAGGATTCAGTCGGAGATTGACATCACGTGCTCTGTCAAGAACCTTACTCAAATTGGCATCATGTTCTGCAATATTGCGACCACTGATGATGATGTCATCGACGATGATAGCACAAGGGAGTCCTGAAAACAGTTGTTCCATTGAACGCTGGAACACTTCACTTGCAGAATTTATTCCGAAAGGCACACAGAGCGTCCAAATGGAGTGCTAAACGTGGTCATCAGGGAGGACTTATCATCGAGACGAATCTGCCAAAAAGAGTTCTTAGCGTCCAAAACAGTTGCACCTGACATCTGCGATGCTACCTCTTCCACACTGCGCATTGGATGGTGTGGCCTTTTTAAAGCAACGTTGAGGTCTTTGGGGTTTATGCATAGCCTGATTTCCTGTTTGTCTTTCTTATGTGTTGCAACCATTGATGACACCCAGTCTGTTGGTTCGGAAACCGGTGTTATTACGCCAAGACGTTGCATGCGATCTAGTTCAGCCTTGACGCGGTCTTGCATTGCCAGTGGAATGCGATGAGCAGGGCGAACAACAGGTTGGACGTTAGGATCTGTCGTCATGGAGTAGGTGATTGGCAGTTCCCCCAGATCGTCCGAGAATACATCTTCATATTCTTTTAGAAATTGTTCGGCGCTGCTCTCTGTGCTGACTAGGTGGACCTGGGAACTCAGTGTGATGATTCCCATATCTAAACATGAATCCTAGTAACGGCTGTACGTCTTTGTCAACAACGAAAAATGGAAGTGAGTGGCTGTGTCCATTTAGATAGCATTGAAGACTAATTAAACCTTTAGTTTCAATTCTAGCTCCTCCATAAGCAACGAGATTATGTAAACTGTCGTGCTTCATCAGTTCAGTGCTGGTGACTTGTTTACATGTTGTTTCCGACATTACGTTGCATTTAGCTCCAGTATCAACTTTGACTTCCAGAGCGGTTTTGTTTATGTATAACGTTACAAATCCTTCTTCTTGCTCTGCTATACACTGGACACTGTCCACAGGCTTGTCAAGTTGCACACCATCAACATAAAAAGAGTCATCACGTACAGAAGCATTGGACATATGAAGTTCGTGCACTGCTTTTCTGTCATTTGTTTTCTTTGAGCTGTAGTTTTGCTGTCGTGATCTGCAGCATTTTTCAAAATGATTCATTTTCTTGCAATTATGGCACTGTTGTCCGAAAGCTGGGCATTTGTCTTTCTTTGCCAAGTGACTATTTCCACAACTTTTACAGTTATTTATTGTGGGGACATCACTTTGTTTTATGAACGGCTTTTGTCTTGTGTGAAATGCCTTTCTTTTATTGAAAACTGAACTTATTGCATCCACGTGCGTCTGAGTTTGTGGCTGTGCCAATGTTTTGCTGTTTTCTTCAGTCATTTCGTGTATTCGACATGTAGAAATGGCCTTTGCCAATGTTAAATCATTATCTCTTAACAGCATTTTTCTCAAATCTTCATTATTTATGCCACACATGATTCTGTCACAGATTAATTCGTCTGTCAGTTCTCCAAAGTGGCATGCTTTAGCTTTAATCTTTAAATCGCTGATAAATGACTCCAGAGTCTCACCTTGTTTTTGGCTTCTGGAATGGAATTTGTGTCTCTCCATTGTTTTGTTCTGCTGAGGGTTGCAAATCTCTCTGAATTTTCTTTTGAGGCATTCTGGATTTTCCCTCGATTCCGCGGGAGTTATAACGCCGCCGTCTTCGCCCGGCGCGCGCACTTCTGCAGCGTAAACGAACGAGCGTTCGCGTTCAATGGCCTCCAGTCCTGCGAGATTGAGGAGAATGTAGGCTCTTGTTTTCGCGGGTTTATCGTGGTGCGCGGCGGCAATGAAAATGTCGTACTCCTGTTCGAAAATCCGCCAATTTTCGGCAACATTCCCTTCAAAAGATATGGGTTCAGGTCTTCGGAAACAGTCCGCCATGCCTGCGTCGCGGTCTCTCCTTTTTTCTTTTTTTTTTTCTTTTTAGGAGACGGAATAGCCACTTCACCTTTAGTCTCCGAGTTCTTCTTGAACTAGTCCTTCAGGCGGAGAGGTTCGTGCTGTCTTCTGACACCATGTTGTGTGTTGCACCAATCAAGACAATGACTTCCAGTTATACGAAACAAGATGCAAGCTTTATTTTACTCCAGAAAAACGCACACAGTAACTTTTCCGGATGCCGTGCCTAGTATCCGGTTGGGACATGAATATTAACAAGATCATGAATAACGATGATCTACAGGTATGATCGAAACCACTCCAGAGCTAATTGTCATTTGGTTTAATTAAAGAAGAATGAGCGGTGTCAGGCACAAGAAAATGCAATCAAAGAACTCTTCAGAGGAAAAAAAATGCGCTTGAACAATCTTGTCCCACACCGCTAGGCTGAAGATGTTTTTGAGTTCTTCAGGGTATGTAATTCTAATTTGTGTATATAAGACACACTCATATATATATTGGTATGGTAATAATAATAATAATTATTATTAATTATGGAAATAATAATACTCAATTTATTTTTTAAATTGCAGTCATTCATGCCAGGATTCCTCAACGAAGACATCCGTTCCTTTGAGCAGTGCAACTTACAAGCTCTGCTTACTTTAATGATGAACTGCACGTTGTTCGAAGTTGAAATATAAATTCTGAAAGACGTATGTATTTTGAATTCTTTACATTGTCTTGATTGTCTTTCCACTTCATAGTGAAAGTAATATGGCTACATTATGGTTACATACTAGAAAGTTTGCGTTACTTGACTAACAATGTGATCATGTTTCTTTTAAGGGAAAAGAAGTAAGAAACAGCACTGTGCACAGTGCAACCCTGACAATAACCGAAAGTGAAAGGAAGGAATGTGAGAAAAAAATCTGGAAGCTGGTTGAGTTTGCGGTGCAGCCCAAAGATTGGCTTACCATTCATACAAGAATGAAAGGGGCAAGGATTTATATTATTTAGTTTTATTCCTTCATCAACTTACTTTAAGATTTACTTGAATTGTTGGACTTCTGCTAATGTCTTTTATTAATAATACTTCAATTGCAGTATTATTCAACTGCCACCGACAGGAGCCCGGAGCTTCCACTGAACAGAGCAGCAGTGTCCCCACCACTACTGAACAGAGCAGCAGTGTCCCCACAATTACTGAACAGAGCAGCAGTGTCCCCACCACTACTGAACAGAGCTGCAGTGTCCCCACCACTACTGAACAGAGCTGCAGTGTCCCCACCACTACTGAACAGAGCGGCAGTGTCCCCACCACTACTGAACAGAGCGGGAGTGTCCCCACCACTACTGAACAGAGCGGCAGTGTCCCCACCACTACTGAACAGAGCGGCAGTGTCCCCACCACTACTGAACAGAGCGGCAGTGTCCCCACCACTACTGTCTCCACTACTCAACAGAGCGACAGTAGAAAAACTAAGACACGCAAAGAGGCAAGAAAGAAGGCCAAAGCAGACGCCGCAGACGTCAAGTGACGACAAGACGTCAGTGAACTTGACCCCCACCCAACGCCAAAAAAGGCGAAAATAGACTCAATCCTTTGTGCTTTTATGGTTTTTCGAATTTTTTATACAAATTACAAATTTTCCGTTTGACGTCACTCGGTCGCAGAGTGTATAAACATGTGTGTATGAAGAGTAATGTAAAATAAACAAAAAGTATCTCATTTGTCTGTGCTTCGTTTGTGCTGCAAAGATTTTTGTTTGTGCTCCTTTAGTTTTTAAGATATTACAATTATTCCTTTTGATGACATCACTCGGTCCCAGACTGTATAAAAGGGTGACCATGAGACTAATTCAGACAGTCTTCTCGGAGGTTATATGCTGCAATGGTGCAAAACTAACGTCTGTAATAAAAAAAAAAGGTAATTTGTAAAAACCTATATCTGTAATAAAACAATAGTCCTGGACTCTTCGAATAAATAAATAATTTGATAAATTAATTATTAAAATAAAATAGTGTTCTACAAATCAGCTCTTCTGTTATAAAACCCAGCTTCAACAATATATATAATAATAACTGTAATATCTATTAGTGAGCAATAGTAGAGTGAGGTTTTTATACAATAGATAATTTAATAATATAGAAAGTTTTAAATTTCAAAGAACTTTTAACCTAACTTTTAAATATCTGATCTGACATGCATCTAGAATGGACTCGATACAGTGAATTTTGTGATGCCCAGGAGCTCCTAAAATCACTCTAACCTTGGCACGTTTTACAACGTATTTATTATATACATGTTATATATCATATATATCATAATATAATATTGTATAATAAATGAAGTGTGGTGTAAATAAATATACGTATATATGTTTTTTTTAATCTTGCTTCTACCATACATACAACCAGAACATCCATTTACAAAAATACCAAAGCTAATTAAAATAAAATTTAATTTTATCGTTACAGTTGTGTTCCACATCGTGTAGAATATATCGAAAACAAATCATAAAGGACCATGTGGATACAAGACGAATCAACTGGAAAGACTGTATGCCACATCGCTGGGCTACAAACATTTTGGAGTACTTCAAGGTGAGTAACTCTAATTTGTAAATAAGGCACACTGATATATACACTGTAATAATAATACTGTCAATGTACTAAAGAAAAAACAGCCGTACATGCCAGGAGGGCAACGAGATATAGACACATGTGCCGGCTTTAACTTCTCTGCCAGGATGAATTTTTTCATCAACCACAGCAGTATCGAAGTGAATAAAAGAACAGTACTTCAGGTTTGTATTCTGATTTTTGACATATCTTGATTCTCTATCTTTGACTAATAAATATTGTGATCAAGCTTCTTTTAAGGCCCTCTATGCAAGAAATTGCACAGTTCACAATGTCATCTGGGGCCTGACTGACGAGCAGATGGGGACATTTTGGAAGAGCTTAAAAGACCTAACCATTGAGATGATACCGTATGTGCCAGCTCTAGTGGAAGCAAATGCTATAATGGAAGAGGCGAGGATTTATATTCAGTTCATTCATTCATCAGCTGATTTTAGGCTTTACTTTTTGTTAGATTTGTTGCACTTCTGCTATAGTATTTTATTAATAATACTTGTTGAATTGCAGATAGTTAAGAAGCTCAGAAAAGTGGATTTCGACACACCAAAGTTAAGTTGACCTCACTTTTGTGTATTAAATAAATGCTTTCAGATCCATTTCATTAGAGTTGTTTGTCTGAGGAATGCCTTCACTTTTTTTTTAATCTTTTTTTTTCCCCACTTACTTTCTACTCTAAGTGTAAATTGCTCACTCAACCTTCCTCTCAATGTGTCTAGTGTGTTTTGTATCACCTGTACAAATTTACCGTAAATACACGAATGTACCGTAAATCTTCCAGAAGTGGGATTTTCTTCCCACTCTGCACTTTTGATCATGACACCTGGTACGAGACGTTTATTTAACCTACAACTGGTGAGCGGGAGTTCACGCTGCATTTAGAAACACATCGTCAATGGATCGACAAATTTACAAGTCTCGAGATATATAATTGCAAGAATTCAAGAATTCATTACAAGAATTCAATTGCAAGAATGAGGAGCTGAAGAAACGGCTGGATGCCAGCGATGCTGAGAAAGAAAACCTCAGGGTAACTCCACTTCCTTCTCGTAGATAAAATTAGCTTAGCGTTATATTATAAAAGCTTTTGCCTTTTCAGAAGAAAAATGAGGAGCTGAAGCATCGACTTTCCACGCTCCAAAAAGAAACGGAGGTAACGTGATTCATTTGCTCTGTGACTATAAAAAAAAATAACATTGTCATGATGACCGTTTATGTAATTAATGTTAATAAACAAATAAATCAAGTTCAAGTTTATTGGTAGCAATTTATAATAACTACACCTTATTTAGCATTAACTAAGCATGAATAAGACAGTCTTCTCGGAGGTTATATGCTGCAATGGTGCAAAACTAACGTCTGTAATTAAAAAAAAGGTAATTTGTAAAAACCTATATCTGTAATAAAACAATAGTCCTGGACTCTTCGAATAAATAAATAATTTGATAAATTAATTATTAAAATAAAATAGTGTTCTACAAATCAGCTCTTCTGTTATAAAACCCAGCTTCAACAATATATATATTAATAACTGTAACATCTATTAGTGAACAATAGTAGTGTGAAGTTTTTAAACGATAGATAATTTAATAATATAGAAAGTTTCAAATTTATTAGCTAATTTTTTTTACATTATGTTGCACATCATGGCATTATGTTATTTATTAATATATTAATTATAACGTTTCAGTAATAAATGAGTATTTATGTGTCTGACCTAAAGAAACAAGCTCTGAAACATTAAGGGGTAAACCTGGAGGATCATCAGCCATTTGAATTGTCTCTCTTTCTCTCTCTCTGTCTCTTAAGCCCCCTCCTCACAGACAGTTACAATTACGATGACATCAGGTATTACCCAATCAAAAGTTGAGAATGTGACGTCTTCATAAAAAGTGTGTGAGATGATTCGCATGAGATGCTGCTTTAAAAAAAAATAAAAAAAAATATTTTAAAAAAATACCGGACAATAGTCGTCTGGTACCGTTTCCAAACGGGATTAATTATTCTCAAAATAATTTAAAGCACGGTTGGCAAACGTGTAATGGTCCTTTTGAAGAAGCGTGAAACCCAGACATTTCTGTGAATTTATAAAACCCGTTCGGACGCCCCGGACCCGAGGTGAAAAGAGGACAAGTCCGGGGAAAAGAGGACGGTTGTGTGTAAACATGTGTGTATAATATCTGTGTATATATTCCAGTATCTTCAGCAGACGACAGATGAAATCACCTCGTTGGAGCTTTTTTGGTTTCGTGATCAACGACGTGGAGCAAAACACTGCAATTGTAATTTTTACTGTAGAAATTGATTTACGTAACAGGGGTTTCGGGAACTTTATCAGAGTTCAACAACCTCTAGCAAGGTTGAACATTGGCTACATACCTTATGTGAAAGCAGAAGCTCAAAAAATTCACAATGCAATGAAAAAGACACTAGATTATGAGCAAGACAAATGTAAATACGGATGGACAGAAAGGAAACAGGTAAGAAGACAGGAGACTTTAAATCTGACTTTTTTTTGTCTTAAAAGAGGACAAGGTCACAGATTCACAGTTTTACATTTTATAAACAAATAAAAAAACAACAGTCAGTTACCGTAATTAACTAAACATAAAATTAAATTAATTAGTCAACAGATAAATATTAATATATAAAGCATAATCTAGGGATGCACCGAGACCATTTCAACACTCACAAATACAGAGTACTTAACAAAACAGGATTTAAATTGGCAGGTAACAGCTTTTACAGGTAACTATGCTGACTTTTATTTGATTTATACCGCTGGGAATGTGGAGGAGAGAAATTCGACGGAACCACAGAAATGAAGAACAAATCCATTGGGAAAACTGTGAGGAACGCCAATGGGAACACAACGTACCGGAGGTCTGCAAGGTAACTAACTCTAATTTGTACTAAAGTGAGTGAACCCATTAAAAAGGTAATACTACTTGTGATTTACTTTTGATAAAAACAGGCATTTATGCCAGGTGGGAAAAAGACGTGACAAGATGTGGACATTTCTGGCAACAGTAACCTGCTTAAAAACTGCCGAAATTTCCTTTCACCTGGACTCGATTCTGACGTAAAACGTGGTGAACAGGGGGAGGCTCGGGCAGGTGGACACTCCGTGGAGGAAGCGTTTCAATGTTCCTGATGAGTTCAAACCACCACGCACCAAACCTGTGGGTGATCAGCAGTGTAGAGTGTTGCAGGGCATTGTTGCGGTCAACGCGTTGTCCTTCTCAGACACTTGGTCAATAAGAACGCTGGTACTTCAGCTATTTGGAGCTTTTTTTGGTTTCGTGATCAAAACACTGCAATTGTAATGTTTACTGTAGAAAATGTACCTTGCTTTACGTAACAGGGGTTTCGGGAACTTTATTAGAGTTCAACAAACTCAAGCAAGGTTGAACATCAGTTACATACCACATGTGAAATCAGAAGCTACAAAAATGCAATGAAAGAGAGGCTAGATCGCAAAGAAGCAAAATGTAAATACAGATGGACAGAACGGGAACAGGTAAGAAGACAGGAGACTTTAAATCTGACTTTTTTGGCAACAGGTAACAGCTTTTACAGGTAACTATGCTAACTTTAATTTGATTTATACAGCTGAGAATGTGGAGGAGAGAAATTCGACGGAACCACAGAAATGAAGAACAAATCCATTGGGAAAACTGTGATGAACGCCAATGGGAACACAACGTACCGGAGGTCTGCAAGGTAACTACTCTAATTTGTACTAAAGTGAGTGAACCCATTAAAAAGGTAATACTTCTTGTGATTTACTTTTGATAAAAACAGGCATTTATGCCAGGTGGGAAAAAGAGGATCACCAGATTTGAAGATGTGGACGTTTCTGGCAACAGTAACCTGCTTAAAAACTGACGTATGTAATCTGTTATTTTTAACATTTTCTATAAAGAAATATGGCTACATTGTGGTTATATACAAGAACGTTTGCACACTAATTTAACTAGTTCAATAATTAATATTGTGGTCATGTTTCTTTTAAGATTCTTTATGTCCGGAACTGCACAATGCATTGCAAAGATGGAACATTCAGCAATGAAGAGACAGAAGAATTTTTGGGCATAATTAACAACGCGGCCAAAGAAAGAGAAGGAATAATTCCAGATTTGAAAGGGGTTTCAAATCTTCAGTTTTTGAAATCCTCCAGGAGGACTAAATCGGGCAGATCTTCTAAGGTTGTCACTTTCATGGAAGAACATCACCGAACATGGCTTCCTTTTTCTGAACAAATTCAACGTAGGTTTCACCGTCTGATTTTCGATGGTTTCTGAATTTGTGCCGATACGCTTCTGGGACCGGTTCGTACATTTTTAAAACCGCTGCCTTCACTTCATCGTATTCTAGAGACTCCTCCACCGTACGCCTCTTGCTTCTTCCCAACGAAAACGCATAGCAGAAGCATTGGCCAGAAGGTTTTTGGCCACTTCAAGTTGTTTGCAACACGTTCAAATACGAGTGAAAAATTTGTCGACCTCTTGCTCTCTAAAAGGCGGAACGATACTAATATTTCGAGTGACATCAAAGTCAGTAATATCCGGAACGATGCGCTCGCGAGATTTTAACTCGAGCTCTTTGAGGCGACACGATTCTATTTGAAGTTCATGCTTTTCACGCTCTCTCTCTCTCTCTCGCTCCATCTCATGCTCGCGCTCCTGCATTAAAGACAATTCACGTTCCTTAGCCTGGAGTTCTAGTTTGGGACAAAAACAGTAAGACAAAAAACACTACTGCGTAACAGTCTGATTGATCTATTCAGACAACTGGCCTAGTCTTGCTAATTCCTACGTTGTTTTTATATTTTAACCTTCTGTACCTTTTCTCAACTTTGTAATAGATGTTGGTAAAGTACGTTAAAGCCAAGCTAAGCTAGTCCTACTGATGTATAGTTCTGGCCTAGTCTTGCTAATTCCTACTTTGTTTTAACATTTGAACCTTCTGTATCTTTTGTCAAATTTGTAATAGGTGTTGGGAGGGTTCGCTAAAGCTAATCCTACTGATGTATTGTTCTGGCCTAGTCTAGTGAATTCCACTGTTGCTTTTATGTTTGAACCTTCTGGAACTTTTGTCAAATTTGTAAAAAACATAAAACAAAATAATCCTTTTTTTTTTGGTAATAAAAACAACTGGCCTTGTCTTGCTAATTCTCTCGTTGTTTTTATATTTGAAACTTCTGTACCTTTTGTCAAATTTGTAATAGGTGTTGGTAAGGTTTTCCTACTGATGTATTGTTCTGGCCTAGTCTTGCTAATTCCTACGTTGTTTTTATATCTGAACCTTCTGTACCTATAGTAAAATTTGTAATAGGTGTTGCTAAGGTTAACCCTAACCCCTAACCCTAAGATAAGCTAGTTCAACTGATGTGTTGTTCTGGCACAGTTTAGAATTCCACCTTTGCTTTTATTTTTTAACCTTCTGTAACTTTTGTCAAATTTGTAATAGGTGTTGGTAAAGTTTGCTGAAGCTAAGCTAAGATAGTCCTACTGATGTATTGTTCTGGACTAGTCTTGCTAATTCCTTGTTTTTTCCTTTCTAAAACATCAAGTATGTTAAGTTATTAAGTGTCAAAACCCCAATAAAAACAACTTAGATTTCTGAAAATTTAAATATATATGAAATATATGATATAATAACTATATTAGAACATAAGCAGATACACAAACTACAGAGTGATTATGACACAATGTACAGTAGAGTGGCAAAAGGAATAGATATAAAGAATTATGGTGAATGTAAACTACACAGAATGAAGAACTACACAGAATGTGAAGAGTAATAATGATACAGCGCGGTGGATGAATGGCAGTTGATATGATTACTGTACAGCTTACCATAAACAGAATGTACACGTAAATCTGTCCAGATGATAAGATATAAATGTATTAGTGCAAAAAAAATTAATGAGGATCAGGGGTCATGTGATTCAGTGGTGGGGCGATTTTTGTCTGGACACTACACATGGACTCAAGGTCACCAATAGACGAGTGTGGCCTGGTGGTCAGGAGTTTGTCTTCTTCAGGGACATAGTTTGTTCAAGGGGTCATATGATTGTTAACATCATGAGTAGCATTTTTAGGTGTCAGGCGCCCTGTCTATTTTTAAAAGAAAGAAATAAAAAAGCACAACGTAGGAATGACCAAGTATTCTTTTATCTTAAATCCATTTTATAAAGATTATAAATATATAGTTTTTTTTTTTTGTATTAACTGAATTAATCTGGTTGCGTGATTTAATATTTCTTTGTACAATAATAATTGCATAATAAACATTTTAATTCAGGGTTCTTATTCCAAGTAAATCAAAATCAAAAACTGCACATCTTTAATACATCTTTTAGTACTTTTCAACCAGAGACACTGATTGATTAACGAGATGCACCTGTGAAACGCCTCTAACTGAGAAGCTGAAGTGAAGAGTGTGAGTGACTAGTGTAGCTGGTCCCCACCGCGACTATCCTTTCCCACGCTCACACTGATTGATTAACGAGATGCACCTGAAACTCGTCAGACTCACAGATGAGGCAAGCGGAAGCAAAGATGGATGCGGTGGAAGAAGTTATTGTTTTTATATTTCATTTCTTAGTCGTTAAAATGTGCTGATTACATGTTGCAGTACAGTTGTATTAGCTTAATTAATCAATATACCCGCTTTTCAGAAAGTTTTGATTAGTTAACTTAATAATTGCTACCAATGCTAATATATTAAAGCCCTATACTAATATTGTTGTAATCTTAATTTACCCGCTTTTGTTCACACTTTACATGTGCTGTTGATGCTGTATTTTACAAACGCACGCGGTTCATGTGTTCTTGGGACTGGCTGCATAAATGATGTTGTGGGGTTAAATTTAACCGTTTGTTTTAATCTGAACCAATGTTACAAATAATTTAATCTTTTTTTTTAGCCATGATCTGACGTTAATCAAAGGCGTTACGGCTCAAAACTGCTATCTTATGAGGAAAATAATTAAAATAAAAATTTAAAAACGTACAAAACTCGTTTGCCAAATTGGAAATATTAGAATATATCACACTGTTGTGTCAACTCTGACAGATGTTAGTCGTCTTTCACAATGTTAAAATGCATTATACCATCACCATCCTGAAGTTTGCGGATGACACTGCAGTGATCGGAAAGATCACTGGGGAAGATGAAGCAGCCTACAGGAGAGAGGTGGCCAGTCTGGTGACGTGGTGCGAAGACAAAACCTCACCCTCAACACAGAGAAGACGAAGGAGATGATAGTGGACATGAGGAAGGAGAGGAGACCTCAACAGCCACTGTTCATCGGAGAGCGTGAGGTAGAGAGGGTGAGCAGCTTTAAGTACCTCGGGGTCCACATCAGTGAGGACCTCACCTGGACATTAAACACCACACAGCTGGTCAAGAAAGCTCAACAGCGGCTGTACTTTCTGAGGAGGCTGAGGAAGTTTGGCATGTCTGCAAAGATCCTCAGCAACTTCTACAGCTGCACCATCGAGAGCATCCTTGCCAGCTGCATCACAGTGTGGTACGGCAGTACCACTGAAAAGGACCGCAAACGTCTGCAGAGAGTGGTGAAGACAGCTGAGAGGATCACCGGGACCTCTCTGCCCTCCCTGCAGACCATTCATCAGCGCAGAGTCCACAGAAGTGCTGCCCCATCCTCAAAGACCCCGCCCACCCCCAACACAGACTGTTCACACTTCTTCCCTCAGGAAGGAGATACAGGAGTTTGGAGTGTAGAACCTCCAGACTGAGGAACTCATTCTTTCCTTCGGCCATCAGAGCACTGAACAGTTAGTCCAGCGACTCACTCACACAGTGATGACATTTGCTGCTACAGACTGCACAACATCACTTTAAGGAACACGTGCCACTTTATCTGACCTTTTTGGTTGCACCTCTTGCACAAATGTACATAATCACATTCTGTTTTGTTGCACTGTACTTATTTGATTTATTTATTGCATGTATATACTTTTGTTTTTTTTATTTTCTGTTTTTCTATTACCACTGGCATTCAATGTAAGAACGACAAAGTAAGAATTTCATTGTGCAGAACAACCTGCACACATGACAATAAAACGCTTTGACTTTGACTTTGATTATACTGTAAAATGATATTTCCGTAATGTGGTGGAGACTGACAGATGTTTTGTATTTCACAGGTAGAAAGTCATTTACGTAGACTACGGATTGTTTAAAGCCACTATAAGCGGTGGTGACAGAACCTTCAGTTGCTGAATGAGAGAGAACCTTTTTATTACACAAGAAAATTAAAACCAAGTGTAGTCATACTAATTATTAAACTATTTCAGTAATATTTAGCCAGTCCAGTTTTAAGCACAGTTGAAGCTACTTATTTTATGCTTGGCGTGTGTATGTATCCATATTTAATTACTGTTTGTATGATTATTTTTTCAGGACTTTCTTACTGTTCAATGGTGTTCAATCAGACTGCTTGACCAACAAACAGCGTCCTAGAAATGAACTTTGTGTTTTATTTTGTATACTCTGTGATTTATGAGTGAGAACAGAATGTACAGTAGGCCTAGCGTTGATTTAATTGAACACTTTAAGTCAAAGTCAAAGTCTTTAACATAATTACGGTTAATGAACGATCATTTAATTCCTCTATATTTTTTTGCCCTTGAGTTTACTAACACATTTTGTACAGTAAATATGATCACATATTACAAGTGAGATAATTTAATAAAGTGTGCATTACTTAGTTTTTAAAGAAAAAACACACACAGATGTTATATATAATTATTTATTGAATATTTGTTGAATAAAATATAGCAGATTTTGGAAACAAAATATATTTTGTACATGTAAAATGAGCAGTTCCCTTCTAAATGAAATAACTCCTGTGTATCCTGTGCATTTATTGCATATTTTTTAAACAAATATTTAAATGTGCAACGTGTCAATGTAAACAACAGATTGTTGTAATGAAAACCGAATTCTGTTAAACACTGTTGCATGAGGTGATCTTAGCGATCTTGTCATGTCACTATATTAACGTGAATTTACTCCAAGTTCTCACTGAGAAACGCGAGCGTGTTTTTGAACCGTTTTTGCAAGTGTAAAGCAATTATTTGTCAATTAAGTTCTGAATTTCGATTTCGATTTTTTTTCGCGGTTTTGCAAGTGTAAAGCAATTATTTGTTAATTAACTTTTTGAGCAGAATAAGCTGTTGATTGTAGTTGAAGGTTGTGTAATATTTGTGTGTACTTGTTATCTAGAGAGACTTGTCTTCTAGAGATACGTATGATGAGACCTTACTTCAAGATTAGCAGGTAGTCGCCCCTCACCATCACTACACTCATCAACTAATCTCACCGTCACTACTCTCAAAATCACTGTAGTCACTAAACTCACCGTCACTACCTTCACGCTCACCACTACACGCACCATGACGGTCTCAATGTCACTCACGTAGTAAGTAATGCCATGAATAATATCATGTCTAATATATCAGCATACTGTTGAAGCGTGTGTAATATTTTTGTGTAATTGTTTTCTAGAGAGACTACACCCAGATGATGGAGCATCTCATGATTAGGCCGTTACTTCAAGGGACAGAACCAGTGACTGAGGGAGTAAAAGGAGGAGACACAGAGGGATTGTGTCGTTTTAAATTGAAAAATAGCAAAAAAAATAAATTAAGTTAAAAAAAATTATTTGGCCAGATTTTTTTAATTATTATTATGTTGCATGTTTTTATACATGCATTCGAAGTGTCACATCAGAAGTGAGTTAAAGCCTTTTTTAATGATCTACATCTTTAGAACCTACTGTACCTTATTCACAAAAAAAAGATGATAAATTGCAATAATATTGCAAAATTTCATGGAAAATGATTGTATAGACTGTAGTTAACATGTGTTTAAATTGTAAAAAAGGTATATATCAATAGAAAAGTATTTGTAGAAGTGACATCTGGTGGTTGTTTATGGTATGACATAAAAGCAATGTCCCCACCAGGATAGAAAAACCAGAAAAATCTTAGCTTCCCAAACATGAGAATTTCTGGTGAAATGGTACAAAATCAAGTCCCCACCGGGTTAAAAAAATGTGTGAGTGTAAAAAAAAAATAATCTCAGAGAAAAAGTAACGTGTTTATACTCATGAAAAACTCGCTCTGTCTGTCTCTCTCTCTCAGTGTGTGCGTGTGTGTGCAAGTGTTTCTGTCTCTCTCTAAACTGAAAGATTAAGACGTGTGTGTGTGTGACTTTGATCTTCCAGCAGTAACTAGACAAACACAAACCCTGAAAAACAGAGACCCACATTGTTCCATTTCTTCCTGATTTAAAAGAAACGTTTATAGGCGCACGCACACACACACACAGACAGACAAGGCCGGGTGTGTTCAGGTGTTTATTAGGGCGTGTCACTGGTCCGTCATCATGGCGGCTCCTTCTCCTCCGGTGGCGTCGCTCAGGCTCAACTCCTCCATCATCTCCTCCAGAGAAATCTGAGGCGCTCCATCCTCACCCACGTCTGTCACGGTCTTACTGCGGTCTGCAGAGAGAGAGAGCGAGAGAGAGCGTGAGGAGAGAGAGAGAGAGAGAGAGAGAGAGAGGAGAGGGAGATAGATAGAGAGAGAGCGAGTGAGGAGAGAAAGAGAGAGAGAAAGAGAGAGTGAGAGAGGAGAGAGAGACAGACACACACACACACACACACACACACAGAGACGTCTCCTCACCTCTGAAGATGTTGACATTCTTCCTCAGAGCCTCGTCCTCCTCCAGATCCTCCAGGAAGTCGTGATACTGCCTGTCGTCGTCAGAGTCGCCCGCCTCACGCTCGCGCTCCAGCTCCTGCAGACGCCACACACGGCTACGCACACGCCGCTCACGGTCATAGCTCTTCTTGATCAGAACCTGAGAGACACGGGTCAGAACCGCAGGAGGAGGAGGAGAGGAGGAAGAGGAGGAGACTCACCACGTCAGGAACATGAGCAGGATCCATCTTGTTCAAGAAGTCATCGTTGATGTTAGAGTTAGCAAAGTCAAAACTAAGGAGGCCAGAAGAGAAAGAGTGTGAGAGAGAGAGAGAGAGAGAGAGTGTGTGAGAGGGGGTGGGGCTACACTCACTCACCCCAGCACTAGATCTCCAATGTTCAGCAGGTGACCAAGAAAAGTTCTGCAGTGATACTGACGACCAGAGTCCATCTCTGAAGTCTTCTGAACCCAGACCTCAGCCAGAGTGTGCTGAGAGAGAGAGAGAGAGAGACAGTGTGAGAGAAATAGAGAGAGAGAAAGAGACAGAGAGAGAGAGAGAGAGAGAGAGAGAGAGAGAGAGAGAGAGAGAGAGAGAGAGAGAGAGAGAGAGAGAGAGAGAGAGAGAGAG
>QKNR01013974.1:25083-36549 GCA_028031935.1 Paedocypris micromegethes | reverse complement strand
TGTGCGCGTGTCAGTGTGTGTGTGTGTGTGTGTTCAGTACTCCTCCTGGTGCGCTACTGGTCTCAGCCGAGGCCTGAAAGACTTTGGGGGCTTCATCTCCCTTTTTAGTGTATTTGATGAAGGAGGAAGAGGAGAAGGAGTGAGTGCTGGGTTCAGAGGTCATACTCTCCTGTAACACACACACACACACACACAGGTCACACACACGTCGAATGCAAGAGGGACATCAGACTTACCATGTGCCTCTGTACATCCTCCATCCTCTTCTTCATATCAGTAAACATGCAGAACGGATCGAAGAAGTCAATCTCCTGCACACACACACACACACACACGCAAGAAAATAAAACATCACTGCATCTCGCATTCTAGGAAAATCTATTAACCAATAGACAGGTAAGTGTGTGTGTGTGTGTGTGTGTGTGTGTGTGTGTGTAACTAGCAGTGGTGTGAGCAGTGGGGTAAAGACGCTGGTGATCTGATCTCTACCATAAATAACCCGCGTGTGTGTAAATATACTCACTTGTTCCTGCTGTGGGGCCTGGGCGGGGCATGACTGACCCCTGCGACCCCCGTGACCCTGATCCTCTGTGGCACTGGATTGGTTGTGACCCAAACCCCTCGTCATCTGACGAATCTGCTCATGGTGGCGCTGCAACGGATCCCTACACACACACACACACACACACACGCATGAACACTTCTCTCTCACACACACACTGCCTCTCTCTCTCTCTCTCTCACACACACACACACACACACACATTCTCTCTCTCTCTCTCTCACACACACACACTCTCTCCGGGACTTCGGCAGGTGTTGAGTCACGTGACCCACACAGCAGCACCGATCTCTCGCTCGTGTCGTGTCGGGTGTGCGTCATTAGTAACTCGAGCGTCTCGGCGACTCACGAGAAGAACGGATCGTCTTCGAACTGCGACAGGAAACCGCGAAACATCCGTCCGGTGTGTTGCTTCTGGAACGCGCTCCGTTACTGTGGAAACCGACCCACGCGCCGCAGACTGAGAGCGAGTCACACGCTCCGAGCCCGCTGATTGGCCACACATTGGAGCGATGCCCCGCCCCCTGCAAGTGACGACACCGGGCGCGCGAGTAAGTCTAGATTAGAAAGATCTACGCATCAAAACCAAAATAACCATCATGTAATTACTACTAACACAACATGGTGTTTATTCAGATTAGACAGTGATTGTGGGAAGGTTCTGTTAGAGACTCGGGGTGGGTGGAGCTTGTGTGTGTGTTTCCTCCAGGTCTCCAGTTTCCAGGGGTGTAAGGTACTTGAGTAAATAGACTTCGTTACTTTACTTAAATATGATTTCGGCTACTTCGAAGTTGTACTGAGTATCAAAAATAGAAGCAACTTTTACTCTCTACTCCACTGCATTTGTGATTGAGTAACTGTACTTTTCACTCCACTACATTTGAATTGACACTTATCCTTACTTGTTACATTTTGATTGTGCGCGACAAACCATCATCGATTTAACCGGAAGCTAATTGTGAATTAGAGACCACATGAACGAGAATCAGAGGCTTGAATGTTTACCAGGATTTTATGTCAGATTTTACCAGAATGTTCTTTATTCATTTATTTTACCAATTTTGAAACATGGAGGTGTTGAGTTTCATTTCTGTAAAACCTCATGAATAGTGAGGTTTTTTTTGACATTTCTTTGTTTTTTTTAGCCTAAATTCAGTATGAGTAAAATACTTAAGTTCTTTTAAAATTCGATACTTTGCTACTTTGACTCAAGTCTTATATAGGGGTGACTTTTGACTTGTATTGGAGTAACATATACAGTACGTATCCGTACTTTTACTTAAGTATGGTTGTCTGGTACTCTTTACAACTGTGTGTGTGTGTGTGTGTGTGTGTGTGTGTGTGTGTGTGTGTCAGACAGGCTCCATCAAACACTTTTAAGACTCGTTTAAAAAGCACGTTTACTGTTTTTTACTCTTTGGCATTCAGCACAGCGTGAGAAACTGCCGCATGTTTGGTTATTCAACTTTCTTATCTGAGTTGTTTTATTGCCATTTTATCATATTGTTTTATATTGTGTTGTTATTGCTGTTATTTTATTCATACTTTTAAGTTCTGCTTGAATTTTTTGATGGACAGACTGTGTACAGCACTTTGGTCATCGACAGTTTTAAGTGTTTTATAAATATTCTCCTCCTCTGTGATGTGACCTTGAGGGTCGACAAATAAATGAAATGCAGCATTATTATCATTTAAAAAAAATAAATATGATAAATAAAAATTTTTTAAAGTAATAAACAAAGTAAATCATCATGTAAATGTAAACACTCTCTCTCTCTCTCTCTCTCTCTCTCCCACTCGCCATCTTCTCGGTCCACACTCTCTCTCTCTGTCTCTCTCTCTCTCTCTCTCTCACACTCGCCATTCTCTCGGTCCCCTCTCTATCTCTCACTATCTATATCTGTCTCTCTTTTTGTCTGTGTCTCTCTATCTCTCTCTGCCCCCCCCTCGTTCTTTCTTTCTCTCTATCTATATCTGTCTCTGTTTCTCTCTCTGTCTCTCTCATCCTCTCAGTCTCTCTGTCGCCCCCTTACCGCGGTGTTTTCTGAGTGATGCTGCGTCAGACTGAGGGAGGAAGAGTGAAGAGCGTTAGCACATCTGTCTGAAGGTGTAGGGTACGCGGGTCACGAGGAAGGGCACGTAGCTCAGGACCCGTGATTGACCAGCTCGTGCCACCATCACCTAGCTTCTCTAATACAGGAGATGTCGCCAGTCACACGCAGAGACTGGAACCACGAGTCCTGCTGATAATGAGCAGCGAGTTAGTGCTGAAGTTCTGAGACGTCTCCACCGTGCAGATGTTTCCTCTCCGGTTTCACGTCCACGCATCATAAACCTGCTGCTTCATTACCTGCCTGGAGCCTTCAAACATCTGAAGCCTCGATTTAGTGGCAGAATAAATTAAAGCTCGACAAACACGTGAGAAAAACCCAACATCAGAAAACAGTTAGAAAAGCACACGTCAGCGGCAGGAACCGGATCAAAGCGGATGCCAGGAACGCAGACATCGTTTCTCAAATGATTTATTCACACGACTTTAATATCGCTGCGATTTCACACACGAGAAGATCCGCCGGCGTTTGATTGGGCTCCAGACGTCTGAGGATCAGCCCGGAGAGCGAGGTGCGGATTCTGAAAGGGCCGCGTGAAATTCCAGAAGCGCGAGCCGAGGCCGGGAAGAGGGGAGGTGTGGAATGCTGCCGGGTCTGGGCCTGATTCCGGCTCTCAGAACTCCAGCTCCAGAAATCACATCTCGACTTCTGCCTCTCAGAAACGTCTGACACCATCTCCGCTGCTCTGTTCTGTTCTCGACCAATCAGACGACAGCTCGGGGGACATAATGAAGCGATTCCGACGCCTCCAATCGCCTGCAGGCCGGCGGTTCTGATCTGGAAGGTCTCGTGATGCAGCAAAGCTCTCAGCAGCACAGTCGGTCCGGTCCTCATCACACCACCGTCAGACGAGCCGTCCTGCTGTCCCGCCCCGCCGAGCTGAAGGCCGTGCAGGTGTAGGAGCCGGAGTGCGCTCGGGTGGGCGCGGCGATGACCATGGTTCCTCTCAGCAGGAGGATCCGCGCGGGCAACGCCTCCCGCTTCACGTGGGTGGACAGGACCGGCCCGTCCGGAAGCTCCCAGCGGATCTGAGGGGACGGGACCCCACGGGCCAGACACCGGAGCTGGACGGGCACCCCGGCGGCCCCTCTGACCGTGGGCGGGGGTGCGGCGGTGATCCGCGGGGGGGACGGCACTACCACCACCACCAGCACCACCAGACGGGCCCCGCCGCCCTCGGTCCGCGCCCTGCACACGTAGTTCCCGCCGTCCGCCGCGCGGGTTCCCAGCACCACCAGCGTCCCGTTGTTCAGCAGCCGGTGGCGCCCGCTGGAGCGTGTGAGCAGGAGGCCGCGCGGTGTGGACCAGGAGAGCGCGGGCCGCGGGGTGGACCAGGAGAGCGCGGGCCGCAGGGCGTCAGTCAGGCAGTGCAGGAACAGAGGCTCACCCGCCACACAGCGGACACGACCCCGCGGCTGCGTCACCACATCCAGCACCAGCAGCTTCTCGATGTAGCCCGCTGGGTTCTTGGCGCCGCAGCGGTAGTTCCCGCAGTCCTCCGCGCTGCAGTTGGCGATCAGGAGCGTCCCGTCCTTCGACAGCCGATACCGGGAGCCACTGAAGCCCTCGCTGATGCGGGTGTGGTTGGGTAAGGTCCAGAAGATGCGCGGCGTGGGCTGCCCGCTGGCCGAGCAGCTGAGAGCCACCGAGTGTCCGGCTGGGGTCAGCACGCGCCGGTGGAGCGGTTCGGCGAACACGGGTCTGATGAGCTGGTCCGGCACCTCCAGCCGCAGCAGCATCACGGCTTCTCCTCCGTCGTTTTGAGCCAAGCAGATGAACTCGGCAGCGTCGGAGCGCCGGACGTTCCGGATCTCCAGGGTCCCGTTGTGATGGACGCTGATTCTGGAGCCGTAGTAGGGAGCAGTCAGGAATATGTTGTCGGGCATGATCCAGGTGACCTTGGGGGTGGGGCTTCCGTCCGCCCGGCAGTCGATCAGCTTGCGGCTGTGTTTGAGCGCCGCGTCCGTGACCACGGTTCTGTTGCGCTGGAAGCCGTTGATGACGGGCGGCCTGGCCAGGACCTGCAGCCGGTAGCTTCTGCTCTCCTCCCCGGCCCTGCACACGTACTCGCCGCCGTCTGCCAGCCTGACGCCCTGTATGCCCAGCGAGCCGTTGGCGTGCACCATGTGACGCTGGTGGGAGGCGGCGATGACCTGGCGGGACGGAAGCCTCCAGAAGAGCGTGGGCTTGGGTTCTCCAGAGGCCTGACAGTCGAAGCGGACACTGGCTCCAGCCGTCACCCGGGCACTGTGCTGAAGGCGAGGGGCCGCTGGCGTCACGCTGAGCCGTATCTGGGTGCGGTCGGCGCCGGCGGCGTTGCGTGCGTGACACGTGTAGAGCCCCGCCTCCTCCGCTCTGGCTTCCCTCAGGTGCAGCGTTCCGTTCTCCAGCAGGAGGAAGCGTCCGGACCCGTCCCGGTGGACACGCCTCACCACGCCCCCATCAGGAGTCTCCCACCACACCTCCGGCTCCGGAACACCAGCGGCCGCGCAGTCCAAGGACACGCCCTCCCCGTGGAGCACCCGCCTCTCGCCGACGCCCGGCTTTATCCGCGGTTTCATCCGCACGGACACGCTCAGCACCCGCTCGTCTTCTCCCACCGGGCTCCGCGCCACACACCGGAAGTCTCCGCCGTCTCTTCCCCTCACCGACTCGATGACGAGGGAACCGTTCTCCAGCACCGCCACTGGCCCCGCCCTGAAACCAGCAGCAGCAGCAGCAGCTTACAGTCTGAACAACACGCGCTTGTGCACCAGTGTGTGTCTGTATGTGCAACGATCTCTGTGTGTGTGTGTGTGTGTGTGTGTAATTATACTGTTTCTGTACCAGTATGTGTTTATGTGAGAGAGTGTGTTTCTCTGTGTGTGTGTGTAAGTGTGTGACGTTGTGTGTGTATCGCTGTACCGCTGCCTCTGCCGCACGGTGGCGTTGGACGGGAGCTGCCACAGGATTTCGGGTCTCGGGTTTCCGGCGGCAGAACAGTCCAGCTGGAGTCGGTGTCCGTAGAGCAGGTGTGTGCGCTGGTCTGAGGTGTCAGTGATGTGAGGGGCCGTTGTTCTGCTGTGGATCTTTAGCGTGACCACATGCCGCTCTGCTCCGCTCACGCACTCGTAGCGTCCACCGTCAGACGCCGCCAGGCTCCTCAGGTGGAGCGAACCGTTGGCAAACACAGAGGCGGAAGCGGGTGAGAGGGTCGTGCCGTCGGGCAGCGTCCAGCGGGTGGAGGGGCGGGGGTCGCCGTGGGTGGAGCAGGACAGCAGAAGATGGTCTCCAGCATCCGCTTCCAGCAGCTGAGGCGTCTCCTCCAGGGCCACAGGGGGCGACATCAGCACCACCAGACGGACCACAGCCGAGGCCGCGCCCACCGGGTTACTCGCCATACACCTGCAGTCACAGATCAGCCAACCTCACACACACAACCTTTAAATGTACAGAGTTACTGTTAGAAACATTCATGATATTGTCATCGTTAGAGCAAGGACAACAATGGCGTCTCACATCTGTACCTGTAATATCCCTCATCGTGAGCGGACACGCCCCGGATGCTCAGGGTCCCGGTCCCCGCCACACCCACCCGTTCCAGCTCAGAGCTCGGGCCCGTCACCTCGGTGCGGTCGGGCAGAATCCAGGACACCAGCGGAGCCGGTCTGCCCTCGGCGCGGCACGCCATGCTCACGCCCCCGCCCGTCGCGGCGCTCACCTTTCTCAGCGGCGTCTCTAGGATCCGCGGCGGGTAGGACAGGACGGACAGCGTGAGCAGCAGCGAGTCGGAGCCCAGCACACTCTCCGCCACACACACGTACTGCCCGCTGTCTCTGCTGCTGCTGCGGCGGATGATGAGTGTGCCGTTCCCCAGCACCTCCAGACGCCCCGCCCTACCCCTGAGGGTCAGCGCCGCGCCTGGCATCACACACACACACACACACCGCGTCAGAGCCGCGAGGCGCGCCGGAGTTAGCCGCTTCAGTACCTGTGGCGGGTGAGAGGCGTCTCCAGCTGACCTCGGGCACCGGGGCTCCACGGGCGCTGCACGGCAGACTGGCATCAGAGTCCGCCTCCACGGTGAAGCTGGCAGCATTCCCGCCGAGAATCTTTGGCTTGCTGGTGGCGGCGGGAGAGAGAGTGGTGTGATCAGACTCGCGGTCACTACTGTCTGCAGATGAGGAGGACGGAACCCAGCTCTCCGCTCGCTCCGGTTCCCCCGATGAGTCAAGGACGGTTTCCTGTGGTTCCCTGGGCTGAGCGGAGGTGTGGCGCACCAGGGAAGTGGGCGGGGCTGGAGTGGTTTTGCCGAGCTGAAGATGTGGCGGGCTGGTGCTATGGACCAGAGGAATCACAGTAGCTTTCCTGATGGTTACGGAGCCGCTGTAGTCCGGTCGACTCTTCACGCTAGACGTCTGGGCGATCTGCGGTGACTCTGTGCTGCTAAAGACTGTAATCCTAGAAGACTCGGCTGATGACGAGGGTTCGATTTCGAGAGAAATTGATTCTTCCACAGACAAGCCTGAGGAATCGTCTGCCGAGGACTCTGGAGGGTTGTGAGGATCTCGTGAAGCCGTGAGACCAGCGGTCGGCCTGGTGCTCCGAGTCTCAGTGGGCAGCGTGAATGTTCTGAGATGATTAGATGGAGATGTTGCTTGTGTGATCTCTGTGTTTGGCGTAGCTGTAGAGACCTGCTGGACCGACACCTTTCGTTCAGACGTCCGGACAGTCTGTGTCTTCTCTGCTTCTCCAGAGGTGAGTGATCTCTGGTCCATGGACGCTTCGACTCGTTCTGTAGACGTTCTGCGTGCGACCCAGCACTCTAGAGAAGAGGCGTTCGTCTCCCTCTTCTCACACGATTGAAATCTACTCAGCCGAGACTGAATATCTGTGATTTTATTCGGTCGGACGATTCGGCGCCGGCCAGGACGCGTGACACGCCTCTTATCTCCTGTGTGGAGCGTGATCCGGTCTGACCGAGCGCTGGGGGCAAAGAGCGGGCTTGGGCGGGGAGTGACAGCAGAAGAGGAAGATGGTCTGATCACCTCAGTCTGTTTAATGGCGTTTTCTGGCCTGTGCCGGAGAGTCTCTGATGGCGTCACTGTCATGAATTTGTCTTGAGGATCACCATCTCCTGAGGAGTCGCCGATGTCTCCTGGCGTCTCTGAGCTCACACTGGTGTTAGACGGTGGTCTCTTGAGAAATGATTCTGGATCTGGAGCTATACTGAAGACTCTTCTGGTCCACACCGAGCTCTTCACCTTCTCTCTGATTCCACCCGGAATGTTTTGAAACCGGGCGACGGGTCCGACTGAGGTGACGCTCCTCACTTCCCCCAGGCCCTGACGGGTCGGACCTCTTCTCCGCACTTTACTCTTCGCTCCGTTCTCCAAAACACTCACGTGAACATTCAGCGAGTCTGCACCGAGGAAGTTCACGGCTGAGCACCGGTAAACGCCGCCATCACGGGCAGTGACTCCGCGCAACACCAGTGTTCCGTTGTTGTGGAGCAGCAGGTTTCCCCGAGACGTGTCGGGCAGCGTGTTGTTGGGCAGGATCCAGTGGACCGAGGGCTGCGGGCTGCCTGCTGCAGGACAGTCCAGACGTAACTCCTGGCCCGCTGCCACGCCCGTCCTCTGCACCGCGCCCTCGGGATCCGCCCCAATCACGGCGACTCTGAACGCCATCACGTCTGCGTCCCGGTAGTTGGTGACCACGCAGTGATAGAGTCCTGCATCCGAGCGCTCCACGCGCTTCACCACCAGACGCCCGCCGCTGGACACCACCCTCCTCTCGCCCGCTCCACCGTACGGCGCCCGCAGCTTACTGTTGTCGGGCAGAATCCACTCCAGGACGGGCTCCGGATCAGCGAAGTAGTGACAGCTCAGCTCCAGCGTCTCACCCACCAGCAGCGAGCGTGTGGTGCGGCCGCCTCTCTGGATCATCACCCAGCTGTACGGCTCCGCCCGCAGCGTCTCCGCGGCCACGTGAAGGCGGGACACGTACGTGATGCTGAGCATGTGTGAGGCGTGCGCACTGAGATCCAGACGCAGACTGACCGTGTCCTGCAGCAGCCACTCAGGACTGACCGTGACCCGGGCCTGGAGCCCCTCCCCAGCCGCAGGAGCTTGTCTGTAGAGGTGAGCGGAGGCGGGGTGGCGCTGGAGGGTCAGCGGGGGGTTCTGGTGAGGGGACAGCGTGGCCCAGACCTGCCGCCTCCGGCCCGAGTCCACCTCGCACAGCAGCGTGCCCGAGACAGTGCCGCTCAGAGTCCCGTCCTCCGCCGGCGTCAGGGTCACGTGGTCCGCCCCCGAGGGTCTCTGCACGACACAGGCCAGAGCGGCGCCAGTCTGCGGCCCGCTGGTGAAGCTCACGTTCAACACGCCCACAGGAGCCACGAAGCTGGCCGGAGAGACGGGAGCGTAGTGGGCGTGGTCCTGGACTGCCCGCAGGGGCTTGAGAGGGGTCAGCACGGCGGGTGCGCTGCAGGAGAACCGCTGGCGCTCCAGGACGGCTCCTCTGACGGAGAAGGGGAGCTCACAGACGGGACACAGCGGCTCCGCCCCAGACTGCTGCTCTCTGTTGCACTTCAGGACGCCTGCAACACACAGAAGAGTTCCACTGCACCGCTGATCCCAGCCACACCCGCCCTGCACTCACCCGGGTTCTCCTCCATCCACTGCGCCAGCCAGGCCACGCGGCAGTCACATGACCAGAGGTTTGCCGCCAGGAACAGCTTCTCCAGCCCTGGGCAGACCCTGAGGAGCTCACGGGGCAGCGTGGACAGACGGTTCCCCGACAGGTCGACGGTCTTCAACGAACAGCGGTGATGAAACGGGCCCAGGCGCAGCGAGACCAAGGTGTGCGGGTGGAGCTGGCGCAGCAGGTTGCCCTCCAGACTCAACAGCTGCAGCCGCGTCAGCCCGTAAAAGCTCTCGGGGTGGATGAAGGAGATGCGGTTGTGGTCCAAATGCAGGCGGACCAGGTTTCCCAGGCCCGTAAACGTCGCCTTGCCGAGCTTCTGGACTCGGTTCTGACTCAACTTCAGAACCTGAGGAGGAAACCCATCATTAACCCTTCATCTGCTGAAGTCACGGAGGAGAAGAGCAGAGTAGCATGAGAGTTCCACTGAAGCTCATGTTCTGGTGGATCCTAAAGCACCTGCAGGGCCTGGAGGTCCCGGAAGCTTCCGTCCTGGATGGTCTGGATCAGGTTCCCGTGCAGCATCAGCAGCTCCAGACGCCTCAGCCGACGGAACTGATCCCGCGTCACGCCGGACACGCTGTTGTAGCTGTAGCGGAGCGCGGAGAGCGGTCAGGTGCTAGCGGGAGTGGGCGGGGCACCGAGTCTTACCCCAGATTGACCCGCCGGGCCGCGGCCTGCACCACTGGAACGCTGCGCAGGTGCCTGAAGGTGCAGTGAACCTCCAACTCCGAGTAACACACACACGGGTCAGGACAGCTACACACACACACCGCCAGAACACACACCAGCAGCAGCAGCTCCGACACGCACCAGCACACACACATCCTGACGAGCAGAGAGAAACACACACACACTCTAGTAATCACACACACGTACACACACACTCCAGTAACACACACACGGGTCAGGACAGCTACACACACACACCGCCAGAACACACACCAGCAGCAGCAGCTCCGACACGCACCAGCACACACACATCCTGACGAGCAGAGAGAAACACACACACACGTACACACACACTCCAGTAATCACACGCATTGTGTGCGCACACACACACGTACAAACGTAAACACACATCAGACACATTAGATAGACTCTTTAGTAATCACACACACACATACAAAACACATTTGCTATAGAAATCTTCACCATAACACAAGAAAAACTTTTTTTCTCTCTCTCTCTCTCTCACACACACACACACACACACACACACACACACACACACTAGAGGCATTTATTGTGCCGTATTTTTTCGAAAAATAACTCCGTTTATGTATGTTCCCTGCACTGAACCATAATAAAAACTATGTAAAAGCAGAATTGTTTGAGAAACTCTTTTTGTTTGAGAAAAGTATTTGGAGAATAATGTGTGAAAGTCGCTCACCTGAAACTGCAGGATTCGGTGTAAACCGCGATGAGACACGAGCGCGCGCACAAGCAAAGGCGCGCCACACGTCAGACATGCGCGTGCGTGTGCGCGTGCGTGTGCGCGGCTGATCTGAGCAGAACATCTCAGACTTTCTCCTGCCACAAAACACAAGAGGTGTCGGGAAAATGAAAAGAACAGACGCCGACAAACACACACCTCATTTCTGACAAACAGCAAATGTGCATTATTATTTCGTAAAAAGCACAGTCATAGTTCGTCAGTGAGTGTTTGCAGATATAATATAAAACATTCAAAAGATCTGTCGTCATCATCTGACCACAAGATGTCAGCAGACCGAGAGAGAGAGAGAGAGAGAGAGAGAGAGAGTGTGTGTGTGAGAGAGAAAACAGTGTGTGATACTGAGATGTGTGTGTGAAGCTGTGTGAAGCCAACAAAAGCAGATAACGTCACAATAACACCAGTGATTTACTCTGGAGGATTAAACGCCTTCACAGGAAGTTCAGCTGAACCAGTTAATGTTCCTCTCAGGTTCAACCACAGACCAGATCGATGTCGGACACACACAGATAAACTTATAGACACAGCCGGAACTGGTTCACTTATTTCTAACAGTTCTAGTCTCTCTCTCTATCTCGCACACGCTCTCTTTCTTTCTGTCTCTCTATCACACCCACACACACACACTCTCTTTTTGTCTCTCTATCACACAC
>QKNR01013864.1:425728-429053 GCA_028031935.1 Paedocypris micromegethes | reverse complement strand
GTGTGTGTGTGTGTGTGTGTGTGATTATTGTGTGAGCACAAAAGTGTCAAGGAAGTGTGTGTAAGGTGTATGATTAGTGTGTGTGCGTATGAGTGTAAAGGAAGTGTGTGATTAGTGTGTGCGTATGAGTGTAAAGGGAGTGTGTGATTAGTGTGTGCGTATGAGTGTAAAGGAAGTGTGTGTGTAAGACGTGTGATTAGTGTGTATAAGTGTAAATGGCATGTGTATGTGTGTGTGTGTTGGGAGAGTGTGTTAAGTGCGTTATCAGTGTGTGTGTGATTAGTGTGTGTGGTGGAAGTGTTTCCCAGTCTCTTCACACAGGCCACTCCCATCCTCCTCCGCTCGCTGGCGTCATGACACACACACACACCGGTCACTTTCAGCGGCTTGTCCGCGGGCGCGGTGCACGTGTGTTGCGCGGTTCTGCTGGTCTTGCATAAAAGGCGCGGCGCAGAATCCAATTTCACACTCCAGTTGTGCCGCTGATTACGCTGCCAAACTCAGATTAATGCGCGTCTAAGCGTCATGGATGCGGCGGGACGGGGGTCTGGGGACTCCTCTGCCCGCAAACACTCCCCCGCCATGATTGATTAAACCACTCGCCGCAATCACAGTGGCACCCCGACTTACGAAATCAACTCGGGCCGACGGCCGCTTCGTTAGGCGGGAATTTTGTTAGCGGAGCCGCATTTTACACGCAATTTGTCTAATCCTTGCCATGAGTTCCTGAATTCAGACAAACATTTTTTTTTTACAAGTGATAAACTATTGTTAATAAATGTAATAAAAACATGTTACAAAGTGGTTGTTTAAATTGCCCATTGGCGATCGTTTATAAAGGTGCACTATATAATAATACAGCAATCTCACGTGAACAGTGACCGCCATCTTGAAATGACGTCACACAGACACGGAACTAACGTCATCAGAATAATGTTCCGCCCGCACCATATAGAGTGTAACACCCAGCCAGATTAGCGCACTCACGTCAAACTTTTATCAGCTTATTTGCAAGTTTTATGTTTCGTTTAATGTAAATTGTGTTTTGTTTTAGTGTGTTTGAAACTGCTTTAAACTCCCGCTGAGTAAGTGAGTGTGTGAGTGTGTGTGTGTGTGTGTGTTCGCTCCTCACAGATCCGCGCGGCTCTATTTATAGCAACGCCAGACGCGCAGAAGCCGTTCTAGGAGAACACCAGCTCGTTTTATATTTCGGAAGCCACACATTTGAAACTAACCAGTGCTTTTGTTGTTGTTTTTTGTTTATTTAATGTGCGTGAGGATTAAACAACTGTTTTTTTACACTTCTGGACTCTCATTACCTGCTCGCGTTCAGACCAAGACGCACTTTTCGTATAGCGAATTTTTGTTTTCGCAACTCGGGAACGAAATTTTCGCAGGGATGCATTTTGTTCTTCGGGTTTTTCGTTAGTAAGGACATTCGTAAGTCGGGGTGCCACTGTGTGTGTGTGTGTGACAGGGCGAGCTGGAGCGAGGGTCACGTGACGGGAGTCCGCAGGTCCCGGGACTGGAGTCGTACCCCCGCGTGCCACTCAAACTACCTCAGAAGCCGCCGTACCCGCCCGGCCTCCAGTACCCGCCCCCCTTCCACTACAAGCCCTACCAGCCCAGCCCGCCCTTCTCGCAGCCCTCCTCGCCCTACGTCCCGCCCGGCGCCTACCCTCCGCCCAGCTGGGGCTCCGCCTCCGAGCAGCCGCCGTCCCGCGTCTCTCACGAGCAGTTCCGCGCGGCGCTGCAGCTGGTGGTGGACCCCGGGGACCCGCGCGAGTACCTGGACAACTTCCTGAAGATCGGCGAGGGCTCCACGGGCATCGTCTGCATCGCCAGCGAGAAACACACGGGCAAACAGGTGGCGGTGAAGAAGATGGACCTGAGGAAGCAGCAGCGGCGGGAGCTTCTCTTCAACGAGGTGACTGCGCACACACACACACACACAGAACACTCATGTGTGTGCGTGTGTGTGTGTGTGTGCAGGTGGTGATCATGAGGGACTATCATCACGAGAACGTGGTGGACATGTACAACAGTTACCTGGTGGGTGACGAGCTGTGGGTGGTGATGGAGTTCCTGGAGGGAGGAGCCTTGACCGACATCGTCACACACACCAGGTGAGAGAGAGAGACAGGGTGATGAAGAGATGAAGAGAGAGAGAGAGAGAGAGAGAGAGAGAGGGATGGAGGAAGAGGGAAACAGCAAGAGACGGACAGAAAGAGAGAGAGACACAGAAAGAGACAGAGAGAGACAGAACAGACTGAGTGACAGAGAGCGAAGAGACCGACAGAGAAAGAGAGAGACAGACAGACAGAAAGTGAGACAGATAGAGATAGAGAGAGATGAGATTGACAGACAAACCGAGAGCGAGAGACAGGCAGAAAGCGAGATAGAGAGACGGACGGGCAGAGAGAGACAAATAGACAGAAAGCGAGAGAGAGACGGACAGAGGGAAACCGAGAGACAGACAGACAGCTGGGCTCCTTCATGCATTGGCAAACACAGCTGACGATGTCTGTCTTTACCCAGCATGCTTTTCTTCAGCACTCTTTCATTCTGTATCTCTGTCTCTATCCTTTTTTAACTTCTCGTCCTTTGCATTTATTCTTTCCCCTTTTTGTTATTCTGACTCTTACTTTTTCCTCCTTTTTTCCCGCTATTATTCTACCTTTTGATCCTTTTTTGCAGATTCCTCTCTCCTCCTCTATTTACCTCCTCCCATTCTCTCACTTCTCATCCTCTGTGCCTTATTTACCTTTTTCATAGTCCCTGCTTTTTCTTTCCTCCCTTTCTCTGTTTATTGTTCCAGCTCTCTCGCCTTTTCTGATGATTCCTCTCCTCCTCTATCTCCCTCCCTCCGTTCTCTCTGATGAAGGACATGAGCCGCAGACGTGAATCACTGTAAAGTGTGTGTGTGTGTGTGTGCAGGATGAACGAGGAGCAGATCGCCACGGTGTGTGTGTCGGTGTTAAAGGCGCTGTCGTACTTGCACACGCAGGGCGTGATTCACCGCGACATCAAGAGCGACTCCATCCTGCTCACCAGCGACGGGAGGGTACACAGGCCACGCCCCTTCCACTCACAGGCCACGCCCCTTCCACTCACAGGACACGCCTCTGACCTCTCTCTCTCTCTCGCCCCCAGATCAAACTATCCGATTTCGGCTTCTGCGCTCAAGTCTCCAAGGACGTACCGAAGAGGAAGTCCCTGGTGGGCACGCCCTACTGGATGGCGCCCGAGGTCATCTCCAGGTTACCCTACGGCACCGAGGTGTGACATCACTTCCTCCTCTTCCCCCCACCCTCAGAAATCCGAG
>QKNR01013864.1:408228-420728 GCA_028031935.1 Paedocypris micromegethes | reverse complement strand
TGAGTGAAAGCGCATGAAAGACAACGTGTGTGTGTGTGTGTGTGTGAGATTCTGCGTGTTTGAGTGTGATTACGTGTAAGAGTGAGAGTGATTGCGAAGAGTATGTGTGTGTGTGTGATTCTGCATGTATGATGTTTTTATGTCTAAGAGTGACAGTGATTGTAAAGAGTGTGTGTGAGATTCTGTGTGTTTGAGTGTGATGACGTGTAAGAGTGAGAGAGATTGCGAAGAAGTGTGTGTGTCTGTCTGTGTGTGTGTCTGTGTGAGAGAGATTCTGCGTGTTTGAGTGTGATGGCGAAGAGTGTGTGAGTGTGTGATTCTGTATGTCTGATGTTTTTGTCGAAGAGTGACAGTGATTGTGAAGAGTGTGTGTGTATATGTGTGTGTGTGTGTGTGTTTGGGTGAGATTCTGCGTGTTGGAGTGTGATTGCGAAGAGTATGTGTGTGTGTGTGTGATTCTGCATGTCTGAGTATGATTGCGAAGTTCAAGTTCTGAGTATTTGTAAGGCGCTTTTCACAGTTTTAAAAGCGCACGTGTGAATATGTATGTTGCTTTTTATTCATTTGATCGTCTGGTTGTTGGTGTTTAAGTAAATGACTGTGATTATCACTAAGACAAAGACAAATAAGTGTGTGTGTGTGTGTGTGTCGGCTCTCACGCTCGCTGAAGACAAAGTCGCTCCTGATGTCGAAGGGTTGTATCTGCGTGTCGTAGATGGAGACGGTGATGCCCTTCTGATGGTCGCTGGAGATGAGTGTGAGCGTCTGCTGGGCGGAGCAAACGTACGAGCGTCCGGCGGGCGTCACCAGCGCGGACAGACGGTGTGTGCTGGCCGTGTGTTTCCCCGCTGCACACACACACACACACACAGTTTTTTGGAATCGCACATTATATTTTTACCTCGTCACAGTTGCATCACTGCTTTTGCACAGTTGTAGTTTTGCACAACCTGTTTATTGTCGTTTCTTTCTTTTGTTCTCTTTGCCGTTTGCATTATTGCCTTCACTGCTGTCGTTTAAATTGTCCATTTCGTTTCTGTATTTTGCTGCTTCTGAACACAAACATTTCTATTTCTATCTGTCTATCTATCTATCTATCTATCTATCTATCTATCTATCTGTCTGTCTGTCTGTCTGTCTGTCTGTCTGTCTCTCTTTCTATCTCTTGATGTCTGTCTCTCTATTATCTATCTATCTATCCATCTGTCTCTCTGCCCATCCATTCCTCCATCCATCTATTCATCATTCTTCTATCCGTCTGTCTCTCTCTCTCTCTCTATCTTTCTATCTATCTATCTGTCTGTCTATCGGTTTATCTGTCTGTCTGTCTCTCTGCCCATCCATCCACCCATTCTTCTATTCATCATCATTTTATCCATCTGTCTGTCTGTCTCTCTTTCTATCTTTCTCTCGATGTCTGCCTCTCTCTTTCTCTATCTGTCTGTTTGTCTCTCTATCTATCTATCCATCTGTCTCTCTGCCCATCCATTCATCCATCCATCCATCCATCTATTCATCATTATTCTATCCGTCTGTCTCTCTCTATCTATCTATCTAACTATCTATCTACACACACACCATCATCAGCCGCTGCCGCAGTGAGAGTTGCGGTCGACTGTGAGGAGTTCGCCGTGATGGGCGATGGGACCATCTGCGTGTGTGTGCGTGCGTGTGTGTGTTACTCACGGTTGTAGGCGTTAATGAAGTGCGACGTCTCTGACGTGTCGTAAACCAGCTGCACCTTGTTCATCTTCCACATCTCCGTCTCCCTCGCTTTACCGTCGCTGCCCATAGTGCGCTTCTCCTACACACACACACACTGATCACACACACACACACACACACGGGAGCGGAACCACCTTTGAGAAGAAGATGCGGAAGCTGAAGGCGTGATTGATCCAGGAGATCTCCAGCTCCGACTCGCCGCTCCCACACTTCCCAGCGATCTGAGCGGAGCGCGGCACCGACACACTCGCCTGCTCGGTGATGAGCTGCACACACACACCGCACCATCACACACACACTCGCACCATCTCCATCCAGAAAGTTGCTCCTCACGTCGATTCCGTTGAGCGCCAGCACGTCGTACGGGATCAGGAATTTGACGGCGAACTCGGCCATCAGGCAGGTGGTGCCGTTCTCCCTCACCACAAAGATCTCCCGGTCCGGGTTGGGAGAGAGTCCGGACAGGTTCTCCACCTCCTGCTCGGCGCCCACACACCATGCGGAACCTGCAGAACCTTCATCAGAAACCGGTCTCTTCTGGTCTGATCTGCTTCAAGCTGCAGTCAAAGTGAACGCGACGGACTTCTCCTCACTACACGCGGCTCTTTCGGCTCCGCGGACGGGGAACTTACACATGAGCAGGAGCGCGGCGCTGTGGAACTCCATCGTGACGCGCTGCGGAGACGCGCGGGAACGCTGAGGAGAAGCGCGCGCGAGGAAGTTCCTCTCAGCCGAGGCGCGGGTGCAGCAGATGCGCGCGCGTGTGTGTGTGTGTGTGTGTGTGTGTGTGTGTGTGTGTGTGCAGCCTCACAGCAGCGGAACTTCCATTAGTGGCTCGTCAGGAGACGGTCCGGCGGCGGGAACTGCATAGACTGAACACGCGCGCGCGCGCCGTCCTGCAGCACGCGCCTCCCGCGCTGTCCGCGAGCCAATCACGAGCGAAAGTGGAAACTACTTTATTGACTTCAGCGGGGCGGCACGAGCGTTTAATTCCGCGGGGTTTCGCCTTCTGGAGCACAAAAGAAACCCGGACGCGGCTGAGGAGGGAACGAGCACGAGTCGAGCGGTACAATTGCAAATCCAATCAAGCGTCGCTCCACAGATTTAAAGAGGAATTCTGTCGTGTCATGACAGAGGTCAGAGGTCACGGCATCTCCTTCACTGCTCCTGCAGGTCAAACAGCACGTCTGAGGAGCGATGTGTCATGGAAGAGTTCAGGAAGTCTCCGGCTTCCCCAGAATCCAGGATTGGGGATGGAGATGACCTCGTCCATCAGATTGCGTGGGAAGACGGCATCTCCTAGGAGCTTCGGGTCATTTTCTAGGTTGCTCCCCTGGACCTGGACCCGCCTCATTCGCCACTCAGGAGGGAGACATCTTCCGGAATCATCACACTTGCCCCTTTCAGACATTACCGGCAAAATGGCGGTATTTTGCTGGCATGCAGTTATGTGAAACTCGTTTCGGGGGATATTCCGGCATGGGTACCTGTAACGTTCCCGGTATATTGCCGGCATTCTGCCCAGTGTGAAAGTGGAACGAAGATTGCCGGAATAAGGAGAAGTTTAGTACTCGCTGACGTCATCCACTGCACTGAGCCAATCAGAACATTCTGGCGAGAGTCACGCGCTCATTTCGCTCTTACGCAGGTCCAGTCGCTTAAAAGGTGTGGCCGGTTGATGATGTCACAGAATAGCCACTCCTCACTGTTTTCGGAAACCACACTGTGAAATATCCTCCAACTGGAATGACGGCAAAATCAAAGCACTTCTACTCATTCGTGGCAGATGAAGACATTTGTCGCCATATCAAAGGAACAGTTAGTGACGCCATCACATATAAAACAGTTTCCGCCGTTATCGATATTTACAAAGGACCAGTAAAGTTGGTCCGGTCATTTCCCTGGATTATCAGCATTGCTGTGTGAAAGTGGCTCGGAACAACCATCGCAATGATTTTGTAGAATGCCAGAGGAGGCTGGCACCACCGTGGGTCTGGTTCTTCCCAGGGGTTTTTCCTCGCATCCCACCAGTGAGGTGTTTTTTATACCTGGCCCTGTCGCATAAGTTGCTTGCTCACTGGCCATAGTCAAAATCTCAAACGCCCACCAACAATTGAATAAACGCAACAAAATTCTATTTTTAGAATTCTAATTCTAATTTTCCCATGGCGGCTTTGAGACAGTTGTAACCGTGTAAAGCGCTTTACAAATGCACTGGACTTGAGATTCTTTACCCTCTCCATAGGTATTTGTATGGATAGTGTAAATGTAAATTTCTCATTGGACAAATAGAGGTGTTCTTCTTCTTCTTAAGCAGATGATACGATCTTTGCTCTGGAAACCCTTAAAATCCCTGACCGCCTTTGCAGCATTTTTCTGGATTGTCCTGAAGATGGATCTTCTCATTGGAGCCAGAGTCCGACGGCGGCGTGACGCTCTTTACGCGTGAGTGTCCTGAGCGACTGATTACTCCTACATCTCATCATCGGCAACAATCTGTTTGTTCTCTGAAGAACGCACACACACGACTTCAGTTCACACCCAGGACGGTTTATTAACACACACGCGCAGCGCACACACACACACACCACACACACACACACACACACACACTATAAAACAGTATTAAAGTAGCAGGAACACAACCGTGTGTTTGAAAGGACCCGACTGCTACAAAGTCTGACAGACACGGCAACTAGAGAAAAGCTCAGCAGCTCCACCGATTGGCTACAGAAAGCTCAGACTGACCAATAGAAACGCAGCGAACCCAGAGTCACATTTGCAAAAATAAATCTTACTTTCGCAAACTATAACACAGAGCCAACGTGAGAAGAGGTGAAGAACGGAAACATTCAGCTAGTGCAAAAGCTTCTAAGAAAAGAAACGTCACCTTAAACTACCCGCTAGATCCCGCTATATATATATATATATATATATATATATATATATATATATATATATATATATATATATATTTCTTTATATAAATAAACCCCTTATTTTGGCATTTATCATGGTAAAATAATTTCAAGGTTCTACCTGACACAGTGGCACACGTGAAAGCTGGAGAGCTGAAGCACTTTTGCTTTGACACAGAAGATCCAGATCTCCAGAGAAACCCACCCGTGTCCCCAAAGACCCAGTCAAACAACGACGTACAATCATCGGAAAGCTCGTCACGCGAGACGCGAATATTCTGGCCGACGCTGGACGGATGATCTACATTCGTTCTGTTCAGAGAGACGCTACAGCTCGGCTACGGCAGATGCTGGGACGTCCTGTCAGGAATAAAGTGCTCGGGACACTCGCTGCTCCCACATACGGACACTAAGAGTCGGATCGGCATTTGGCTGCAGAACCAGTTCAGTAAGACTCATCCTGTTGGCTTGAAGTTGGCGCCGTGGTGGATCTCGAGGAGAACTGGTCTTGACAGGGTGACCTCCTGACAGGTTGCAAGGAGGATCTGAGGGGTCTTGGGGTTATAATGGGTTATGAGAAGGTTCTGATGATCCATGAAGAGTTCTGGTGAGTCGTGAGGAGGTTCTGTTGTGGGTTGAGAAGGTTCTAACGATCCATGAAGAGTTCTGGTGAGTCGTGAGGAGGTTCTGTTGTGGGTTGAGAAGGTTCTGATGATTCATGAAGTGTTCTGGTGAGTCGTGAGGAGGTTCTGATGGTCCATGAAGAGGTTCTTATGATCATTTAGTAGGTCCTGCTGATCTATGAGGAGGTTCTGTTGGGTCGTGAGGAGGTTCTGGTGGGTTTTGAGGAGGTTTTGATGGTCCATGAGGAGGTTCTGTTGGGTTGTGAGGAGGTTCTGATGGTCCATAAAGAGGTTCTGATGATCCATGAGGAAGTTCTGATGGGTCGTAAGGAGGTTCTGAGGATGTTCTGATGGTATAAAGAGGTACTGATGGTCCGAGAAGATGTTCTGATGGGTCGTGAGAAGTTTCTGACAGTCTCTAGTTGACAGTGGTGGGGCTCACACCACCGTGGCCGGTCTGCGGTCCATGTCCTCCTCCAGCTTCAGCATCTTCTGCATGTCTTTGGCCTGGAGGAGCACAAAACAACATCTGACCTCGGAAAATACCCTCCTGTCTCGCTTAATCACACATTTCACAGCTTATTCTGACCCAGAAGTCACTCAAAAATACGAGCAACAGATAAAATGATGCAAATAAAAGAAAAACCAAATATGAAAAGAGAAAGAGAGTGAGAGAGAGGCATGAATCCTACCTTGGCTTTGAGAGTTTGCATGATGGGATTTCAAAAGCTGTTCAAAGAAAAGCAAATCATATTTAAATGAATGAGCTTGAATGTCAAAAAATATGAAAAGAGGCCAATGAAGGAAAAATCTCATATCCACTGGAATGAGGAGAGTGATGGACTGAAGAGAGAAAGGGAGTGGGTGAGTGACACAACGAATTAGCTGAAGAGTGACAAAGCAAGAGTAAGAGTGACAGAAGAGTGAGAAAGTGTGTTCACTCTCAGTGAAAAGTGAAGTTAGAAGAGTGAGGCGAGACAGAACAGACGACTGAGAGTGACAGTGGAAAAGTGAGAGTGAGAGAGTGACAGACAAGAGTGAAAGTGGAAGAATGAGAAATTAACAGAACAAAAGAGTGATAGAGTGACCGCTTAGGAGCATTAGTGTGAGAGTGAAGAACCAAAGAGAAATCTGCAGAATGAGAAATTGACTGGGTGGAAGAGCAAGAATGACGTGTGAGAGGGTGAAAAAGTGAAGGTGCTGGAGTGAAAGGGTAAAGTTCACCTGCTCGTTGAACTTCTCCAGCTTCTCCAGCTGTTCCCTCTGGGTCTTCTGCAGCTGCTCCAGCTCTTTGGCCTGTTTCATGGCCATCTGAAATACACAAGAACATCACGTCAGCGCTCACACCGTCTCACCTTCTCACCGGCGTCTCACCCTCTTCCTCTCCTCCAGGAACTTCTTGGTGTTGCTGCTATTCAGCTCTCGGACCCTCCTGCAAGACAACCACAGGAGATCAGCTCCAGCGCCCGGACCACCTCGCTCCTCGCTCACCTCTCGCGCTCCGCCTTGTTCTTGATGCTCTTGTCCTGGCTGATGGCTTTGCTGTTCTCCATCGACGTCTTGGCCTGGTTGGCCTTCATCTCTTTGCTCTGCCTGTGAACACACACACACACACAGAAGACACACGCCTCTTCAACAAAGTATATATTGACCTGCAATAGTAACATATCAAAGACGTTAATATAATCGGATAGAAAGGCTGCCTAGTCTTGTTGCTCGGAACCAGACAGAAAGCACCCTACAAACGCACCGAACTTGAAGACCTGGGATGTGAAGAGTGCGTGTTGCGCTCACCGCTCGTGGAGAAGCTTGAGCTGCAGGGTCTGCTGCTCCTGGACGCCGCTCAGGAGCTTCTTCAGCACCTCGCACTGCTGCGACACGTGCCCGTCCTTCACCTCCTGCTCCTCCGTGCCGTGGCTGCGCATCATCTCCGACCACTCTTTGGTCTGCTGGGCCACGACGTCCTTCACCTGCACAGGCGTCAGTCAGGCTGTGAGGCTGAGGAGCGCCTGAGGGCTCTACCTTCTCCTTGTGGTCCGTGGTCAGGGTCTCCACCTTGATGGCCGTCTCCTTCTTCAACTCGGAGCAGTTGTTCTCCCTGAAACACACACTGGTGTCAGATGATGAAGATGATGATGATGATGGGGGAAGATCTGGGCGGCACCCTCGTTTCTTGACGGCCTTCTCCAGCAGCTTCTCCAGCGTGAACTTCTCCTTGTCGTGCTGCGCCACCAGCTTGTCCACGTGAGTGCAGTGAGACTTCTGCATGGCGTTGTGTTCCTGCAACGGAGCGCCAGGGTCAGCGGAAGCTCCTCGGCTCTCACGTGGCCTTGGAGAAGAACGGACCTTGGTGTGGCGCTTCTTCACGGCGTTCAGCTCCTTCTGCTGCTTCTTCGCCAGCTTGATGAAGGTCTGAGGAGGAAACGCACGTCAGGTGACCGGTCTGGACCGTCTGGACCACTGACCTTCATCTGCTTCAGGTCCTCGATGTTCACCAGACTCACGGCCGCCGGGTTATCTGCAGACGGGCCAGAGTTACACAAGCTCCTCCCCCTCCGTGACATCATCGCGTCTCACCGCGCTTGGGTTCTCCGGTGTTGTTGAGCGTGGCGTTGACCTCGGAGCTGCTCAGCGGAGCCGCGTTGCTCTTGTTCTGACTCACTTTGCCTTTCTTGTCCTCGTTGGGCACGTCGGCGATGTCGCTCTGCACACGCAACTACAGTCAGAGCTCCGCCCACAGGGCCACGCCCACAGGCACCCACCGTCTCGATGCCCAGCGCCCGCATCTGGTCGGCGCGCTTCTCCGCGATGGTCAGGAAGCGCTTGGGGTCGGAAAGCGCGTCCACGATGGCTGCGGAGTTCAGTCACATGATCACGCGCGATGATGTCACGAGTTGGTGAGCATGAGCGTTTACCCATGATGCACCACTGCTCACTCCAGCTGTCCGGAGAGGCAGGCCAGATGGACGGCCACAGGCGTGCGTGTGTGTGTGCGTGTGTGAGTGTGTCTGTGTCTGTGTGTGTGTGTGTGTGTGTGTGTGTGTTAGAGCTGCACGATTCTGGATAAAATGAGAATCACGATTTTTTTGCTTAGAGTAAAGATCACGATTCTTTTAACAATTTTTTTGGATATTTTGTTATTTACATTCTATATATTCTATTTATATTATTTATACTCAGCCCTAAAAATCAGGTTGTCAAACAGCAATATAATAACACATATTACTTTTAATACTTTACATTTAAATGAAATGTAATGAAATGTAATGTAAAAGTAATGTAAAGGAAAAAAAATCACCAATAAACACAAAATCAACAATAGACAAAATGATTAGCTCCGTTTAAAAGCACTTTCGAATTACTTTTCAAACAATGATTATTTTGTAGGCGGGGCTAATAATTTTGTCCTCAACTGTAGATGTTTGCTGTGTGTGGTTTGCGGAGCATTGTCTTCTGGTTTGAAACCACGATAAACACACACACACACACACACTTCAGAAAATGTCGGAGTTGATATCAGACCTACTTTACCGTTGTGTTTCCTCACTCATTCTCGGTGTTAATTTTCAGTTTTTTTTAAACTCGACTGCCACTCGACTCGACATACACCGTCTATAGTGCAGGTAATTAGCGCGCGTTGTGCGCTGGCTCACCAACATACGACAGAAGTATCGCAAGATCATCTTTCTGTTATAATACAGTATTTAAATGAATGTGAGTTTCGAATAAAAAGTTCGTAAAAAATGCTGAATTAAGATGGTGAAGGGGTAGAATCGAAATCGCGATCTTTTAGCGATGAATCGTGCAGCTCTAGTGTGTGTGTGTGTGTGTGTGTGTGTCCACTGACCTCCGAAGCCGTCGGGCACGTATGTCTTCAGGACGATGTTGCAGAAGACGGTGGGCAGCGACAGCGGCTTGTTGCCCTCGTTGCGGAGGGAAATGTGGCGGTATCCCGCCTGAAGCCCGTCTAGCGGCAGGATCCGCTGACCAATCAGCTTGTTGTTGTCGTCGTACACGGCGATGCGCAGCACGGCCAGGTCCGGCAGGATCACCTGAGCACAAACACACGCCCACATCCTCTTAGTGATGGACGGAGAGTAAGAAAGAGGGATATACAGTATATGTATAGAGAGAGGGGGGGGGGAAGGAAAGATGGAGAGATAGACCAGGAGAAAGCAAGAATCAGAGAGAGAGATACACAGATAAACAAGAGAGAGGGAGAATGTGAGATAGAGGGAGCGAGAGAGATGTTGATGAATCAAGAGAAAAGGAAAGACAGAGATAGATATAAAACAATATTGAGAGAGAGAGAGAGAAAAAGAAAGAGGAGAGACGAGAGAGACAAACAGGGGAGACAGAATAAAAAAGTAAGAGAGAGATAGAATAAGAGACAGAAAGAAAGAGAGAGGAGAGGCAGAATAAGAACAGAAAGAAAAAAAGAGACAGACGATAGAGACAGAATAAAACAGAAAGAATGAAAAAGGCAAGGGAGATAGAAAGAGAGATAGAGAGAGACGGAATAGGACAAAGAAAGACAGAGAGAGAGAGACACAGAATAAGACAGAAAGACAAAGATGAGAGAGACAGAATAAATCTGAGAGAGACATTAATATAAAAGGAGTGTGTGAGAAATAGCGTATGACAGAGAGAAAGATTTCATCTATAGCTTGTGTGTGTTTTTAACTGTGTGTGTATTTAAGAACATGATTGTGTGTGTGTGTGTGTGTGTGTGTGTGTGTTCAAAAACGTGAATGTGTGAGAGTATTTAAGAACGTGAGTGTGTTTTTTGATGTGACTGTGGTGCAAGAGCGGGTGTGTAATTGTGAGTGTGCAAGACACAGAGCACGTGTGTGTGTAATTGTGTGTGTGTGTGTGTGTGTGTGTGTGCGCAGCACTGCGGCACTGGTGATTTATGGTCTGCGCTGGAGGTGTCAGTGTCACGCTCGAGAAACACCAACATCCTGCCGCATCAGCACCAGAGCGGCGCACACACACACACACACACACACACACACCTTCCTGAAGACGAAGGGCTCCTCGTTGTAGTACGGGTTCAGGCCGTTGTTCATCACCATGCGGGTGCGGAACTCCTTGCGGATGGTGTCGGTGGGCAGACCGTACATGTCCACCTCCACGTACGTGCCGATCTTCTTATCTGAGAGGAACTGACCCGAGAAAACCTGAGCAGAGAGAGAGAGAGAGTGAGTGACGGAGAGAGAGAGATAGACAGAAAGAGAGACACAGAGGGAGAGAGACCGAGTGTGTGATAAAGGGGGGTGAGAGAGAGGAAGAATGAGAGAGATAGACAGAAAGAGTGAGAGGGAGAGAGATAGAAAGAGAGTGAGTGACGGAGAGAGGGGGAGAGAAAGAGAGACACAGAGAGATAGACAGAGTGTGTGACAGAGAGGAAGAATGAGATAGACAGAAAGAGTGAGAGAGAGACAGAAAGAGAGAGAGTGAGTGAGAGGGAGAGAAAGAGAGTGAGTGACAGTGAGAGGGGGAGAGAAAGAAAGACAGACAGTGTGTGACAGAGAGAGAAAGGGTGACAAAGAAGGTGAGAAAGAGAGAGACAGACAGGGAACGGGAGACAAACAGGGAGGGTGAGAGAATGACTGAGAGATAATGAGAGTGAGACAGACCGACAGAGAGAGAGAGACAGAGAGGAAGAATGAGAGAGAGGAAGGGAGATAGACAGAGAGAAAGAGTGTGAGAGAGAGGTGAGTGATAGAAAGAGAGAGAGTGAGTGAGAGACAGCAAGAGAGAGAGAGAGAGATTGATAGAGTGACAGAGAGATTGTGAGGTAGAAAGGGAGAAAAGAGAGAGAGAGCGTGGAGAAGGATACTTCACAAACCTGAGCAGAGAGAGAGAGAGAGCGTCTCACACTCACACACACACACACACACACACACACACCTGGACGCTACACGTGGCTGCGATCACTCCGTCCACCGGCGTCTCAGAGAAGGGGTCGAACATCCTGTCTCCGCGACGCATGAAGTCGGGCTTGAGGAGGAACCTGCGGTACAGAGAGAGAGAGAGAGAGAGAGTCAGATCTCCTCGCTCGCCCGCGCACACACGCTGATTAACGCATTAACACGAGGCTCGTGGGCCGATAATCCCGCTGATGATCCGCTCACCCGCACGAGCCGTTGTACTCGAACTTGCCCTGGTTCAGCTGCATCCCCAGGTCTGCAACACACAGGGTAAAAAAAGAACGAGTGACAAAGAAAGAGAGAGGAAGAAAACGGTGGAAGATGATCTCGAAAAGACAAGGTGAGAATGAGGGAGACGAGGTGAGACGTTGAAAAGGACAAAGACCTGGGAAGAGATTAATAAAAGAGTGAGTGAGTGACGGAAAAAAGAAAACAGTGGGAGACGAGAAGGACAAGGTGACAGATTAAAAGAGAAAAAGATGTGGGAAGAGATGAAAAAAGAGTGAGTGACAAAGAAAGAATGAGGAAGTAAACGGTGGGAGATGATCTGGAAAAGACAAAGTGAGAAGAAGAGAGACACGGTGACATTGAAAGAGAAAAAGACGTGGGGAGAGATCCAAAAGAGCGAGTGACAAAGAAAAAAACGAGAAAGAAAACAGTGGGAGATGATCAACTGTGGGACAAAATCAGAACAAGAGAGAAAAGGTGAGACACTGAAAGAGAAACAAAAGAGAGACCGAGAAAGTCGAAACGAGAGAGACTGAGACAAAGAAATCAAGAGACGGAGAGAAAAAGAAGAGGAAAAAAAAGTCAGCAAGAGACTATAAGAGCGAGTGAGAGAGAAAGAATGAGACGTACAAAGCAACAGAGAGAGAAACACATTTCTGACAGAAGAGAAAAACACGGACAGAAGTGAAAGAGAGGGACACAAAAAGGAGTGATTAAGAGCAAGAGAGACATAGAGAGTAGGAGAACAACAGAGAAAGACTGAGAGAGTGACACTGAGAAACAAGAAGAAAAAGAGGAAGACGTGTGTGTGGAAGACACTACGTACAAGAGAGAGACAAATATGTGTGTGTGTGTGTGTGTGTGTGTGTGAGAGAGAGAGAAAAAGAATAAAAGAGTGTGTGAGTGAGTGAGATATGCTGTGAAAGTTAGGGCAGATGAAGAGAGAGAGAGACGAGCAGAAAGAGCGAGTTCATATATAGAGACAGAACAAGAGAGCAAGAGAGAGAGAAAGAAGACAAAAGGGCGAGTGAGACAGAGAGAAAGAGGAGTGTGTGTGTGTGTGTGTGTGTGTG
>QKNR01013864.1:360027-389130 GCA_028031935.1 Paedocypris micromegethes | reverse complement strand
ACACACACACACACACACACACACACACACACACTCTGTCTGTTTCTTTCCCTTTCTCCTTTTCTGTCTCTCTCGTCCCCTTTCTCCCTGTCTCTCTCTCTCTCTTTTGCTCTCCTTTTCTGTCTCTCTTCCCCTTTCTCTGTCTCCTCACACACACACAACACGACTCTCTATAACTGAATTACAGAGGAGCGAGGTTGTTGTTGAGCAGCTGATGCGATTAGAAATCTGTGGGGGTTTGAGGAGGAAAACAGGGGAAAAACATCGGTCTGGACCAGTGAGTCAGGTCGGGTAAAGCCGCCCGACGTCGTCCGAGGTGGATCTCGCACGCTTCAGAGCCTGGCAGAAGATCACAGCTCTCGGTGGTTCTGAAGAGAGAAAAGGTCGCTCTGTCCATCACGTCCTCCATCCAGCCGTTCTCATCTTTTTCATTTCTGGGGGACGGGGAGCTGCATCCAACACTCTGGTTGGGAGGCGGACCAATCACAGAGCAGGACACACAGACATACACACTGTGTCGACACGCAACATTCAAAGCGACACACACAAGAGCTTACAGCATCAGTCTTTATTTCTTCTACGTTTACAACCGTCTCCAGTGACAGAAGATTCTCAGGTCCTAAGGTCACTAAGTCATGTCAGAACAGAAGATCACTGGTCATTATCTACTCAGGAGTCTCTACTGTCACCTGACCGTCTTGAACATCACCTGACCTTCTAGAACATCAGCTGACCTTTTAGAACATCAGTTGACCTTCTGGAACACCATCTGACCTTCTAGAACATCAGATGTTCTTCTATAACATCAGCTGACCTTTTAGAACATCAGTTGACCTTTTAGAACATCAGATGACCTTTTAGAACATCAGATGACCTTTTAGAACAGCAGTTGACCTTTTAGAGCATCAGTTGACCTTCTGAAACATCATCTGACCTTTTAGAACATCTGTTGACCTTCTAGAACATCATCTGACCTTCTAAAACATCAGCTGACCTTTTAGAACATTGATTGACCTTCTGGAACGTTCATCTGACCTTCTAGAACATCATCTGACCTTTTATAACATGATCTAACCATCGAGAAAATCACCTGACCTTCATGAACATCACCTGGCCATCTAGAAAAATCACAAGACCTTCTAGAACATCACACGACCTTCTAGAACATCATTCGGCCAGATGACTGTCTAGAGCATCACATGACCTTCTAGAGAACATCAGTTGACTGTCTAGAGCATCACATGATCATCTAGAACATAATTTGGCTATCTAGAACACCACCTGACTGTCTAGAACATCACCTGACCTTCAAGAACATCACCCGATCGTCTAGAACAGGGGTCCTCAATTATAAACTTGAAGGGTCCACTTACGAAATTTCCGTTCAGTCCGAGGTCCGGAAAAATATCGGTCAAGTTGCAAATATGAATCGATATGTGAATGGCACGTCATCCGTATAGAAACAACATGCTTCAGGTCAATCTCTCGATCTCTAAGAATCTGTATCAACTACTTCATAAATTTAAAAAAGTGCAGTCCGGTAGGGGACATGGACTCGTGTCCGAAAGGTTGCAGGTTCGAATCCCCCCTACTACGGGTTCTGCAACTAAGTGTCCTTGGGCAGACACTGACCCCACATGCCCCCCGGGCGCCACGGCTTAGGCTGCCCACTGCTCCGGTTTTGTGTGTGTTCACTCACTGTGTGTGTGGTGTGTGTGCACTTTCACGAATGGGTTAAATGCAGAGCACAAATTGCAGTATGGTTCCTTATCCTCCTCCTATCTTTCTCCTTAATGTAATCTCTCCTTGTGTGAGGTTTGTAAGACCCAAAACATCTTTATAAATTTGACACAATATTGTTCACCTCCCTTTTCTTCATCAAACAATCTGAGAAAGATCATAAATTGTGATTATCCTTTTGAGTCCCTTCAAACAGAGCAGTCACCACTTCACTCACACACTCATTGACTATTTCAGCATTAGAGAAGGTGTCTTTTGTGTTGTCCCAGGACACATGTGAGACGTTGTTGCCTGTGTGTGTGTGGTGTGTGTGTGTGTGTGGTGTGTGTGTGTGCGTGCGTGTGTGGAGGGTAATTTGTTCAAATTGTGCGTGCTTGGAGTAATAAATGGCATTTCACGATCACTTTTGACGATCGCGACCGTCTCGTTGCAGATTAAACACATTGGTTTTCTGGCTCCGCGCGGGCAGCGCGGATGCATATTATTCTGTCCACTCACTCACTCTTAACTCGCAGTTTTCAAAGTCAACTTTTTCTTTTTCCAGAGGACTTCTTTTCCACCCTGAAGACCTGAGTACTACGCGCCGCGGCCGTGTTCTAAAGAAACTGAATGCCGCCACCGGAGCGCAAACAGATGACGTAGTTGTCACGTTGCTCTTACAGCGGCTGTGATTGGACAAATCCCGCAGCTAAAACGAGCACAATCATTCAAGATAAATTATATACATTTATAATATATTCGTTTGCGTTGTTGCGTGTGTGGAATGAACAATGCAGAATAAAAATTGCGTGACCACTGAAAACGCCTTTGGATTTTGATCACAAGAGTAGCATGTTGGTTTTGCCGTTGGTCCAAAAGTAATCGCGTCTGGGTCCGGACGCGGACCGGAGTCCGCCTATTGAGTACCCCTGGTCTAGAACATAACCTGACCTTCTAGAATATCACCTGTCTTTCTAGAAAATCACCTGACCTTCTGACCTGACACTGCCTGGCCAACAAGGCCTCAACTTACTGTTCAGAGAATCACCTGGACGGCAAAATCCAAGAACAAAACCAGACCTTCTTGAGCTCCATTTATGGGTTCAGAACATGATTTGACCTCCATCTTGAAGATAACCTGACCAGAACATTACTATCTAGAACTTCACCTGACCATCTAGAGTCTTGTGCACAGAATCATTGCATCTCACTGCCGTAAGTCATTGTGATCAAACACGTGGAAGCGATGTCTGCTAAACTATGGTCAACACGTTGTACGAGTGCCGAGGTTAACTAGTTCTCAACTAGCGGTTCTTGTAAGACCTACAACAAGAATCATGTCAAGACAAAACCATCTCTGTGAAGTGAAGGTGTTTTCAGTGTCTAGTGCTCTTCTCATCTGAGGGACGTCCTCAAGTGACACAAGTACAGAAGCCCACCAGAGTCAGAGCGAGGTGTCGAAGACCGAGTCCTGGTCCACAGCAGCGGTCCGATGCAGCTTCTCCAGTACACAGCTCTTACTCAGTCTGTCTCCGCACGCAGCAGAATCCTGAACAAACTCCTGGATTTCCACTGGGAGCCTTCGGAACTTGTCCTGGTATTCCTGGTCCAGGTCGCTGATGAGCTGCAAGAGAGCAGAGGAGGAGAGATCAGGAGAACTTCTCCCCTGGAGGCTGTGGAGGACGGATCGGGAACCAGATTTGCCAACGACAACGACCCTTTAGAACATCCTCGGACCTTCTAGATCATGATCCGACCATCGAAAAAATCACATGACCTGAATGAACATCACATGTCTTTCTAGAACATCACTTGGCCATCTAGAAAATCACCTGACCTTTTAGAACATCACATGGTCTTTTAGAATATCACCTGACTGTCTAGAACATCACCTGTCTAGAACATCACCTGGCCTTCTCGAACATCAACTGGCCTTCTAGAACATCACACGGCCTTCTAGAACATCACCTGACCTTTTCGAACATCACCTGCCTTTCTAGAAAATCACATGGCCTTCTAGAACATCACCTGCCTTTCTAGAAAATCACATGGCCTTCTAGAACATCACCTGGCCTTTTAGAAAATCACATGGCCTTCTAGAACATCACCTGGCCTTCTAGAACATCACATGGCCTTCTAGAACATCACATGGCCTTCATGAACATCACATGTCTTTCTCAAACATCACCTGGCCTTCTGGAACATCACCTGATCGTCTAGAACATCACTTGGCCTTCTAGAACATCACCTGACTGTCTAGAACATCACCTGGCCTTCTAGATTCTAGAACATCACCTGGCCTTTTAGAAAATCACATGGCCTTCTCGAACATCAACTGGCCTTCTAGAACATCACATGGCTTTCTCAAACATCACCTGGCCTTCTAGAACATTACCTGACAGTCTAGAACATCCCCTGACCTTCTCGTACATCACCAGAAAGGCTGTGGCTCGGCACGGAAGGACGTGAGAAGATCCCGCAGCTTCTTCTCAGCCTGACGCAGCGACTCTCCCGCGTGTCTCCAGGCACCGACTCCCCTAGTGATTAAAGATGTCAGAATTGTATTCATTCCGACCCAGTAATTGCTTCACCGGCAGCGTGACTGGTTAACTACCCCGCTCGCTCTCCCGGGAGCCGCGTAATTAAAGAAAGATGGAGGGCGTCGCCCATGGAGCGGCATGAAGGGGCCTGGGAGATGCCAAAGTTCCTGCGGACGCTCTCGGCCCGGTGAAGGTGACCTTCCAGGAGCCACTGACAGCAGCGTGACACCAGCAGATGGCTTCTCACAATGCCGGAGCTCCGTGAAGGGGGACATCTGCCGTCCCGAGCACAAAGAGCCGGGATTAAAACCTCACGCTCTCTTTGGCGGGCGCGGCCAGCGTTAATCTGCCGCGCCCGTCACAAACACGGGCCTGTGTGCGTTTATCACTCGCCGACGGGGAGCATCGCAGAACGTTCCGGTCTCTCGGGGCTGAGAACCTTCCGGGACCTTGAAAGTTAGCCCCCCCCCCCCNNNNAAAAAGGAGCAAAGTACTTGAGTAAACGTGAGCAAAGTACTTGAGTAAATGGACTTTACTTGAGTGTTTTGGTTACTTTGTACTTGTACTGAGTATCGCAAAAAGAAGCAACTTTTACTCTCTACTTGATTACATTAGTGACTGTCTGTAATTTTACTCTACTACATTTGAACGGACACTCACCGCTACTTGTTACATCGTGATTGCGCAAAAACTAAATCTTGGGCAAAAACAAAATCTTTTTCTACCTTTTTCTTTCTTGGGACAAGGTGATATCGCCATCTGCAGGGTGCTGAAGGTACTGGATGATGTTTATCAACCCAATCATGTAAATTGGACGTGAATTGCACTTTTTTGCACATTTGCGTGTGACGAAGACTCACTTTTAGTTTTAATCTATTTTGTTCCGCCGGTTTGAAACATCGAGGTGTTAAGTGTCATTTCTTTATTATGAAATAAAACCTCATAAAAAAGAGCTTTTTGTTTTTCACATTTCCTGGTGTGGATTTTTTTAGCCTAAACTCAGTACAAGTAAAATACTCGGGAGTTCTTTTGAAACGGAAGACTTTACGAATTTTACTCAAGTCTTCTGGATTTGGTGCCTTGCCGTTTTTGCAGTAAGGCGGCGTACTTTTACTCCAATGTGGTTTTCACATTTCCTGGTGTGGATTTTTTTTAGCCTAAACTCAGTACAAGTAAACTACTCGAGTTCTTTTGAAACGGAAGACTTTACGACTTTCACTCAAGTCTTCTGGGAGTTGGTGACTTGCCGTTTTTGCAGTAAGACTTTCACTCCAGTGTGGTTTTCAGCTACTCTACACCATCTTTTCCAGCGACGGGCTAAATCGGTCGCTCTTCTGTCAACAAAGCCCTCGCCTGGCCAATTCTCCAGCTCTCCGGGAGCCCAACGACCTTCTTCCACATGCGTCCTCATTCCGCTCTGCCGTCCAGGGAGGCCAGGCTTCCAGAAGCTAGATTTGGCAGCCGGCAAATTAGCACAGCGGAGGAGCGTCAGCGGTTCTGATGCTCTCGCTCTAGAAAGTTGCGTAAGTCTGACGGCGAGCTGCGAAGACGCGCGTTTGTCTCCGATCCTCCCCCGAGGACAGAAAGCCCTCGAAAGAGTGGTTGAAAGATTCAAACACTCTGAAACTAACAGAAATTACAATAAGATTACAAATTACAAAAACTAACAATAAGTTACAGAAAAATGCACATAAATGATTTTTTTAGCTTATGGAAAAAACAATTCTTTACATTTTCTAAATTCTTAACATTTTTAAAATAAATAAAAAACTGAAAAAAAAAAAAATATAATAATAATAATTAATTGCTAATTATCATATACTAATTTGTCTTCCATCACATATCGCTGAATCTACCCACATGACCAAAGGAAACACTAAGGATTCACCAAATGCTCAATTACACAAAAACATACATACATTTTTTAGGCTATTATATATAGGTATATGTATGTATATATATTCAAACACTCTGAAAAAAGCGGAAAAAGTTACAGAGAAATGTGCAATTAATATATATTTACACACACACACATATATACAGTATATGTTGAAAAGAACATATACAGTATATACTGTATATATACCGATAGCACATAATTAAAAAAAAACATGTAATAATACGCTTTGCTATTTTTGTTACACTTAAATAAATTATATAAAAAATTTAAAATTATAAAAAAAGTTAACAAACACGCACGTGAATTTGTAGGATTCCTTGATTGATCTTTTTTCATCTCTGTCAGAGGAAATCTCAGCATCTCTGGGTCTTAAGGCAGGACACGCCCCCTGGACTAATGTACGACCAATCACAGAGCCAGACGCGCACACACACACACACACACACACACACACATAACAAAAGCACGTTTTCCAGACTCTACTAGGTCTGAAACAGGAGACCCGGAGGAAACCCACACGGACTCGACAGGAACAGAACGTGGTTTGGGTCGCGACTGGAGAAAAGTCCGGAAGAGCGAATAGAACCGAGCGCTGAGTTTAGTAAGAGGACGTGGCTCGTGCTGCTCTTCCTCCACCTGTTGTGAAGATGAGTGTTGCCGTGACGACGACACGCAGGTCACAGATCTATTGTGCGGATGCTGCAGACTCACTCACACACACACACACACACACACACACACTGGCAAACAGTGTGTGAAAACGCAGACTCAAACTGATTAACAGCTGCGTATAAACTGATGACTTCACACTCATTACACACACTGACGCACACGTGCACACATACACACTTTCTCTCTCTGGCACACACTCACTCACTCACTGACATACACATACACACACACACACACACACTTTCTCTCTCAGGAACACAAACACTCTTTCACCTACTCACTGACACACGCACGCACACACACCCACACAACTTTCTCAAGGACACACACACACTGACTCTTTCACTCACTCACTGACACACACACACACACAAACACACACACACACACACACCACACACACACTTTCTCTCTCAGGTACACAAACACTTTCACATGCTCACTGACACACAAACACACACACACACTTTCTCTCTCAGGTACACAAACACTCTTTCACCTACTCACTGACACATACACACACAAACACACACATTCTCTCTCAGGCACACAGACACTCTCTTTAACTCACTCTCACACACACACACACACACACACACAAAGACAAACAGTGTGTGAAAACACTGAAACCGATTAACAGCTGCTTCAACACTGATGACATCACACTCATTACACACACACATTTCCTCTCTCTATTTTACAGACGCACACACAAACACTCCCTTTCTCTCTCTCTCTCGCACACACACACACACACACACAAGGTTTGAGAGAGGAGTGTGTGTCTGCGAGTCTTTGACTCCCTCTAGTGGTTCTGATTATGTGATACTAACACACACACACACACACGGTCATGCTGATGGTGAGTCGGTGTGTCAGGATTATCGGTGTGATTAGCTGAAGCTAATGAAGAACAGAGATGCTGCGGATCTGCTGATTAAACACACTCTTACCTTCCTCCTCCGATGAAGACGAGTCCTACAACAACAGCACACACACGTAACACACCTGCAGCGCGCGCACAAGAGTGTGTGTGTGTGTGTGTGAAGTGCAAGAGTGTGTCCCACTGAGCAAATGTATGTGTGTGACTCTGAAAAAGTGTGTGTGGGTGTTTGATTGTGTCTATATTATTAAATATTTTGTGTGTGTGTGTGTGTGTGGTCTGACTCTGAACGTCTATGTATGTGTGTATGATCATTTCTGTCATTGAAAATGTGTGTGTTGAGTGTATATACATGTGTCATTATATGGGTGTAATAATGTGTGTGTGTGTGTGTGTGTGTGTGTGTGTGTGTGTGTGTGTGTGTGTGTGATGTGTGTCGTACCTTTGGTTTGTCATCTAAGATTTGCTGTTGCACGTCTTTGTGTTTGTCCAAAAGTTTCTCCAGCCGTTTCATCTGTGCGTCTTCCAGCTACACACACGCACACACACAATGTTCATTACAGACATCATCAAACACACACACACACACACAGACACACACACACACACTTACCCGTCTGATGTACTGCACCACCTCGTTCACATAACACCTGTTCATCTCCACCTTCTTCCTGCAAATTACCACCATCATCAGTTCACACACACACACGCGCGCGCACACACACGCACACACACTCACTCCTCCGAGATGCTCTTCTCCTCATTCAGCTTCTCTTGTCGTTTCTTGTCCATCCTTCTCTTCAGCTCTTTGTTTTCTCTGTAAAGCAGCATCAGTGTTTCAGCTGCATGTTCCTCTGATGTTCCTCTGCTGGGATCAGAATCACCTCTCACACTGATCCTTCAGCTTCTTCACCTGCTGGTTCTGACTCTCCTCAGCTAGAACACTCAGCTTCTCCACCAGCTGAGAGAGAGAGAGAAAGAGAGAGAGATGGAGGGCGAACGAGATGGATAGAGAGAGTGAGAGAGAAAGAGAGAGAGAGAGAGAGAGAGATGGAGGGCGAACGAGATGGATAGAGAGAGAGAGTGAGAGAGAAAGAGAAAGAGAGAGAGAGAGAGAGAGAGAGAGAGAGAGAGAGAGATGGATAGGGAGAGAGAGATGGAGGGAGAGACAAACAGAGAGAGAGAGAGAGATGGAGGGAGAACGAGATGAATAGAGAGAGAGAGAGACAGAGAGAGAGAGATGGAGAACGAAATGGATAGAGAAAGAGAGACAGAAGCAGAGCGACAGAGAGATAAAGAGAGATAGAGAGATGGAGAGAGAAAGAGATGGAGAGAGAGAGACAGAGAGACACAGATACCAAGAGAGATGAGAGGGTGAGAGAGAAATAAGAGAATGAGTGATAGAAAGAGAGACGGTGAGAGAAAGAGAGAAATAAAAGGGTCAGAGAGAAAGGGCGAGAGACAACATAAGAGCGAGAGAACAAAGGGGAGAGGGAGAGAGTGTGAAAAAATACAGACAGAGAGAGATATATATATACAGAAAGAGACAGAGAGGGGACAGAGAGATGGAGAAAGAGATAGAGAGAAAGAGATGAAGAGAAAGAGCGACAGATATGGAGAGAAAGAGAGATGGAGACAGAGAGAGAGAGAGACAGATGGAGAGAGAGCGAGAGAGAGATGGAGAGAGTGAGAGACAGAAAGAGACAGAGGGAGAGAGAGAGACGGAGGGAGAGAGACAGACCGAGTGAGAGAGAGAGAAGAGAGAAAGAGAGCAAGAGCCATAAAAAGAGCAGGAGAACATGGGGGAAAAGAGAGAGAAAGCGCAAAAAAAAAAACAAAAAAAACGTGAGAGAACAGGGAAGAGAGGACGAGAGAGAGGGCGAGAGGGAGGAGTGTGTGGTCACCAGCTTGAGGTGTTCTCTCTTCAGGTACTTCTCGCTGTAGAACTGCTCCTGCCTGATCTCCAGCAGCTCCTGCTCCTCCTGCTGCTGAAGCTCCAGCATCCTGACGCGTCGCTCCTGCTCCAGCGCTTCCACGTCACCGGCCCTGCACACACACTGCTGCCTCACGGAGGGGCGGGGCGGGGGCGGGGGCGGGGCCTCACCTCTTCAGCAGGCGCACAAAGTCGCCGTCCACCTGCTTGCGCCGCGCCTGCTGCTGGCGGATGGCCTCGCCCGTTCTCCGGTTGTGCCTGCGCACCAGCTCCTTCAGCTCCTTGTACTGGCGCTTCTGCTCCCTCAGGTAGCTCTTCATCTGCTTCAGCTGCTCCACCGTCTGCACCTCCACCTCTGAGGAGCGGCGCATCAGTCAGGACGTGACATCAAAGGAACAGGAAGTGCCCGCCCGCACCTGCCAGGACGCTCTGGACCACATCCTCCGACCTCGGCGCCGCTCGGGCTGGACCTGCGCACACACACACACACACACACACACACAGGGGGGGCGTCGGCGAGAGAGCGACAGGAAGTGAGGTCACGGACCTGAAGGGGGCGTGTGCTGGCTCAGCAGCGAGGATCTGGGCGAGGCCGCTTCCTGGTTCATGGCGTTTTCTCCCGCGGCGGGATTCTGCTCGCTCTCCTCGGCTCCGCCCACCTGCAGGATTATATTATCATTAGTAAATGTCTATCTCCTCATATTCACCGGATTATATTATAATTAGTAAACGTCTATCTCTTAATATTCACCGGATTTTATTATAATTAGTAAACGTCTATCTCTTAATATTCACCGAAATGTATTATAATTCTAATTCTAAACATTCTAAATTAGTTAATATTCACCGGATTTGAATCAATCCATGTCTATCTCTCAATATTCACTGCATTATAATTAATTGACATCTATCTCTTATTATTTACTGGATTATAAATAACAAACGTACATCTATTAATATTCACCGGATTACAATTAATAAATGTTTATCTCTTAATATTTACTGGATTTTGATTAACAAACGTCTATCGCTTAATATTCACCGGATTAATATTAATAAAGATCTATCTCTTAATATTCACCGTATTATAATCCATCCACGTCTATCTCTTAATATTCACTGGATTTAAATGAATAAACGTCTATCTCTTAATATTCATCGGACTATTATTAATCGCCATATATCTCTTAAAATTCACTGAATTATAATTAGTAGTAGTAATAGAAATCTCTATAGAGACATCTCACTATTTCCACACAAATAAAAAAAACACTGAATTATAAGACGTGCAGTCCTTCTTTGAAGAAAAAAACCCCTAGTAATTTAATTGCACCATTAGTTTGAAAAACACGGTAATCGCTTTTTTTCCTCAAGTTAATTTCAAATCGCTAGCTCAACTGTCCCTTAAAAACTCGCGCAAATGTTCCGAGCAGCTTCGGTCAGTCTCACACACCGGATCCCGGGGCTGGTCCGGGACAGTCTGAGGGCCCGAATGGACCCCTGGATCTACTGACCTGCCACACACAAGCATCTTCTCCATACCTGCAGCAGGTAAACGTATCTCTGCCGACCCATCCGCAACATGGCTGCTCCACCACACACACACACACACACACACACGGCCTCATGATTCAGCTTGATTGCTGGGGAGCGACGTCCCACCGGGGGTCCGAGGGGAAGGAGAGTCTCTCACGTGATCTGGCCCCGCCTCCTGCTCCTCCTCCTGAAGCTCCTGCAGGGCCGCCAGCTGATTGGCCCTCTGCTCCATCAGGCTGACGTACAGGATGGGATTGGACAGAGCCTGGATCACGTCTGACCGAGAGAGGCGGAGTCAGGAGCCGCCCGCGCGCCATTGGTCGCTGGGGGCGGTACCTGCGTAGGTGTCGGGCACGTAGTCCTTCACCTCCGTGTAGACGAACAGCGAGGTCAGCATCAGGGGCTGGTTCCTCTCGCTCCTCAGAGACACGTAGCGGAAGCCTGAGGACACGTGGAGTCAGTGTGGTTATAGGAATCGACCACGGACGAACGCTTGACTCTCGAGAGATGAAGGAAGAGACAGAGAGAGAGACAAGAATGAGTCAAAGCACGCTTTGTCTGACTCTTCAACTGACTAGAGAATGGTATTGGGAGCTGAGGCTCAGTTGACTCTTCAACTGACTAGGGAGATATTGAGAGTTGAGGCTCAGTTGACTCTTCAACTGACTAGAGATACAGAATTGTGAGTTGAGGCTCAGTTGACACAAGACAAACACACACACACACACACACACACATTCATAGCTCTGTTTGAGAATCCTTTACACAGGGCACTTTTCACACTCACCTCTTTTCAATCGCATACATCTTTCACTTTTTGACAAGTTTCTAATTTTACTGGAGGGCGGAGAAGGAGGAGGAGCTACTCGCCTGGTCGGATGGCGCAGACAGGGAGGATCCGGTGCCCGACCAACCGCCCGCCGTCCTCGTACACGGCGACTCTGAGGGACGCCAGCGCGGGAAGAACCACCTGGTGTTGGGATCACAAAGTCACGCGTTACTGTCATTTAAAATACTTTCTCATTGTAAATAGCAGAAAAATCAGATTACTGTCCATTTTGAGGTCATTTCGAATCAGAATCGGAAATTCTCATTTACTTTTTTTTGTTTTATGCTCTCAAAAACAAGCCTTGACTGACAAACGTCAATTGGAAATAAAAGTTTATTTACTCTTTCTCATTATTTCTCATTTAAGAATTTAATTTAAAACACAAGTAGTGTAACAGATTACTGCCCATTTTTAGGTAATTTCGGAATCAGAAATTATTTGTTTGTCAATCAAGCCTTGATTGACAAACATCAATTGGAAATAAAAGTTTATTTATTCTATCTCATTATTTCTCATTTAAGAATTTAATTTAAAATACTTTCTCAATGTAAAAGTAGTGTAACGGATTACTGACCATTTTTAGGTAATTTCAGATTAAGATTCAAATCAAATTCAAATTTTATTTGTCACCTACATATTATATACAGCGTGGTACAACATGTAGTGAAATGTGTAATTATACACATAATTCAATCAGAATCAGAAATTCTTTATTCATGGGAATTATTTTCCGTTTCATGCTCTCAAAAACAAGCCTTGATTGACAACCATTAATTGGAAATAATAGGAAATAAAAAAAAGAAAGAAAGAATATTCGTTACAAGTTGTAACTTACAACTACCAAAGACGGCACGGACATTGCTAATCGAACACATTTTGCACTTCACGTGCACACGCATGACGCTCCGTTTTCTGCGCTGTGCCTTTAAGAGAGCGGCTTTTAGTTTTACTTTTAGAAAATCTGCTTGTTTTAATTTGATCAAAGTTCGTTTTCGTTTGGAAATCATGGTTTCATTGTTTCACAAGATTCTGCGCGAGAAAGAAAGCGAGAAAACGTATGTAATGCCGCGGTATCGCATACTAAGATGGCGGTGAGCGCGCTCCGCGGATCTCTGCATTCGCCGTATAAGACGCACCAACTTTTCACCCTCAGTTTTGGGGAAGAAAAAGTGCGTCTTATACGGCGAAAAACGCGGTACTTAACACGGCCTGGAACACACAGCTCATGAAAACACACACACACACACAGACACACACACACCCGCTTGAAGACCACCGCCTCTTCGTCCCACACCGGGTTCACCGCGTTGTTGGCCGACGTCTTGGTGCGGAAGGCTTTGCGCCGGGTGTCGACCGGAAGCCCGAACATCTCCACCTCCACGTAGACGCCGACTCGCCTCTCAGACAGGAACTGACCCGATATGATCTGACCAGAGGACAGAGCTGAAGAGCCTCGAGTCTCACACACACACACACACACCTTCACAGAGAGCGAGTGAGCCACGACTCCATCCACCGTGCTCTGGGTGAAGGGGTCGAACGGTTTGTCCGTCCGCCTCATGAACTCCGGCTTCAGTCTGTAGCCACACTTCCTGTTGTACTCGAATATTCCCATATTCAGCTGCATGGGCAGGTCTGCACACACACACACACACACACACAAAGTATAGCCATATTAGTCCAGTGTTAATGTCGCTACACTGGTTACCTGTTAAATATCACGTCCAGTTTAAAATTCTCTTAATCACTTATAAAGCACTAAACGGTTTAGCTCCTCTATATCTCAGTGAGCTCATCACTTACTACGAGCCTACACGACTGCTGCGCTTATAATACAGCGAATCTCTAAAATCTACCAGGGAGGAAGATCCTTTACATACTTAGCACCCAAACTATGGAATGATCTGCCGAGTCCAATTCCAGACTCAGATTCAGTGAGTCAATTTAAGTCTAGACTAAGACACGTCTCTTCAACGAAGCAAATATTGACCTTTTATAACTTACAGAAAAAATGTATGTAATTGTATATATAGGCTGCCTAGTTTAGTGCTCGGAACCGAATCACACCTGCACCTCCTAAAACTGTCAAAATCTTTAATTATTGTACTTTAATTAAATTAAGTTTTTTTTTATTGCTTTGTTTTCTCTGTGTTTCACTCCTCTCCTGAGCGCCGAGTGGCGTAAGAGTTGAATCTCCTAGGAGCTTGGGGTTGATCTTCTCTCTGATGCCTCCTGGAGCTCTGTAGACCTGATGACGCTGTCTACGTGGAGAAGTGGAGCCGCCTCTTTCTCCACTGAGGAGGGAAACACCTTCCGGAACCATCATTAAAATGGCGCGGAACAACCAACGCACTGATTGTGTAGTGTTAGAAGGTCAGAGGACAGAGAATGTCAGTGAGCGGGTTCTCCACAGGGTTTCTTCCTCGTTACCGCCCCGATGCTAGTGCGCGTGCACAGCTGACAGAGAGACGCTCGTTGGAAATGTGTTTGGCAGAATCGTGTTAATGCTGAATTAAGATTAAGATTGATTGGGGTACAATCGCCATACTTTAAACTCATTTTTAGCCGATCTCTTACTCGCAAACTTGCTAGAGTTTTTTAATTTTTTTTCTCGACTTTTTTTCCCAATATCATGCGAACTACCCACAATGCCTTTGCGATCGACCAGTCGATCGCGATTGACGTAATGGGCACCACTGGTCTAGGGTCTAGAACGTGACCGACTAAAGCCCAGGTCAGAGAGCAGGCGGCATCACTTCACCAGCCCTCTGCGTACTGCCCACAGTCACCCAGCACACTTACATTTAATCTCATTGATAATAATGACAGAAATACGCACATATAAGCACCCCCCTAAATGTGGATATAACGGGTGCATATATATATTTGTGTAAATAGTGTATTATTTAGGGTCCCACGGCGCGCACACACACACACACACTGTTGTTCCTCACCGAGCGTCTGGAAGTTGAGCGCCACCATCTGGCATCCGGCGTTCCAGAAGAGCTGCGGCATGTAATTGGAGGACTCCACCCGAGTGCCTTTAGGATACACGCGGCTCAGCTGCAGCTTGTTGTATCTGACCACCACGGGAAACCGTTTGAAAAAAGCATTTACAGGTGGAACTGTGGAATCTGATTAGTGCCAAAAATAGCAGACGTATATTTCGAAGAAACGAATAAATGGTGTGGATGGTTACGTGTCGTGTACTCATCACTACAAACGCATAAATACTCCGGAAATTATTATATATTATTTATATTATTATTATTATTATTATTATTATGTGTTTCAGCGCTCGCTAAACTCCCCCCCCTTGAAATTCCAGTCAATCACATTCTCGCCGTGAATGCAGCTGTCAATCACATTCTCACCAGCCAATCAGAGTCAGGGCCGCCCCCACGTGAAGCTAGGGTCAAAAGTCCAAACACACAAAACAAGCAAACGAAAAACCTGATGCGGGAAAAAAAAAGTTTCAAACGAAAACGTGAAGGTTGCGAGCAAAAAAAAAACCAAATGTAAATGTGAAGCATTTTTGCTCGGTTCTTCGAAATCTACGTTTGATATTTTTGCCACTCATCTGATTCCGTACGGAACACGCGTGAGACTTAGCGGAACAACTACTCGACAAACTCCACCGGCGACTCCTTGAGCAGCTCCAGCGCTTTGGTCTCCACAAACGACGACATCTCAAACCGTCGGTCCGTCTCTGCGGGAATGGGACGGCGGATGAGGCGTGGCGGCGGGAAAGGCACCGGGGAGGCGGGACTTACTTTTACAGGCCTGGAAGGAGCAGAACTTGACGGGCTGGATGTAGGTGACCAGGTTGGACATCTCCTCGGTGGCGAAGGCTTCGCTGAGCGCTGTGCCCTACACACACCGGAGACACAAACACGACTCGTTTGCAGCTCGGACACGTTCATGCTACTCTAGTATCAACCAATTATGAACAATTACGACTTATGAAGAGCTTTTCGCATCCGCAGACATGGGCAAACTACAGTCCGGGCCTGTGAAATGTTTTAACCTGGCCCGCCAGACTTGAAAAAATTGAATGAAAGACAGATATTTTTCATATAAATCCAGTTGATCCATTAAGAAGGTTTATTTTTATTTTCTATATGGACGCATTTTTAAAAGCGAAAGCGTATACACTAAATGCACGTGAAAGAATTGTACTTGTACATTTTCAGCATTTATTTTTACTCTGTCAGTCACAAAACAACAAAGGTTTGTGAAACAGTAAATGAACGTGCCCGAGATGTATTTTTATGAATTTTGTGTTCGGGAATTGAGGCACCACACCACTCTATTTCCTCTGAATCCCAATATGTGTATTTTTCTCCAGACAAAATTCTCCAGATTTTGCTCCTTCTTACAACGAAACAAGATCATGTAAATGTGTTTATGATTTAATTTAAAGTTTAAAATGTTAAAACATTGCACACAGCACATACAAGCTTGTCATTGGCCAATCCAAGAAAAAGGTCTTCTCTTCTCATCACCATCTACGGCTCCAAACCACATTTTTATTGTTTAAATGTATTTACTTTACTTTATAAAAACATTTTCTTTTAATCTAAATTTGACCCTCAATCTAAAGCAAGCATTTCACATTACACTGATGGCTAGGCAGAAAATTAAATGTTTTGAGTTAGATTAAGTATAAAAACTTGTTCAGAGTAACGACTCTCCTGCACTTTTTTCAGCGTAGTTTTAGAAACAAGTTGGAAATTCTTATTTTAAAAATCCAATTCCAAATTTCTCACACTCTTGTCGGATTCACATTATGGATTTTGTTATTCATTATTCGTAGAATTCCAAAGTCCAACTGAAGTTTGGACCAGCAATGCTAAATTCGTACTTATAAAAGTGTACTGTTTTACATGTTTTACGACCATTTACTTTCCAGAATTTGGAACATTTTGAAACTTTGTGCAAATAGAGCGAATCTTGGAAAAGCTCACCTCATCCGTGGGCTTTTTACCCTCATAGCTGTCATCATCGCCATCAATCCCAGCACGAAATGAACCTGACCAGCAAAAAAACAACAGTAAAGCAGCAAGACCAAGAATCTGGAGTCTTGAAGTTCTCCATGTACCTTTGACTAACTTTGATTTCTCAAGCAGCAGCTTCGTGTGATTTAAATGTAGAACATCGGGAATGTTCTTGCGTTCTGGCAGTGTGCAATCAGATTACTGGCAAAAATATCAAACCTAAATTTCGAAAATGCTTGACGTTACGTTTGCCTTTTTGTTTTAGTTCGAAACTTCGCTTCAGATTTTTTCCATTTGTTTTCCGACTTCTGGCACAATCTTTAGTAGGGGGCGGCTCTTACTGTGATAGGCAGCTCACTGAACTCCTCGCACACTTCACAGAGCAGCCAATCAGAGTAAGGGCCGCCTCCCACGTGAAGCTTGTGCCAGAAGTCCAAACGAGAAAAAAAAAAGTACGTTTAAGTTTGAGTTTATTCATATGTCGCTTTTCTTAGGTACAGACCAACGCAAAGTCGTTATAAAAACAAAGAAAATAAACTAAATTAGTCTGAAACAAAAAAAGAAAAAACTAGAACAAAACTCAAAAGAAAAATCGCAAGCAAAAAATTAAAAATGAAACGGAAATGTGAAAAAAAAAAATAAAAAATTCCGATTCTCAGACATTTACGTTTGATATTTTTGCTACTAATCTGATTCCCAATCGCTGTCGCTGTCATTATTCTGTCGTGTGCTGACCTCTCCACCGCCACTAGAGGGCAGCAGCACTAAACCTTCCACTCCAGAATATGATTTATACGGAAATTAACCATGAATGACCATGACCTTGAATGACCCTGCATGATTCATGACCCTGAATGACCCTGCATGAATCATGACCCTGAATGACCCTGACCCTGAATGACCCTGCATGAATCATGACCCTGAATGACCCTGCATGAATCATGACCCTGAATGACTCTGCATGAATCATGACCCTGAATGACCCTGACCTTGAATGACCCTGTATGAATCATGACCCTGACCTTGAATGACCCTATATGAATCATGACCCTGACCTTGAATGACCCTACATGAATCATGACCCTGACCTTTCTCCTCCGTCACAGATGGAGCTCGTGAAATCTGAAGATCGCTGGACGTGGATTCCGAGACCGTTCTTCCTGCTCCGTCATTCCCGTCTGCACGAGTGGAACCTGGTGCAAAACATATAAACGTCAATACTTCGCACGTCTCATCCTTATCTAAAACGAAAAAGATACGATAGTGTCACGAGCTCTGGAGTGTTTGTTGTCTTTTTTTTTTGGGGACTTTTAGGTTGTCTTTATTCTGAAATCGTGTCACTCCCTCTCTGTTAGACGTCACGTTGTTTTGTTTACCTTCTAGCTTTCTCCCACATGTCGGTTTGTGTGTTTACTTCCTGGTGTCGATCGTCTCTGTCTTGTTTCCAGCTGTTACTCGTTTGTTCGTTAATCATTCCTCGTCAAGTCGTTTCATTCTTTAATCCTGTTCGCGTTGTGTCCTTGTCTTAGTGTCAGCTGTGGGTATTTTGGTTAATCACTAGTCATGTATTTATTCCTGTCTCGTGCTCTGTTCGTTGTCAGATGGTCAGACTTGTAATCGCTGTCACTCTTGCCTCGTGATCTTGTTTTCCTTAGTCTTGTGTTGCCTTAGTGCGTGCATCTAATCTTGCCGGTTCTGACCTTGTGCCTGTTCCTGTTTTTCCCACCTTGCCTAGCGTTTTTGCCATTTTCGGATATCCTGTGTATGACCTTGCCTGACTGACCACTCTATTTGGATTAAACCTTTTTTCACCTCATCCCTGGAATCTCGTGGTGTCTGTGCTGTGCACGTGGGTCCTATTCCCAGCCTTGCGACAGTCGACCCGTGTCAGCACAATCTGACCAGACAATGGACCCAGCCAGCACAGAGGCTATGGAGTTGTTTTCTTCACTGGCTACAGCGTCGGCGCAGGAGCGCTGCGCCATTTTCAAAGAAGAACTGGATGCCGTGTTGGAGTACTGTCCAGTGACGCGTCACTCCCACTCAGAAGAGGTATGGCAGCAACTTGAGACCCTGTGCCCCTGTGACTTTTTCAATTTACCCCGCTGGATCCCCTGTTAAGGCGATATTTGAACTTTGGCACTCAATATTCTGGGGTCTGCAGTCAGACTACCAGATGCCGGAGCGGGTCCGCACCTGCAAGTCATGCTCACCCGTTCCGACGAGGAGTCAGCCATTTCCTGCTTTTTCTCCTCCTGTGTCTCGTGTGTGTTCAGTGGATTCTAGTTCTGTGTTTTCTCTCCGTGCTCTGCTCTTATCTCAGCTTTTTCTGTTTCTCCTGCACGTCAAGCTTCTCCTTGCTTCACCCCCTCGTCCTCTACGGGCTCGCCGTTTTCGTTCTCTGTCGTCTCGTTCGCTTTCTTCCGTTCCCTTGCTATGTGGTCTCCAGTGTTCTGTCCACCATCTTCGCGTTTGCGTTTTCTTCGTCCTGGCTCTCGTCCTGTCTTGCCTCGTCCTGTCTCTCTCCCTGTCTCGTCCAGCCCTGTCTCTCTCCCTGTCTCGTCCAGCCCTGTCTCTCTCCCTGTCTCGTCCAGCCCTGTCTCTCTCCTGTCGTTCCAGCCCTGTCCTCTCCCCTGTCTCGTCCAGCCCTGTCTCGTCCGGCCCTGTCTCGTCCGGCCCTGCTCGTCCGGCCCTGTCTCGTCCGGCCCTGTCTCGTCCGGCCCTGTCTCGTCCGGCCCTGTCTCGTCCGGCCTGTCTCTCGTCCGGCCCTGTCTCGTCCCGGCCCTGTCGCCCGCCCGGCCTGCTCAGTCGGGCCTGCCTCTGCCCTGCCCGTCCCCTGTCTCAGCCGCGCCCTCTGCTCAGTCAGCCGCGCCCTGTCTCAGTCAAGCCGCGCCTCTGCTCATCAAGCCGCTGCCTCTGCAGTCAGCCGCGCCTCTGCTCCATCAAGCCGCGCCTCTGCTCAGTCAAGCCGCGCCCCGGCAGCCTCAAGCCGCGCCCCGGCAGCCTCAAGCCGCGCCCCGGCAGCCTCAAGCCGCGCCCCGGCAGCCTCAAGGCCCAGCCGCAGTCTGCTCCGGCCCAGCCGCAGTCTGCTCGCAGCTTGCTGCGGCCCCTCCGGCCGTTCACCGGGACCTTGCGGTGGCTTGCTTGGCCGCCCACCGGATTTTCGCAGCGGCTTGCCCGGTCGTCTTCCAGAGCCTTGCTGCGGCCAGTCCGGTCGTCCTCCAGAACCTTGCAGTGACCCTTCTGGCTGCTCTCTAGAGCCTTGCTGCGGCCCTCCCGGCCGTCCTCCGGACCCTTGCTGCGGCCCTCCCGGCCGTCCTCCGGACCCTTGCGGCGGCCCTCCCGGCCGTCCACCGGAACTTCTCGGCGGCCCGCCCGGCCGTCCACCTGAACTCTTGCTGGCAGTAAAGGGGCCCTCTGCCGGACCTTTGCTGCGGTCCGCCCGGCCGCTCACCGGACCTTCTCGACGGCCCGCCCGGCCGCCCACCTGAACTCTTGCTGGCGGTAAAAGGGCGTCCGCCAGACCCGTGCTGCTGCCCACCCGGCCGCACTCCGGAGCGACTGCCAACTCGCCCTGAACTTTTTTTTTTTTTTTTGGGGCGTCTGGAATTCGCCCCTTGACGGAGGGGTTCTGTCACGAGCTCTGGAGTGTTTGTTGTCTTTTTTTTTTTGGGGACTTTTAGGTTGTCTTTATTTTGAAATCGTGTCACTCCCTCTCTGTTAGACGTCACGTTGTTTTGTTTACCTAGCTTTCTCCCACGTGTCGGTTTGTGTGTTTACTTCCTGGTGTCGATCGTCTCTGTCTTGTTTCCAGCTGTTACTCGTTTGTTCGTTAATCATTCCTCGTCAAGTCGTTTCATTCTTTAATCCTGTTCGCGTTGTGTCCTTGTCTTAGTGTCAGCTGTGGGTATTTTGGTTAATCACTAGTCTTGCCGGTTCTGACCTTGTGCCTGTTCCTGTTTTTCCCACCTTGCCTAGCGTTTTTGCCATTTTCGGATATCCTGTGTATGACCTTGCCTGACTGACCACTCTATTTGGATTAAACCTTTTTTCACCTCATCCCTGGAATCTCATGGTGTCTGTGCTGTGCACGTGGGTCCTATTCCCAGCCTTGCGACAGTCGACCCGTGTCAGATAGGATATTCCTTTATTCCTACCACAGTGGGGACATTTTATATATACAGCTCACAAATATATACTAAAGTATAAATACAGCTTACAAATATAATACAAAACTGAAAAAATGAAAGAATGTATCAATAAATAAAATATATATATCCATGCATGCATACTAAAACGCACCGAGTAGGTAGTTATATACGTTATTAATCCCTGAGGGAAATTCTAGGGTTTTTTTTTTTTGTCAGGGACAGATTTTGCACAAGATAAGAAGATATTGCACAGTTATTGTGAGGGTAGAGGGGCTGATGGGAAGGGAAGTCCTAAATATCCTTCAGCTATTACCAGAGGTCACACACAGTCAGGCTGATCAATAATCTAATCAACACCACGTGAAGCTTTGTTCTGTGTGTGTGTGTGTGTGTGTGTGTGTGTGTGTGTGTGTGTGTGTGTGTGTGTGCGCGTGTGTGGGTTCTGGCGGTTGATCACAGTTTCTTTAAACAACTCAAACTGTTCAAATAATATCAAAGCTCCTCCTCTGTCTCTAAACCCCGCCCCCTTTCACACGCAGCTCAACTATGTATCTGTGTGTGTGTGTGTGTGTTTGTTTTGGCGGCTGGCCAGTTTCTATAAACAGTTAAATATGGTTAAATAATAAATTCTAAGCTCCTCCTCCATCTCTAAACTCCGCCTCCATTCAGCCGCAGCTCAAGTATCTGTTTTTTACTACATCAACACAATATGTGGCAATTCTTGTAGTGTGTGCACGTGTGTGTGTGTGTGTGTGTGTGTGTGTGTGTGTGCGTGCGTGTGCGTGTGTGTTCTGACGGCTGGCCAGTTTCTATAAACAGCTAAATGTGGTAAAATAATAATTTCTAAGCTCCTCCTCCGTCTCTAAACTCCGCCTCCTTTCATTTGCAGCTAAAGTATCTGATTTTTGAAAAGTTTGTAGTGTGTGTGTGTGTGTGTGTGTGTGTGTGTAGGTGTGTGTGTGTATGTGTGTGTTCTGTTGACTGACCAGCACTGGGGGAGGAGGGCTCACAGACGCTGGAGGAGTCGCTGCTGGACGTCTGCTCCGTGAGCTTCTTCCTGCTGCCTCCTTCGGCCTTGTGGAAGCTCTTCTTGTTCTTGATGAGGATCTTCCCCTGCAGGTCCACGGGGCTGGGCAGAGGAACGCCGCTCTCCAGCTTGAGGAAGAGCCACACGTTACACCTGCAGACCTTCACCACGGGACGACTGGGGACGTACGGGGTGTTTGTCCAGCGCGTCGGTCAGCAGAGCGTCTCCGAACACTGACCGGCAGCACTCGGCCATCTTCGCCTGCTGCTTCGGCCTGAAGACGTAGAATAAAAAACAATACGTTCTAAGCTCCTCCTCCGACTCTAAACTCCGCCTCTTTTTATCCATAACACAAGTATCTGTTTTTTACCACATTAACACAATATGCGGAAACGCTCATAGTGTGTGTGTGGGTGTGTGTGTGTGTGTGTGACAGGTGGCCATCACGTTGGCACCATAGTCGGCCAGAGGTGTAAAGTACTTGAGTAAACTGTAGGGATCTTTGTACGTTTTGTAAATATACAATATGTATACGTAAGTATAATACAATTGATTCTAAAAAACAGAGTGTGACAAACGCGTAAAAAGACTGAAAACACACATTTACACATTGAAACACCGAGCATAGTGTTTGTACTTGTATTAGTACTTGTACTTTATTGATGGCGTACGTTTATTGGGACTGCGTGGATTTAAAAGTTGCTTATATTTTTGATACTCTGTACAAGTACCAAGTGCAAAGTTGCCAAAAACACTTAAAGTACAAAAAATATTTAAAATATTTACAAACTTCCTAAAGTGTACTCAAGTACTTTACACCTCGGCTTCCTACCCTTTCTGAAAGATAAAATTCAAGCACTTTCAAGGTCCATGTTCCAGCACCATAGAGTAGGTAAAATTAACATGCAATATTTGTGCAATTTCTCTTTCCTATGTATTTATGTCTCATAACAAAGCACTGTTTGTGTTTATTACGTACATATTTATGTTACATTTTTTGTGTATTTTTATTCAATTTTTTTTTTATTTTTGGAACAAGAGCGAGTCAGACCACATATGATTCCTTGTTTGTCATGTGCACACTTGCCCAATAAAACCTATAAATAAAAAATTTCAAAGCCGAATCTAATGTTAATCTAAAAAATCTAAAATGTGTATTCTAAACACAATCCATATGAAACATTACCATTTTTTTTGTGGCAAAGTTTTGTGGCATTGGTGGGAAAAAATCGACATTACATTTTATTAGACCTTACTAACATTATAGGCAACATTTGTATTCTAACTTTATTTAAAGTACAAAATTATACATCTGCCATTCTTCTCCATTTTTGACAAAGCGTGTTTTAGTTTAAAAAAGTGTATCAAAGGCGGGAACACTGCAACAATAAAAGTGCTGATGCTGCCCACTTTCTGCACTTTTAATCAGACCGGGATCATGGTGATCACCACCCGTTTATTCACACACTCACTTTATTTATCTGTCTCTCTCTCAGAGTCTGTCAATCAAAAGTCAGTGAAACCAGACTCAGACAGGGAGAACCACCCAAGTCCCACTGTATAATTACCCGGATTCCACTCTATAATTAAAATGTGAAGCGTTTTCAAGCACTTGATTCAAAATTCACGCATTTTCAAGGTCTTGAAAACACACGATTGAAATTCAAGCATTTAAGCATTTCAAGAACCCGTAAGAACCCAACAGTGCATAGAAGAACCAAAACAACATCTGTAGGCCCAAGACCAAATCTGCAGTCACGTACGAGTCCACGTGGTTCTCGAAGGACAGGATGACGGGGAACGGCGAGGTCTTGAAGGCGCTCTCTCCGATGGCTTCGATCACTTCCTGCAAGCAAAGGTGGCACGCTTGAGGCCTCCAGCCGGGAGAAGGTCGCGGGTCAGTCACCTTGAAGGAGATCTCGGAGGTCATGGTGAAGCCGTGGGTGATGAGCGGCTCCTCCTCGGCCGTCCGGCCCTTCCAGCAGTCCAGCTCCACGCAGCGGCAGCCGGACAGAAGAACCTGCCGGTACATCTCCACCGAGGAGTTCCCCGCCAGCTGACCGGCTGCACACCACACCACAGGCTAGCACCTCCACCACATCACACCGCCTCTGATTGGCTGACCTGTGAGGTAGGTGTTGTGGGAGGAGTTGATGAAGTAGTGCGACAGGGGCAGCGTCATGTCTTCACTCAGGTCCAGCTTCTCCGGCGGGATGATGGCGTTCTCGGCGCCGCTGAGGTACCGCGCGAAGCCCTCCACCGAGATCTGACCTGTGATGTCATCAAGCGGCGCATCAGACCGCTGCAGTGATTACCCACACCTGTCTCGCCGGACTCGACCAATGGCGCGCTGATCTGACACCCGAGTTGCGGTTTCGAAACGTTACGAGAATTCGACTAGCGCTGCGTTTTAAGCGATCGAAGGCTTTGACGCAAGCAAAGGTGGCGAAATTGTTCATAAGCTCCGCCTCTGTCTCTAAGCACCGCCTCCACTAGTCAAAAGCTCTAATTATCACAGTATCAATTCTGAAAACGTTGTATTTTTTTTCTGAAAAAAATTTGTAATAATTGTATACTAATATGTAATATGTAATAATTTTATCTTGGAATTGTTGTATTTTTATTCATATTCTCATAAAACACATCTCACTACATGTTGTACCATGTATAATATGCATGTGAGAAATTACGTTTAAATTTGAAATTTGAATTTGAAACTCGATGTGCAATGCTGCGGCAATCGTGCAGCTTTATTTAGGTTTTCATACACTTTCCAAAAGATAAAATTCAAGCATATTTCAAGGTCCATGTTCAAGTTTTTCCAGCACCATAGAGTTGTTGTAAAATTTACATTTAAATTTATGCCGAAATCAAAATCATTTTTCTCTAAATGTAAAGTTCAACAGAACGTCATGTTTTAGCGTTTACCGAGTGTATACGTTCTACAGGAAGCTGTAGACATCAGGAGTAGAACTGCTGTAGAACTTTCTTTGTTCAATGTATAAACAGAGGATATATAATCGTCTAATTTTAAAAAAGCGTCTGACATTTAAAAAAAAAAAAATAATAATATTTTAATATAAACTGAAACGTCAAATACAATAACATGGCGGTCTTCATTAGTTCCAGTGAGTTAAAATGTTAATATTTTCACTTTATATTCGTCTTTTGGTATAACTGGGTTTTATTTATGCATGTTTAAATACAAATAAATACAATTATATGTTAAATACTAAATTAAATACTAAAATCGGAAAAATTACCCCCCCACCCCCGTGGTCTTGGTAAAATGGTCAAACGTCGATCAGTCCGTGACGACAAAAAGGCTGGAGAACGCTGCGTTAATGCATTAACTTTGATGTGCATTGATATTGATAATACAGAGGAAATAGTTTGTGTCGCCACTTCACGTGACCACGCCCGTCGCTGATGAATCTGATCTCAAGTTGAGTAAAGTTCAGTAGGAGCATGGCATCGAAATCTCGCACCACTTGTGGAACAAATTTGTGTTTTAACTCCGCCTCCGTAATAATTTAACCCCGCCTCCCAATACAATTTTCAAGCATTTTCAAGCACTGCATTTAAAATTCAAGCACCTAGGAAGCGTGTTTATCACACCGAGAGACATGATGGAGCTACGTGGCCGATGAAAAGCGACACTTTTGTTGGATAAGAGGATTTGTGGAGTTGTGGACTCACCTCTCTGCGAGAACATCTGGTCTGGCTCGTATTTCTCCACCAATCCCTGCACTTGCTCGGCTTTGAGGGGCGGGTACAGGATCTCGTTCAGTCGCGGGTCTCTCTGTCTGTTGTTTAAGAAGTCGGTCATCTGCTCCACGGTCAGGTACGGCCGGATCTTAGCGCCGCTGCGCACACACACACACACACATTATCTGATATGACTATCTAATAACTGAATATCTAATGTGACGTGTATGGCAGAAAACATTTGCTTTAAAAACAAAAAAAAAAGCTTGTTTTTTCAGGTTTGACATACAAAAGAATTACTCAAAAATGAAACAAAAACAAAATTAGTGACTTTCAATTTGTAAAAAGTTGAAATGTGGTGCTGCCCATCACGCGCTTTGAGAAGACTTGTAAACTGTCGTTCAAATAAAAATCGAAAAATATTATTATTATTATTATCATTCATTATGACATCATCTGTGATGCCATCATTCCTGGAATCGTCATCCTTGATGTAATCATTTGTTATCGCTCCAATCGTGACAATATTAACCGCTATGACATCATTTGGTGCAACAACATAATATAATCAATAATAATCGAATATTATTCTAATGCGAATAATCAAATCTTCTTTGTCGAGACAGATTTCCCCCATCATTCAACATTCGGACGCTTCACTTGTTTATTAACGATGATTAACTATTAGAACAGCTCTGATGGTTACTGCGGTAAACTCACGTGTCGGAGAAGATGGTGTCGATGTCGTTGCGTGGACAGATGTTGTTGAGCAGCTGTCGGAACATGTCCGGAGTGAAGATGTCCAGCGGAATACAGTCGCTCTGTCAGAACGTCCCGGACACAACACTTTAATTCCTCGTGACGTGAATAATCGCACAATTAAATAACGAAAGCCTAATCTGACATTCAGATTTATAGAATTACAGTATCAAACATTCTTTTAAAAAATCAAACAGAACAATCTGAATCTGATGTTCAGACTGATAGAAAATGTATTTTATAGAATAATCGTATAGAAAAATGAGAATCTGATGTTCAAACCTACATAATATTTGTAATAGAATAAACTAATAGAATAATCTGAATCTGATGTTCAGACCCAGACAATATTCTTTAATAGAATAATCAAATATAAGAATTCAAATCTGATTTTCAGATAGAAAACGTATTTTATAGAATAATCGGAATCTGATGTTCAGAACCACAGAATGTTTTTAATAGAATGAAACAATATAATAATCTGACTCTGACGATTTGACTTATAGAATATATTTTGATAGAATAATCGAATATAATAATCTGAATCTGAAGTCAGAGTGATAGAATACGTATTTTATAGAAAAATCGAATAGAATAATTTGAATCTGATGTTCAGACTGATTTTTTATAGAATAATCTAAAATAATAGTTGGAATCTGATGTTCAGACCTATAGAATATTTTTTATAGAATAATCAAATAGAATAATCGGAATCTGGTGTTCAGACCCACATAATTTTTTTAAAAAGAATAATCTACTTAAAGAATCGGAATCTGATGTTCAGACCGATAAGAAATTTGTAACAGAATAATCAAATAGAAGAATGTGAATCTGATGTTCAAGCCCAAGAGAATATATTTGAATAGAATACTAATATATCCTGAATCTGATGTACAGGCCTAGTATAACTCATTCTAGCATACTGAATGATTGAATATTTAATAGAATAAATGAATAATATAGTTACCGTATTTTCTAAACTTTAAGCCACTTCTTTTTTCCCACGTTTTTAACCATGCGGCTTATACAAAGGATATTCTGTAGATTGTTTCCCTCCGCTAAACCAGAATTAGAATCAAAACTAAGACAACATAAATGCAAAGAAGAATACGCTACTTCCTCTTTAGCAGATATAATTTTTATAAGTTTTAATCAGCAAAGTTGCTGCCGTGTTAAAATACAGGTTAGGAAAGGATCTACTTAGCTACATACATGTACATTTACAATTCAAAATCGTTCTGTTCTTGTAGTAAATATATAATCCAGAAACATACATATCTGTGGCTTGCAAAACTTTTTTAATAGAGCGGATGTGGCTTATATACAGGTGCGGCTTATTTATCTTTTTTTTATTATTATTTTTTTTTTAGAGCGGATGCGGCTTATATACAGGTGCGGCTTATTTATCTTTTTTTATTATTATTTTTTTAATAGAGCGGATGCGGCTTATATACAGGTGCGGCTTATATATCTTTTTTTTTATTATAATTTTTTTATTAGAGTGGATGCGGCTTATTTACAGGTGCGGCCTATATATCTTTTTATTATTATTTTTTTTTTAATAGAGCGGATGCGGCTTATATATCTTTTTTTATTATTATTTTTTAATAGAGCGGATGCGGCTTATATATCTTTTTTTTATAGAGCGGATGTGGCTTATATACAGGTGCTGTTACGACTCCATCCGGGTCTTCACCATCTCCGGCCGCTCCTCCACTCACCAGCTGCCCATCATCATCATCAGCCCAATCTGCCACACCGGTTCTTCATCACCCACACTCCCCGGACACTATATAACCACCAGTCTACTCCTCAGTCATTGTCTGTCATTGTCCACGATCGTCTGATCCCGACGCACCAGCACAGACTCACCTACCTTCGTCTTCACCATCCCTCTCTTCATCATCCTCCTCATCGTCTTCTTCGTCCCGTCATCTGTATCCTGTGTCAGTATCTGTCCTTGTATTCCCTTTGTGTTTGTATTAAACGTCACTGTGCACGAATCCGCTCCCATTTCCGTCTTCTGTTTCTCCCTCGCTCACGCTCACCTATCCGAGCGCTGAGCTTAACAGAATGACAGACCGTTGGTGAAATGGAGCAGGACGAGGCTGCGGCGCCGTCTCCGAACCCGCCAGCTTCTGTGGACGCGTTGATCGCCGCCATCCGGAGTGCCATTCTCCCGGAAGTTGCGGCCATGATACACCAGCAGCTTCCGTCAACACCCGCTGCCGATCAACCGCCACCAATTGTTCCGTCCGCTCCACCTTCTGGATGCAGCCTGGTAGTCCGACCGCCAGCGTTCGACGGCCGAACCGAGGACTGCGAAGGATTCATCGCACAGTGCAAGCTCTATTTTCTTGCTCATCCAGCCACATTTGCTAACGAGGCCGCCAAAATCGCCTTTCTGTTTTCCCTCCTGACCGGAACTGCTCGGCAATGGGCAACTCCC
>QKNR01013864.1:353573-356555 GCA_028031935.1 Paedocypris micromegethes | reverse complement strand
CTCTCTTCATCATCCTCATCATCGTCTTCTTCGTCCCGTCATCTGTATCCTGTGTCAGTATCTGTCCTTGTATTCCCTTTGTGTTTGTATTAAACGTCACTGTGCACGCTGTTGTGCGGCTTATTTATCTTTTTTTTATTATTATTTTTTTAATAGAGTGGATGCGGCTTATATACAGGTGCGGCTTATTTATCTTTTTTTTATTTTTATTTTTTTAATAGAGTGGATGCGGCTTATATACAGGTGCGGCTTATTTATCTTTTTTTATTATTATTTTTTTAATAGAGCGGATGCGGCTTATATATCTTTTTTTATTATTATTTTTTTAATAGAGCGGATGCGGCTTATTTATCTTTTTATTATTATTATTTTTTTAATAGAGCGGATGTGGCTTATATACAGGTGCGGCTTATTTATCTTTTTTTTATTATTATTTTTTTAAGAGTGGATGCGGCTTATATACAGGTGCGGCTTATTTATCTTTTTTTTATTATTTTTTTTTAATAGAGTGGATGCGGCTTATATACAGGTGCGGCTTATTTATCTTTTTATTATTATTATTTTTTTAATAGAGCGGATGTGGCTTATATACAGGTGCGGCTTATTTATCTTTTTTTTATTATTTTTTTTTTTAATAGAGCGGATGTGGCTTATATACAGGTGCGGCTTATTTATCTTTTTTTTATTATTTTTTTTTAATAGAGCGGGTGAGGCTTATAGTCCAGTAGGCAGCTTGGGGCTCTTACTCGTGCGGTGGGCAGGCCGCAGACCTCCAGAGCGTTCTCCACACGCCGGCGCTCCGCACTGATGAGCCGGAACACACTACAACACAAGACTGATGACACACACACACACACACACACCGCACGCGCTCAGACGCTGAGGAGATACACACTTCCTCACAGGAACGCCCGCCTCCGCCATCAGCGTCAGCCTCGTGTACCTGTGAAGACGCCACCGTCACTCAACAGCCAATCACGGAAGACGCAGCTTCCAAAAAACCTCTACACAAAGTTCTCCGGATTTCTATGTACAACCGCAAAAAACAGCATCCAATCAGAAGCCAAGGCAAAAAAAACTTTGTAACAAAAACAACGTGACAAAATCCTGATTTTTATGATTCAAAAAGCAAAAGCTGTTAACTGTTTGCTTTTAAGCGTCAAGAAGTGTGAAGCAGCGTTGGGAATGTCCATTTGAAATAGTAATTAGTTACAGTTACTACTCACAAAAAAGTAACTGAGTTACATTGTTATAAAAGTATCTAATTACCAGGGAAAGTAACTATTGTGTTACTTCATTTTTTTTTTTTTAATTTGTCAAATAACTTGGCTGCTCTCAATATTAAATGTGTTAAATGAATGTACTGAATACACTGAATATAATAAATATATTTTTTTGTATTTTTTTCAGTAATATGTTAAATACATTGTTTTGTACAGCGTCCTTGAGTGTCCAGAAAGGCGCTTAGAAGTCTAAGCTATTATTATTATTATTTTTTTTTTTTTTTTATTATTATTAATATTATGAAATGGACAAATACAATACATTATGATCATAAAGCATTGCATATTAATCTGCAGTATATTAATATTGCTGTGGGACAATGTGAAAGACGCCTATCAAATTCAATGTATTTTCGCAAGTATTATCATTAGTATAGTGATTAATCAAACACAATAGATGATTCAGAACTTTGAATATTTATTGCACAGACCACAACTGGCCAACAAATAGTCTAAATAAAAATGATGATTTTTAAAGAATGTCGAAAAATAAATGAATAAAACTGTCACTCAGCTGGTAGACGTACAGTAGCCGACAGTATTTTCTTTCGCACAAACGAAAAATTGTCATATAACTTGGCTGCTCTCAATATTAAATGTGTTAAATGAATGGACACGAAGTATAATAAATTTTTTTTTTGTAACGGAGGAAAAAGTAATTACGTTAGATTACTTGTTACTGAAAAAAAGTAATGTCGTTTTTTTATAGCGACCTTATTTCTACTCCGCCGTCAGGCAAAAAACGATGGAATAGCAGCACTGGACTGACTAATAGTTACAGTTGGTAATTAGTTGCATTTACTACCCACAAATAGTAACTGAGTTACATTGTTAACAAAGTAACTAATTACCGGGGAAAGTAACTATTGCGTTACTTAAATTTTTTTTTTAATTTGTCAAATAACTTGGCTTTCTCTCAATATTAAATGTGTTAAATGAATGTACACTGAATTTAATAAATATATTTTTTGTATTTTTTTCAGTAACTGTACCAAAGGAAAAATTATTTATGTTAGATTACTCATTACTGAAAAAAGTATGTTTATTAACGCAGTTTATTTATAGCGCCGTTATGCCCCAACAGTGCTGTCAAGAAAATAAACAATGGAATAGTAGCGTTTGGAATCTTAGGTTTTCCAGTTTTTCTGGTCAAACTCTTGTTTTTTTCCAGTTTTTCTGGTGAAACTCCCATCGTGGGTTTCCCAGCAGACGCACCGGAGCGACACAAAGACGCACGGACACCGACTCTATAAATAGCCGGCGAGCAGCATGCGGCCGCATTACTCACGCTGCGATAAGAGGCTTTTACAAATAATTCATGTGGTCTGCCTCTATCGGCACCTCCAGGACTGATCAAACCGTGTTACTGTAACGCAGACACACATTTACTGTAAAAAAAAAAAAACACAGGATTGTGAAATTTTCTTGTGAAAGACTGTAATAAAGTTGTAATAAGGCATCAAATAAAGGTGATTCTTTTAAACACACACACACACACACACACTTAATATGTATATTAGAGCTGCACTATTAATCGTTAAAAGATCGCAATCTTGATTAAAACCCCCTTGCGATCTCAATCCAGCATTTATACGATTCAAACGTGTCTGATTTCGAGATGACACACTCGTTTCTATGTTTTTATGGAATCTAATGAGCGCCAAAAAAGTTTTGCGTGCGTATCTCTTCTGCTTGAGTA
>QKNR01013864.1:346073-348573 GCA_028031935.1 Paedocypris micromegethes | reverse complement strand
AGAAAGCAACATCAACGTATAATTTAGAAGCGGTAATGACATTGGTTAGTCTTCCAGGACACCCAAGAATATGAACTATCAGAACACAGTGCTACCTCTCTTTATGAAATTAATTTGCGTTTCAAAAAATGAAAATTTTGTAAAATGGGCCGCATTTTGCATGTAAACCTGATATTCGTTCCAAAAAAAGTCTGGAAGTAAGATATCCGTAACCGTGTTACTTCTGTAAAAGTGTTTTTTTGTTTACTAATACGCTTGATGAATAAAAGATTTTACACGTCTGGACTCTTGCATGTTTCATTCAAAAGAAAGTTTACTTATAATGACGTAGAATATCCTTTACTTTACTTCACTTCACTTTACAGTCATTCGCCAGACGCTTGTATCCAAAGCGAAGATCTCCCTGCATATTAGTGGTAAGAAAAAAACTTGCTTCAACATTTGGCCTATCGTACAGTGAAAGAATTTCGTAAAAAGAGACGATATTTTCTCTACGACGCCCTTCGCGAAAGGAAATTTTCGTCAACAGAGTCATTCGTAAGTAGAGGTACCTCATGTTAGCGCTGTTAGCATGTAGCTTTACCTTCGGCGTCCTGGCAAATTTTCCGGTCCGCGTGTCTCTGATGAGGGAAACGTCCAGCTGATCCGTCTCCTGTCGACAGAAAAAGACCAATGAAAGAAGAACACGACACACACGCGGTGACTCCTCATCCGCACTCCGCCTCTTATCTCCTTTTTTCAAATTCGTTCATTTCATTTTCAAAAATTCAAGCTGAGAACGTCTGGAGATGCGCGGGAGATTCTGGAAGATGAAAGGTTTGTTTAAGACACTTCTCCATTTCTGGGTCGTGAGGAGCTGGAGCCAATCCCAGCGACTCTGAGTGTGAAGGCGGGACACACCCCCTGGACCAACCAATCACAGAGCGGGACACACGTTCATTTTCATTCTTGATGGCCATTTATTCTTAATTCATTTATTCCAAATTTACGCAATCAAAAAGCTGAGTGTCGAAGTCGAATCCATGAACACTGCTTTGGTCGCCCTAATTTATCCGTCTGGCTGGACTCACCTGATTGGCCAGACAAACTATGATCTTGACATTGACCCTTGACCCTCTATAGCTAAAGCTAATGAATGGCTGGTTAATGTGGTGCTAGCGAGCGATGCTGTTCTATATTTAGCGCGGCGCTATATGTGTGTGCGCAGGTGCGATCAATCGATGGCGTCTTTAGTGAATGAGCGCTGGCCAGTCAAAGGTCAACGTTTCCTCTGGAGCTTTGAAGCGCCGCCGTGATGCGAGGATGCTCAACGCAGCGGGTACACACTTCAAACACACACGCCGCGCGGAAATGTCACACACACACACTGAACCGTCGAGGAAAAGCAGAACGCGGAGTGTCTTTCAGGAAAAACTCAAAACCTAAAGTGTCTTGAAACTGAGAAAAGAAAACACAAATATCAAGAAAAACGCTAAAAATATTTAGCTCATCTATTTAAAAGTGACTGAAGATGCTTTCTCTCTTTCTCTGTCTGTCTGTCTGTCTCTCTCTTTCTCTGTCTCTCTCTCTGTCTGTCTCTCTCTTTCTCTGTCTGTCTGTCTGTCTGTCTGTCTCTCTCTTTCTTTCTCTGTCTGTCTGTCTCTCTCTTTCTCTGTCTGTCTGTCTCTCTCTCTCTTCTTTTTAGTATCTCTTTCAATTTCTATTTCTCTCTCTTTGTTAGTCTCTGTCTCTCTTTTTTTTCTTCTTCCATATCTCTCTCCATTTCCTCTTTCTCTCCCTTTATCTATCTTCGCAGTCTCTCTTGTTCTCTCTCCATTTCCCAAAGACACTCTAAGATGTTTTTGTCTTTCTTCTTTTTAGTTCTTTTTATCTCTTTCAATTTCTATTTCTCTCTCTTTGTTAGTCTCGGTCTCTCTTTATTCCTTATCTCTCTCCTCTCTCTCTTTATCTATCTTCTCAGTCTCTCCCTCTTGTTCTTCCGACTCTTTTCAGCATCTCTTCTCCATTTCTTTGTCTTTCTTCTCAGTCTCTCTCTCTCTCTCTCTTGTTCTCTATCCTCTTTTCAGCATCTCTCCATTTCAGCATCTCTTCTCCATTTCTCTGTCTTTCTTCTCAGTTTCGTTCGCTCTGTCTCGCTCTTCTTTTCAGTATCTCTCGTCATTTCTCAAAGACACATAGTCGTTATCTATCTAAATTGCTTGCTCTTTTCTCAGTCTCTCTCTCTCTCTCTCTTTTCTGTTTCTTCGTGTACCTTCGTGTCGTTCTCTCTCTAAGGTTCTCTTAAACTCTCTTCTCAATCTTAATTAGTCTCTCAAACTTTGTTGAAGTTTCTCTCTCTCTCTCTCTCTCTCTCTCTCTCTCTCTCTCTCTCTCATAGTTTCAGACTTTCTCTTTCTCTCTCTCTCTCTCTCTCTCTCATAGTTTCAGACTTTCTCTTTCTTCTCCTCCTCAGTCTTTCTCTCTCTCTCTCTCTTGAGGAAGAGGATGAAGATCAGCACAG
>QKNR01013864.1:334310-344310 GCA_028031935.1 Paedocypris micromegethes | reverse complement strand
AGAGAGAGAGAGAGAGGTTGTCAGTGATGATGATAAGTGTGAGTAACTCGCCTTGTTCTGGTCGGTCCAGTAGAGGAAGAATCCCTGTGGATCCACACGCAGCGTCACGGGCGTCACCGTCAGCGAGTCCTACACACACACACACACACACACACAACATCACGGTTCCTTCTGGAATCACATCAGCTTCAGTTCCGAACACCAGCATCCCTGAGACGTCTCGCCTCCTACACGTTTCTCCTGAAGAGCATCTCCAGCATCAAGTCCAGAAAATCCAAGACCCTCTGATACAACAACGGTCCAAATCAATCGTCCAATCACATCCCTCCCTGGAGCCCGAGCCTCCTCAGCTCCGCTCAGGGTTCCTCTCACGTCTCCATCCTGCCGGTGCGTCCGTCTGCTCATCCATGACATCACGTCCTGCTGGACATCTACAGCATCACGACAGACTCTTCTCTCTAGCAGAAGGATCATCTACTGATACTTTCCTGCTCAGACCTACAGACTAATCCCAGTATACGGAACTTCAAGAGTAACGGCTGAAACATCGCGGCCACCTCCGCTATAGACATGATGCTCTTTATCACCAGGTATGTGAAGAGCAGATGAAAACCAGACTTGAGTAACAGACACCTTACTGTAAAAATTACTCCATTAAAAGTTACACAATTCTAAGAAGACTTTGAGTATAAAAGTCGTACAGTATCCAATTTGAAAATAAAATACTTGAGTACTTTACTCATACTGATTTCTGGCTCAGAATCACCCAGAAATGTGAACAAGAGCTCTTTATTGACGAGGTTTGATTTCCTAAAACAGAAATGAAATTCAACACCTCAATGTTTCAAAACGACAGAACAAAATAGATTAAAAAAATATTTGTCTATTATTATTCTGTTATATATTATATAAGAAAAAGCCTAAAAGTGTAACCGCTAATTCTCGTGATTGAGCTGATAAACATCATGCAGTGTCTTCAGCATCCTGCAGATGGCGATATCACCTCGTCCCCTGAGAAATTAACCGCGGTAGAGAAAGATGCCGACTTGTTTCGCACAATCACAATGTAACGAGTAAGTGTCCATTCAAATGTAGTGGAGTAGAGATACAGGTACTCAATCACTAATGTAGCCAAGTAGAGAGTAACAGTTGCTTCTACATGTGATACGTGTATAACGTGTAATGAGTGCAAAGTAGCCAAAATACTTAAGTAAAGTAACCAAAGTCCATTTACTCAAGTACTTTACACCTCTGGTTATAACAGGATACTAACCGACAGGATACACTGCACTGTGAGATTTGAATGAAACCAAAATGGAAAGCAACTAGATCAAAACGGATATGCAAGAGCGTCGAAATAAATGGAATTAAAGAAAAAAAATAAGAGATAGAAACTTCTAGAAGCATCCGAGATCGGCCAGTTCGAGACTCGATCGATCTGCTCTTCACCAAACAAACAAACAAACAAACTTCCGAACGTGACGCTCTTTATAACGGACACCGGGATGTACTCACATCCTCCCACTTCACGAACTTGTCTCCCGTGGTCAGGTGTTCCGGCAGTGGGACGGGTTCGAGCTGAGGCGCGTGGATCCCGGGCTGCGAACTCGCCATCGGCTTCATCTGTGCGTGCGCGCGCGCGGAATAACGCCGGACTTTGAAGACGCGCCGTGAACGCGCAAACATGCACGCGCACACTCAGAGCACGTTCCGTTTTTTTTGCGATTGTAAAACACACACATGTGCAACTATATAAATAAGGAAGTAGTAATGAAAAACAATATTAATAGATAGGATTACAACTCGCAATTGACTTCTCAACGGACGAATGTTTAGAATTTCTGTTGCGTCAAGTGGCAGTAAAACGTAATTAAACGTGTCGCGGAAAGTAGAAAAACGCTTTATTCGTCATAGTTGGGTGCATAGATTAAAATATTTGATTAAAAACAACAAAAGACATGCAAATAATTCCTAGACGTGCGTATTCTTCTCCTTAAAAAAAGCAAAAAAGAGGTTTGGCAACTATTTGCCACTAGAGGGCGCCAGAGCATCGCGCTTCAATTATTTACTTTTTTTTGACGTTTCAATTTCTGCTTTTCATTCAAAACATCCCCGGAGATGATAATAATCCACATGCAATATAGGGGAAAGTGAATTGTTGTCTATGTAATCAACTTGCCAGCGGTGGAATGACATACCTCGATAACTTGATAAGACAGTAGCATCTCAGCAGTTTGGCTTTGTTTTAACCTTCAAAAACGAAATCAGGACGAAATTTAAACTAGTTTTATCAGAGGATTTAAAGACGCGAGCAATGTTGTCGAAATCCACTTTGTAACGATAGCTGCGTGGACGCTATTAGCATAACTAGCTATAACGAGCTAGCCTTTCAGACAGTGAGAGACAAATATCACAAAGCCAGTAAGTTAGTACATTTTCTAAAGCAAAAATACTTCTGCTTTACTTCAGCGGATCCTATAAAAACTCTTTTTGTGGATCGCTTGAAGGCACAAAAAAACGTTTTAAGATTTAACAGTCGACTATATTTGCGTACGTTCCCTTAACGTCATAAACATGTCAACTCAAACATATTAAGGCTTTTATGTGCGAATGTTTGTTTAAGCTCAGTTACCACAAAAACGCACGAGTAATTACATCCAACCGCTGGTATAACAAACTAGCAAAACTGTAGCTACGGACAAACAAGGTCGCGACTCGATACAAGACAAGCAGCCAAACTATTATATATATATTACTATTATATATACCGTATTTTTCGCCATATAAGACGCACGGACATATAAGACGCACCCAATTTTAAAGGAGGAAAATCTAGAAAAAAAAGATTCTGAACCAAATACTGTAGTAAAATATTTTATATCAACTGTATAAAAGTTAACAGCAGTTTAAGAACAATTGTATGCCAAACATGTAACATGAACAGACAGTAAAGTCAGTAAACAGTGAAAGTAGGGGTGGGTGGTATAGCGGTATTGAGATGTCCCACGTTATAGATTTTGCAATATCGTGGATACCGTGATAATTAATGAATTCGATTTTTATATAAGTATAAAAACACCTTAATACAGTATTACACATTAGTTTCGTTACAAGTTACAAGTAAACTAACTACTACCAATGACAACACAGACATTGCTAATCTAACACAGTTTGTACTTCATGTGCATTTGCCTGCCGCTCCGTTTACTGCGCTGCGCCTTTAAGAGAAGAGCGGCTGTTTTAGTTTTAAAGACGCGCTCGAGAAAATCTGCTTGTTTTATTTTGATCAAAGTCTGTTTTCGTTTGGAAATCATGGTTTCATTGTTTCACAAGATTCTGCGCGAGAAAGAAAGCGAGACCGCGGTATTGCATACTAAGATGGCGGTGAGCGCGCTCCGCGGATCTCTGCATTTGCCGTATAAGACGCACCAACTTTTCACCCTCAGTTTTGGGGAAGAAAAAGTGCGTCTTACACGGTGAAAAATACGGTACTATTATATAACCCCACCCTACGCGAACGGATCCGTGTGGCAGGATTCCAGCTGGTCACATGGTGAAGGAGGTGGCGGCGGCGTCGTTGTCGGAGCGCCGCGTGGACACACACACCTCGGAGGTGGCGCGCGAGACCTGCCGCGCGGACATGTAGCTCTTCCCCAGACACCACAGGTCGCGTAGAATCTTCCGGAAGTGGTTCCTGAAGTTGACGCCGACGAAGGCGTAGAGCAGCGGGTTGAGGCAGGAGTGCAGGTAGGCCAGACTCTGGGTGAGGTTCAGCGCCAGGGCCACGCCCTCCTCGTGGCTGCAGTCCTGCGGCTGGAACATGTGGACGGTGGAGTACAGCAGGGTCACGTTGTAGGGCGCGTGACAGACCAGGAACACCAGCACCACGGTGAGGACCACGCGCACGGCTCGGTGCCTCTGGAAGCTCCTGGCGCGCAGGAGGGTGAGCACCACGCTGGCGTAGCAGAAGCCCATCACCAGCAGTGGCAGGCAGAATCCCACCCCCACCTGGAAGCTGGGCACGGCCGTCTTGAAGGTGAGAGCCGTCGCCTGGGAGGGGAAGGCGAAGAAGCACACGTAGGGTATGTCGTTGTTGGGTTCGTCGCTGTAGGGTGTGTTGCTGTAGAGTTTCTCGTTGTAGGGTTTGTCGAATCGGAGTTCATCGTTGTAGGTCGTGTCATTGTCGGGTTTGTCCTTGTAGGGCTCGTCTTTGTTGGGTTTCTCGTTGTAGGGTTTGTCGGTTTTGAGTTTGTCGATTTTGAGTTTGTCGATTTTGAGTTCGTCGTTGTAGGGTTTGTCGATTTTGAGTTCATCGTTGTAGGTCGTGTCGTTTTCGGGTTTGTCCTTGTAGGGCTCGTCATTGTTGGGTTTCTCATTGTAGGGTTTGTCGGTTTTGAGTTTGTCGCTGTAGGGTTCGTCGATCTTGAGTTTGTCGCTGTAGGGTTCGTCGATCTTGGGTTTGTCGCTGTAGGGTTCGTCGATCTTGAGTTTGTCGTTGTAGGGTTCGTTGTTGTAGGGTTCGCCGTTGTAGGGTTTGTCGTTGTAGGGTTCGCCGTTGTAGGGTTCGCCGTTGGGGACGGCAATGTAGTTGTGCCCGGGTTGGTAGCGGTCGTAGAAGATGAAGGTGGGAAGGGACAGGAGCAAGGCCAGCGCCCAGACGGCGGCACAGACCAGGCGGCTGTAGGGCAGCGCTCGAGAACGCAGGCGGAAGGAGCGGCGGGCCTGGACGATGGCGAGGTAGCGGTCGGCGCTGATGCAGGCGAGCAGGAGCATGCCGCTGTAGACGTTGACGCTGTAGACGCCTCGCAGGAGCTTGCAGGACCAGCTGCCCATGGCCCAGTGGTGCCGCTCGCTGTAGATGATCAAGGGCAGCGCCACCACCAACAGCAGGTCGGCCACCGCCACGTTCAGCAGGTAGACGTCGGTCATGGACTTGGTGCGCTTGTAGAGGGCGTAGGTGGCGATCACCAGGGCGTTGCCCACGAAGCCGACCAAGCAGATGACGGGGTGGACGAAGAGCTGGAGGAAGTTCTCCGGGCTCCGATTCGCCTCCGCGCCGCACGGCTCCTCCACGCCCTCGTACGTGAAGTTCCACACTTCGTCCGTTGGCGAGGTCTCCAGCTGCGAAGGAAGCAACAACAATGGAGAACTGTTGGGAGAACCAGGCCTGGAGGTCGTAAGAGAAATTCCGAATTGTGCTACTAATAAAAGATCTTTGCGTTGAACTCAACCCAGATTTGAGTTTTTTTTTTAGATTCGTCAAATAGTTTTTTCAATACTTTCCACCACAGCGCCTTTTGTGAAACCAACTCAACTGGAGGTGGATTTCCACCCAACCTTTCATTGCGTTCCTCAAAAGTTTTTTTTTTTAATTTTTCGAGTCATATTCTGCGTAGCTGGTGTTCGCTACCACTAAGGTCAATCTCGGAGAGCATGTACAGTCGCCCCCAGATTATGTATGCAAATTGAACCTGGGAGTTTGTGCGTGCTTAACGAGGGGGTGTGTCCGCTAGACTGACCACACCAACATATAAAAAAAGTAAACCTCCAGCCTTAATGAGTCTCACCTCATCCAAAAGTTAAAGAAAACATCCGAATTGGTTAAGAAAAGGAAAGTTCTAGATTGAGCAGCGTATCCGATTGTTATTTATTTTTATTCACTTTACATTTTTGTAATTATACTGTAAATTTCCTGTAGATGTCAAATTTATTGGGGTTTTTTTCCTACTCCATATGTCCTTCTTTGTCTTGACGACAAACGTTTTTTGGATTTAATTGAATGGATTGTGACAAGTCCCGTCACAAGATCAGAAATCACCACGAGTCTCAAAAAACAAACAAACAACGTTTTGATGGATTTACATTTTTTTTCACAACGTTCAGATTTATGAAAAGAGGAACAATGGGAAATCTGAATAACAAAAGGCTTCTCAGTCCTGTTGTTTGAAACTGGAACTCAAAGATCCCAAATTATTTGATTTTTCTTCATAAAAATATATAGAGATAAAAAAAAGATTCTACAGTGATTAACTGCACGACGAAGTAATGATCATTATTAACATCTCTCAACATCAACATTTCTAACTAAGCTTGAATTTTTTCCCCACTGTTTCGTGCAATTATCGTACACCTAAATTAAAGTACACTTTATTAGTGCATTTTTGTACATAAATACAAAAAGAAATCATTCCACAAAAAAAAAACCCCACCGCTGTGAAAAGCCAGAGTGAGACTCACCGTGTCCGAGACGTTCATTTCTGAAGACTGAAGAGTGTCTACCAGAACATTTCAGCAGGAGGCGGAGCTTCAGTATGTGTGTGTGTGTGTGTGTGTGTGTGTGTGTGTGTGTGTGTGTGTGTGTGTGTGTGAGTGAGAATGTCATAAGGCAAAAACTAGTCTTTGTGTGTGTGTTTGTGTGTGATGGAACTTGAAACAATTGTGTGTGTGTGGAGAGACTGTTTAGCAATTGATACGAACATAAAAATTTATTTAGTTTCAGTTTTTATACTCAATTCTTATACAACATTTATTCTATAAATATATAGATAATTTACATAAAAAAAAAGTTATTACTCAAAAAAAAACTAAACTTACCCTGAATATAAGACCTAGTATCTCATCTTATTTCAGAAACACACCCGGAAAACAGGTGAAAGACACGTCTGGATTATGTACAAGGGTATTATTTATTCTTAAAAGAGTCAGACTCATAAATACACGACCGGTAGGAGTGTCGGCCTCACGCGACGTCCTCCATGTAGTCGGCGCAGGAGCTGATCTGAGACGCGCTGACGTCCTGCGTGGTTTCGTCCACCTGCAACACAATAAAGCACAAAACACATCGCGTCACTTCCTCCGCGGCTCCCGCTTCCCGTTTGACACACAATACTGTGTCTTGTCCGGCCTTGAATCAAGGACACGAGGCTCCGATCGGACAGACGACCACGCGTAAAGACAGCCAGAATGTTTGAAGAACCAAAATACAAGTTGTGGGCGGGGCAAATATGTTGGTTGACGCCTACTGGCCTCACCCTCAAGTCAAGTCGATTAAAAACAAATTTGGATTGAACTGCAGCTTTCATTTGTACTCGAGTTATGTAATCAGTAGTGCTGTCAAAGTTAACGCGTTAACGCACGCGGTTAATTTGAATCCTCAAAACGCAATAAATGTAGTTGATCTGGTGTAAGACGGTCATGCTTTTTAGCGCTTGAGGTTGGTGTGGGCGAGTGAAAGGCGTGAGGGGGGCGGGGCCATCTCAGCTGATTAACCAGTAATAAGGAGAGATGAGACGAGCCTTGCATTAGATTCATACGGATTAGATGTGTTTATTTTTACCTACACTTACATTTAAAAAACAGTATGACAACGAGAAAGCGAAACGCGCTTCATGCTTTAGTTTTGAAATTTTTTATTTTACAGAAAAGCACAACGTCCTGTTTTTATTAAGTGTAACAAAAAAATAGGTACTTCGAACTTTTTTAATTTTATAAATTAATAAAATAATTAATATATAATAATATTAAATAGGTACTATAGTGCAAATATCCTGCAAATTGAACAAAAAGTTTGCTAAATTACATGACAGTATTTAATGAGTGTCTATCTAGTGTTGAGTTTACATTAATTTGCATATTACACCTCATTATCCCATATTACAAGCTTCAGTCGTTTACCTGCGATTTATTTGGGTGGGGGAGTAAAAAAAATGAATCGTTTGACAATCGTAGATTAAAAAAAGTAATTACGCTACAGTTGTGGCGTTCGGCATTTACGTGTTGTCAAGTTTCCGCGCATGTGATTGGTCTGCACCTTGTCGCTGGTGTCCGGGCCTTCTACGGAGACGTCCTGGATCTCCTCCTCGATGCTCGCCTCGCTCCTCGAGTTCTCCGTGCGGTGACTTCAGGAAACACAGCGCACACACTCACACCTCGCGACTCCACCACGACTCCAAGCTTCCTCACCTGTTGAAGTCGTCCTCGTAGTCGAGATCGTCTGCGCACACGGGAGAAACGGAGACGGTGGGTTCCTTCATGAGATGATGATGATGATGGGAGACGAAGCTCTTACCCGGCACCGGAGAACCGCCTTTCTCCACCGACGTGTGGAAATCGCCAAACGCTTTAGCGCGGGAACCACCTGAGAACATAATGGAGGTGTCCAATCACTTGACCGCATGAGAAGCCCAAACACACACACACACACACACACACACACGTATGGAGTCTGTCGTCTAACATAGAAATATTCTGGTCAAAATATATGAACTGCGTTTGTAATCGACGCAAACGTGAATCCCAGTCAAGTGTATTGTGAGGCCATCGGGGCCAATCGGGGTCAGTGGGCGGGGCAAACTCAATTTCCGCGATTACATTGGTAGTTCTCGTCCTCGTCTCGAAAGTGGCATCACTGCCCATAGTTTCACAGCAGACACGCCCACTGATGCTGATTGGCAGGTTCTGTCGCCTCTCGAAATGACACGCCCAAATTGAACACGTTTAATTCCTGTTTGCGTTGGAGTTTTGTCCATTCAAGCAAGATGATTTCCTACTTGCAATTTGTCCTGAAAACACAATTCGACAACTCTTTGGAATTATTTCAGGAAATATCGCTCCCTACTCCCAGTCCTAGGGGCGGGCGACATGAATGGAAATTCATATCACAATATTTTCTAGTGTCCAGATTTGAGAGACAGAAAGAGCGAGAGATAGACAGAAACAGACACAGGGAGAGCGAGAGACAGAGAGAGAGTGAGAGAGAGTGAATGAGAGTGAGAGAGAGAGAGAGAGAGACAGAGAGAGAGAGACAGAGAGTGAGAGAGTAAGAGAAACAAAAACAGAGACAGAGAGAGAGAGAGTGAATGAGAGAGAGAGAGAGAGAGAGAGAGAGAGAGAGAGAGAGAGAGAGAGAGAGAGAGAAACTTTCTGGTTATTGCCCATAGTCTGAAAAACGGAGGATGGATATTTTTTCTTTTTTTAACTGACACTTTTTCCCAAATTGAAAATGAATTGAAATTGATTAAAGACAATTTCCCCCCTAATTTGCATAGCCACTTTGCCTTGGTCTCGAACTAAAAAAAGCGCCATATGAATAAACTCGAACGAGCGCGAGTGGTGAACCCGCCGCGTCACGTACCGTTCACTTCCGCGTCGTTCTGGCGGCTCTCGGGCGTCTTGGGCTGGACCTCGGCGGGAAGGGCTTTACCGGACGCTCCTCTCCTGGACACAGCGCGGGTGAGAGGGTGGAGACAGCGAGAAGCCCCGCCCACCTCACCTGGCCTCAGAGAGCGAGTCCTCCAGGTCTGCTGCTATAGCGGAGAGGCTGAGGGCGGAGAGAAGAGCCACACCTTCACCCTCACACACACACACACACACACACACACACAAGCAGAGCGCATGCACACGTGACACTACTACAGCTTCTCGTGAACGCGTCGCTCCAGCCATAACTAACGTATTTATGCCAATACAAGCACCCGTTTTTTTCCCAATTTTAGAGGCTAAAAAAGGTTTATATCTTATAATCGGTGCTTATAATCGCCGATTTAAAATATACACGTAAATATACGCACCCATTTCTTTAAATGGTTCTAATAAGTTCAAGATATAATAGCTCGATAAAGGAAATATAGAAACAGAGATGTCGCGACACGTAACAGTGGCTAAATAACACTAGAAGTAGTGAGATTAAACCAATAACAATCTTTCATATTTGAACAGACAGAGCATTTTGTATCCGTTAGATCGCCGTGCTAAAGGCTAACGGGCTAGCGCTTGAAATTGAGACCAGCTGCTGCAAAAACTTTGACGCAGAAAAGAAAACGAAGGCGTCAAACACAATCTAATAAGCAGCAAAGCATGATAGGTGGTGTAGCTTAGACTGAAGAATAAATTATTATCATTTATTTTATTATTATAATTATGAATAATAAATAATTGTTTATTATTTTTAAGTACAACAACATTGAAGTGATACAAGTCACAAGTTCGGTTTGTAAAAAAA
>QKNR01013864.1:314147-334297 GCA_028031935.1 Paedocypris micromegethes | reverse complement strand
AAAAAAAAAAAAAGAACAACAAAAAAAAACAAAAACAAACAAACAAACAAAAAAACACTAATTTTGACTCACGTCTGTCTCCAGAACCATTATTTAAAGAAACGAGCGCTTATAATCGTAGTTTTCAAATATTCACGTCGCGCAAATATCAGCACCCTGCAAGTTTTTGTGCCGCTAAAATTGGAAAAACGGGTGCTAATATTCGCATAAATACGGTAGCACGATAATTGGCCGTGCACTGCTTTTTAGTCACGACCCGAGTCATTTGAGGTTTGGGCTGTTTGTGGGTGTGTCTAATGAGTGGGCGTGGCTGGGCGACGGTGCGGCGGTCCATGCTGACTCACTCGCTGATGCTCGCGCCTCTCCTCATGTGTGAAGAGGACGACACGCGTCCCACCCTCAGAAGAAGCGCAGACACGCACACGGAGAGAGAGCCAGAGGAAGAACGTGAGCAGAAGGAAGGAGAAACAGAAGGAACGGCGTGCGCAACGGTGTTCATTATGACCACGGGTCTTCATCTTCATTATATATTTATGTTAATATTCAATTATATATAAAATATATTTATGTCTGATTCTCAAGATTCAAAAAACTTTATTCATCCCCAGGGGGAAATTGCTTTTTCGGTTACAGTTGCTCAACCGAACAAAAAAATTACACAAAAGACAAATATAATAATAATAAAAGAAGCAAACAATAGAAATGTACATCTGCATAAAAATCTATTTCGTTTTAGTCACAGCCTTTTGACTAAAACCCATTTTTATTTTAGTCCCAAATTAGTCATCTTAATTTTATTTAGTTTTAGTGTAATTTTTGTTAACTAAATACCATAACAATTTAGTCGACTAAATGACAGTATAGATTTAGTCAACGAAAATATAGGTGCTAAATATTCTAAACGTTTACTAGAGTTGCTATGTCTAAGAAATCCGAATACGTAGTTAACTATGAACATTAAATATATACAAGTATCTTAGTTATTTGGAAAATTATTTATTTTTCTTGAACATACTTTTATGAACCTTTTCTTTCAATCCAAATAAACGTTTTGTCAGAAATGAAACCTCAACAAAGAGGAATTTAAATACAGTAGAATAAAATAAATTATAATTGCATCACGTTTCTAAGTAACAAATGGTTGCACAGTGAAAGAAAAGCATGTTTTTCCAAGTTGCCGTTGAATGTAAAATGAATCCATATATCTGACCACCAGTAGACATTATTGAAGAAGCTGACGCCTCTTTTCCAACCGATTGGTTCTCTTTGCGTTTGAACCCGCCTTTCTCCACAAGCTTGGGTTCTGATTGGATGTCATGACGAAAGGCATTTTCATTTAGTTTTTATTCGTTAAATTCGTTCAATAAATTGTTTTTATATAAAGAGTTTTTATAAAGTTCTCCCGGAAAAAGTTGATATTATATATCACAATTATTATATATATCATATATGACGACGATATTTCGTCAATGAAATGAACACTGGTGCACACCTTGGAAATGCACGTCGACCTGGAATGGTCAGTTACGCACACACACACACACTTACTCGGCACTGCTCGCCCCTGAAAGCAGCTTCTCGACTGAAGCGCTGCAGGTGAAGAAGTAGAACATGAAAACGAGAACAAGCAGGTCAGAACGCGCACACACACACACACACACACACACACACACTAGAGCTGCACAATTAATCGTTAAAAGATCGCGATCTAAACCCAGTATTTATACGATTCAGCCAAACTCTCTGATCTCCGATGAGCGCTCTCTGTCTTTAGTTGTGTGTGCGCGCACAATAATTTAAACGTTGTAAAAAAAAAAAGATGCTCTTGCATTATTTCGTTTGTATTTTGGGGCGACGCCCTAATTGGCCTCCTGTGGTTTTGCACAGCAGCGGTCATGTGACCTTAATTACCTGCACTAGAACAGTGGAAGTGAGTTGAGTCGCAGTCGAGTTTAAAAAAAAAAAAACAAAACAGAATATTTTTTTTTCGACATTTTACTACCTGTAAAGTATTTAATTCGGAAGTGTGTGTGTGTGTGTGTGTGTGTTTACTGTGGTTAACAGAGCTAATAATCTAGTCCTCAACTGTACATAATACTGTAAAACGGAATGTTCATTTTATTACATTTAATGGTGATCTGTTTTTTTATTTTGAACATTATTTTAACATTACATTACATTTTTCATTCACTACATTTAAATTTAAAGCCATGAGTAATATGTGTTATTATATTGCTGTTAGACAACCTGATTTTCAGGGCGAAATGTTTAAAATGGAAAAAATATTCGGAAAGAATTGTGTTCATTATTCTAAGTAAAATTGTGATTCTCATTTTATCCAGAATCGTGCAGCTCTAGTTTGATTAGTATTTCAAAAGTGCTTTTAAACATCACTAATAACTTTGTCCTCATCAGTACGTAATACTGTACCTTGTAATGTTTATATTCATTATGTTTAATGGTGATTTTTTTTGTTCTTTACAACATCACTTTTACATTACAATATATTTTTCATTCCATTTATTCCAGAGTAACATGTGTGGCTTGACTTTCAGGGTTAAATAATTCAAACAATAAAATATCCAGAAAGAATCGTGATCTTTATTCTAAGCAAAAAAAGACGGGATTTTATTTTTATCCAGAATCGTGCAGCTCTAACACACACACACACACACACACACTTCCTGCCGACTTCATCAGTGTGAAGCTGAGGTTCTGAAAGAGATTGGTACCTGCCGTAGGTCCTCTGAGGTTGAGGAAGAGGATCATCAAAGAAGGACTCCTCTTCCTCCTCCTCCTCCTCCTCCAGCGCTCCTCTCAGCGGCGAGGGCGGGTCTTTCCCCCGAGCTGATCCGCCTTCTGATCCATCAGACACGCGGACGGAACCTTCGCCGCCTCTCTGCTCCACGACCTACAGCACACACACACCTGTCAATCATCAAAGGACGACCAGATCTCCCAGAGTTCCTCAGGTGTGGTAAAGACGAGGCCGCGTGAATGCAGTGGGATGGTAAAAAGCCGTTGTGAAACCAGTTCAGCGTGTGTCAAACCATCACGTCTCAGAGTGTAGATGTGATGAAGAGGCCGAGGCGCTACGATTAGCATGCAGGCTAACGCTACACCACAGCGAAACGTGATGACGACGCTTTACGTCACAACGCACGATGACCTTGTAGTTTGATGTTTAGGCGAAACCTTACGGCGGAAAACACCGGAACGCGAATATGAAAAGAGTCAATTATGAATTTCTAGAGTCGACGCAATATATAGGAGTCAATATATAACTTAAATAGTTTTTTTGACAATTAAAACAGGTTAGAGGTGTAAAGTACTTGAGTAAACTTAAGGATTTTTTGTAAATGTTTTAATTATACAATACGTATACATATGTATAACACATAAAAAAAAAAAAAAAAGTACGACGACTGCGTAAAGAAACTGAAAAAATATCTTTAGACATTGAAACACTGAGAGTAGTATTTATACTTGTACTTTATTGTTTAGGTTTATAAAGTAAGTTTGTAAGTTTATATTTTTTTTATAGTAAAGTATACTTGTATTTTTGGTACTCAGTACAAGTACAAAATAGCCAAAAATACTATCAAGTAAAAAAATATTTACAAAATTTGCACAAAAAAAAAAAAAAGAAAAAAAAAGTGTACTCAAGTACTTTACACCTTTGGTGCGCGCACAAACAGTAAAAACCTAATCCAGTTAAAGTGGGAGGTAAATAAATGACTTTAAACTTCTCATACTTCTCATGTATTTACTATACATTATCAGATGTTACACTTCGGTTTCACAGTAGCAACACTCAACGCTTTGCAAAAATTCCACTATACTACACGATTATACGCCGTGTTTTTTGGACCACAAGGCACTTTTAAGCTAAAAGTGTTAAGCCTTAAAAACCCAACAACGTGGAGATTGCCAGCAACAAATAAAAAAAAAACAAGCGTAAATATGACAAATCTTCATCCGTTTCTTAGAAATTTACGCTTGATATTTTTGGCACGAATCTGACTCCACCGAGTGATACTTAGCACGGAGAAGAAGAGTGAACTACGGCAAGCCACTTTATCATTTATCACTCCGCGACTGATCTGACTTAGCTTGGCTAGTCACTATTACTAGCGTGAAAGGCGCGGCGTGTTAGTGCGTGTGGCGAACACACAGAAAGCCACTAGAGTCGCCGCGGAGGTTTAAACGGTCATGTGGCTTGCCGCGGTTTTCCACAAATCTCCGTTTTTCCATCTATCCGTCTGAAAAAACAAAGTCTGATTGGTCAACGGCGTCTTTAAAGCTCTTCTGCGAGCTGATTGGACGATAAAAGGCCTTGTAGTCCAAACAATAGGGTGTTGGAGGCGTTTACCTTCACGTCAGGCTTGTCTTCCGCCGCTGAAGCCTGTTTACTGCCTCTATACCGCGGTATCTGAGCACCAGAATACACCATCATCATCAACATCATCATCAACAACACCTGGTCCATCCCTCCATCACTAGGCCCGTCTACCTCCCTCTCTCTCTGTCTGTCTGTCCATCTGTTTGTCTTTCTGTTACGTAACCCGTCTATTCTGCCATTCTATTCATCTGTCCATCCACCCATCTGCCTTTCTATTTATCCGTCCATCCACCCATCCATTTTTCTATTTATATGTACATACAACCATCTGCCTTTCTTTTTATCTGTCCATCCACCCATCCATCACTCTGTCCATCCATCTTTATTTTATCTGTCCATCCATCTTTCTTTTTATCCGTCCATCCTCCCTTCTGTCCATGCATCTTTCTTTTTGTCTGTCCATCCACCTTTCTGTCCATCAATCTTTATTTTATCTGTCCATCCATCTTTCTTTTTATTTGTCCATCCACCCATCTATCCATCTTTCTGTTTATCTGTCCATCCACCCATCCACCTTTCTGTCCATCCATCTTTCTTTTTATCCGTCCATCCTCCCTTCTGTCCATGCATCTTTCTATTTATCTGTCATCCACCCATCCACCTTTCTGTCCGTCCTTCCATCCACATTTCTTTTTATCTGTACAGCCACACATCTGCCTTTCTATTTCTGTCCATCCATCCACACGCCTTTCTATTGATCTGTCCGCTAACCCATCCATCCACCTTTCCATTTATCTGTCCACCATTCTGTCTACTTATCTGTCCATCCACCCATCCATCTTGATTTCTGTTTATTGGCTCATCCATCTATTCTGCTTTAAATGTATCCGTCCATCCAACCATCTGCCTGTTTATTTATCCATCCATGCGCCTTTTAATTAATCCATCAGGCGTCCATCTCAGCCCATTCATCCATGAACTCGTCTGCTCTGCCTCTGATAATTTGTTTGTTCTTCCATCCATTCATCCATCCATCCATCCATCAAAGATCTGTTTGTCCTTCCTATCCATTCATCCATCCATCCATCCATCCATCCATCCATGTCATGCATTTGATGAAGAAGTGTTCACCTTGCTGCCAGAAGAAGGCAGGCCTCGGTCTTCTGACTCTCTCCTGGCGTCATCACTGGAGACCTGAGAGAAGATCAGAGGACATCATCAGGACCATGATGCTAGCGTGAGGCATGTGTGGAGGCTTCCATTCAGCTCACCACGTCTCGGCACTGAAGCGAGAAGCTCTTGTACATGGCCAGGAAGTCCTGAAGCTCCACGGCTGAGGTTTGGAGGAGAGAAGCGTCAGTGTGAGATGATGGAGCGGTGAAAGACTCTGACGCTTTAGTCTGGAGCTCCTCGCTGATGAAACTCTCCAGCACTTTTCTGTCGGTGTGAGATCGAGAGAACGTCTCGGTGAGGAGAACGTGAGAGAAACAAACACAAACCTGCTGAATGAAGGGAAGAGGTCGGAGAAGATGGAGGCGGCGGCGTCTCGGCTGATTTCACCGCTTCTGTTCTGCACGGACAAACACACTGAAATGACGACCGGCCTCTATCCTATAGAATGTCCTCCATATGCTCTACAGTATATTAATTAATTAATTGAATTAATTGAACCTTTATTAGTCCCTATTAGATTATAACTTTATTATAATATATATATCTGTTTGTTGTTCCTTCCTTCCATCAATGTCTTGTGATGATGAATATACGATATATATATATATATATATATATATATATATATATATATATATACACACAATATATATATATATATATACGATATATATATATGATATATATATATATACGATATATATATATATATATATATACGATATATATATATATATATATATATACGATATATATTCTATATATATATACGATATAGATATATATATATATATGATTTAGGGGGGGTTCGACTCAGGACGTTTGGCCCCCGGGGCTTTGGACCCGGACGATTGATCCTTAGGACTATTGGACACTCGGATGTTTAGACCCATGACAATTAGACCAGAGTTTCAAAATTTGACAAGCTCATGAGTAAATTTGAAACAGATGTGTTAATATCTCTCTCGTTGTTTGGACTGTTCTTTAGCATGCTTTGTGTATTTCACCACACGCTTATGGGATAAACAAGTATCGGCAATTTGGAAAGCTGTTTAAGCAAAGCGGCTGCGCGCCCTGCATGAACTGAAGCCGCGGGCCGATCAGGACCGATTACGTGCGATCCCGTGGATGAAAATAGTCGCGAAAACGAACTTCGATCCGAATGGGGTTTTACTCACGCCTGTCAAATTTCTAGCTCGCACGGGCATGCGGGTCTGCATTTTAATAAGCCGCGGCGCCGGTCAATCCACCGTTATAAGTGCTTCTTTGCGGGACAAAGGCGCTCGAATCGGGGCAAAGTTATGCTTCTTCGCTGGAGTAAATGCAAAGGAGCCGCCTCCCAAATGTCTAGCTCACACGGCCGAAGACATGATTCTTAATAAGCCGCGTGACGAAACTCGGGTCTAACCATCCGAGTGTCCAATCGTCCTAAGGATCAATCGTCCGGGTCCAAAGCCCCGGGGGCCAAACGTCCTGGGTCGAAAAGTCTGGTCACCATATATATATTTCAATTAGTATGTGTTTTTTAAAATGCATGTGAAATTTTTCATGTTAAATCTGTTTAAACCATCATACTTTTAAAACATTGTGTTTAAACATTACATTTTATGTAAAATGCTTATTAATGTGTTCTTTTTTGTGATAAATCATGCGTTTTAGTAATACATATTGAAGTGTTACACTTGTATTTAAAATGTCATATTTTGTTTTAAATCTAGGCACAAAACATTACATTTTAAAATCAAATAAAATCGTCAAGTATTAGATTGCGTATTGCAATTTTATTAAAATGCTACATTTCTAATTACCTAAGTTACCTTTACCTTAATGTTACAATTTATGTGAAATGTCTATTAATTTATTATAATTAATGACTCAATTATGTTACATGATACATTTTATGTTAAATCCATGTTTAAACCCGTGTTAACGTTTCATTTTTAAATGTTACATTTGCATCTTATATCTTATTTAGTTTTTAATCTATATCATTAATTATGAAATGTCATGTTAAATGATATGCACTGAATATTTGCACATTGTATTTAATGCTACACTTATAACTAAACGCTAGGTTTTAATCATCTACGTTAAACACTGTACATAATCAAACCATATATCAAACTGTAACATATAACATATAACCCAGAAGAAAATTTGGTTTTTATTTTTAGGTCAATTTTAGTCCTTCATTTTTTTGTGCTTTTAGTAATGTATCCATTTATTTGCAAATATTAATGTGATCGTGTTTTGGATTATATGTGACTATGATTTTAATGTAAAGCACTTTGGTCAGTCTGCTGTTTTAAAAGTGCTTTTATAAATAAAATTGACTTGACTTTTATTATTTATACATATATATATATATATATATATATATATATATATATATATATAAGTCCTATATTAAATATTTTAAATAAAAAGGAAAGCGTATTTCTACTAAATGATTTCTTTTTTCACATTAAATTGCGCTTAATTATAGCAGTGTATGGCACGTATATTTACACCCAGTTTGTTTTATACGAAAAGTGTTGTGAAAGATCCGCTGGTGTGTGTGCAGAAAGCCTCGGAACCACCGAAGAATCACCTTGTCGTGACAGTCGAATTTCTTGCGCGCGTCTGCGATCTGGAACATTGAGACGGCACAGCGTTAATGAAGCAGCTACAACAGGATATTCGCGAGCAAGCGCGGCGGCTCGATCTAGGACACGCTTGTTTTGCACCGCCGCAGGAAGTGACTCGACGCGGCTCTTCCCTCCGCTGACCTGAATTACGAGTGCGCGTGGCTGAGATGAATCAAACCCGCGACCACAGGTGAAGTAACGTTACTAGTCTGAGGCCGAGCAAACGCGCGCTTATTACTGTCCGTGTGGGAGGAGAACGCAGCCACGTACCTTGCTGAAGCTCCTCTCTCTCCATCGCTCGCCCTGAGAAGACCACAGAGAAGTCAAAATAAGTACAAATTATAATACATTTTTAAAAATAAATATTACAAAATTATATTTAAAAAAAATGTACAAAATTTACACACAAAAAAAAAAGTGTACTCAAGTACTTTACACCTCTGATGCGCGCCCGACCAGTAAAAACCCAATCCAGTGAAAGTGGGACGCAAATAAATAACTTTACACTTCTCAAACTTTACTATACATTATCAGACGTCACACTTTGGTTTCGCGCAGTGTTAATTTCGTTGTTGTCTTCGTCATTGACACTTTTCCCCCCCGATGAAAACGAAATGAGAACTATATAAAAACTCTCGCTCAGGGACCAAAGTTATAACTACATTTACTGACACTTTCATCGACGAATAAAAACGAAACAAAAATGCCTTTTGCGACGATGTCCAATCAGAATCCGAGCTTATGGAGAAAGGCGGGTGCAAACGCAATCAGGACACAGAGTCTTTCAGCTGCAGGAAAAACACGTGACTTGAGGTCTGAGCAATTATCATTAATTTTATTTTACTGAATTTATTATTCTCTTTGTTGAGGTTTAATTTATGAGAATACATTTATTTGGATTGAAAGAAAAGTTCATTTAAATAAGTTAAAGAAAAAAAAATGTTTTTCCAAATAAGATCGTTGTATATATTTTATATGTTCATAGTCAACTACATATTCACATTTCTTAGACTTTAGTAAACATTTAGAATATATAGCACTTATATTTTCGTTGACTAAATCTATACTGTAATTTAGTCGACTAAAATGCTGTGGTATTTTCGGTAGTCGACTAAAATTAGAGTAAAACTAAAAAAAAAAAAATCAAGATAACTAAATTGGGACTAAAAAGACTAAAAAGACTGTGACTTAAAACTAAATTAAAAATCTTTGGCAAAATGAACGCTGCTTTTGCACTAACAACGCTTTACAATTTCGACACGATTACACGGCGTATTTTTTTGGACCACAGGGAACTTTTAAGCTAAAAGTGTTAAGCCTTAAAACCCCAAAAACGTGGAGATAAACAAAAACAAAACAAACGTAAACATGACAAATCTTCGTTCGTTTCTTAGAAATTAACGGCGAGCTTGTCTACTCTGCCTGAGAAGGTGTGAGCGTCAAACCTCGCTGGAGTTGTGCGTGTGTGTGCGTCGTCCTCGCTTCACCAGCTCCAGCATCAGAGGAGCGTCTTTCTTCACCTCTCCGTCCGTCAGGCCCAGCTCCTTACACAGCGCTTCCCGAGAGTCCAGTCCATTCAGCTGATCCAGACACAGAGCACACGCGTTCACACTCCCGACATGTTCAGCTTTCAAACTCAAGTTTTATTAGTCACATACAAATTATACGTGGTGCAAGTTCAAGCTTATTTATATAGCGCTTTTCTCAGTCCGAGACCATCGCAAAGACGCTATGTGAAAAATGTAAAAAGAAAAATGTCTATTCTTTATGTGAGTTTAGAAATTAGGGGGAGGGGGATAAATAAATAAACATGTAGTGAAATGTGTTATTGATCGTTCCGGCATTTAAACAAAGGGATGGGGGAGATACGACAAAATGTGCAAAAGGGAAATACAATGACAAGAGAAAGAATAGAAATACAATAAAAACAAGATATAAAGATAAAATATGTTATTCCAAAATGTGCAAAAGGAAATGAAAAAAATGAGGGGGAAAAAAATGGAAATACAATATAAACGAGATAAGAAGAGAAAATATGAATAAAAAATACAACATTTCCAGGATAAAAAATTAAAACTGAATAACGCAGAAGTGAGTAAGCATGGGGCCGAGGCGTGGCCGATTAATCGAAAAATAATCAAAATTCAGAACTTATAATCGTTCAGATTTTTTTAACTGAAGAGTAAATTCATTTATATATAGTGACATGACTCGATCACCTCATGCGACGTTATTTAATAGAGTTTGCTTGTCATTACGACAATCTGTTGTTTACATTGATAGGAGAGTAAGGTGATGGCAAGTTGGCATATTATAATACTTGTTTACAGAAGATGCAAGAAATGCACAGGATAGACCTTATAAATAATAAGACTTGTTTTATTTAGAAGGGAACTGCTCATTTTCCACATAAATAATCAAATATTCAAAATAATTTATTCTGTTCCCGAATGTGCAAGTTATTTATTCTTACTTTTTTGACAAACAAAGTGATTGTTTGGTTTAGGCCCTTTGCTTTCATTTTAGTTCTTGATGTTCAATAAATAATCAAATATGAGATCTGTGCGTGTTTCCTTCAATTATTTTAAAATCAACTAATGCACACTTGTGCTTAAGGATAGTTTATGCTAGTCAAAAATCTCACTTTTAATGTGATCGTATTTATGCACAAAACTTGTCAGAGAACTTTGAGGGCAAAAAATATAAATAAATAAAATAATTGTTCACTAATCGTAATAATGTCAAAATGCTCTAATTATTCGCGTGTGTGTTTACTGCAGTTTCAAACCACAAGAAACCACACACATCAAACATCCTTACAGTTGAGGACAAAATTATTAGCCCAGCCTACAAAATAATCACTGTTTGATAAGTATTTCAAAAGTGCTTTTAAACAGAGCTAAACAATTTTGTCCTCAACTGTACATAATACTATGGTATGTTTAATTTTTTATAACATTTAAAGAGGATTTTCTTTTAGTACAATACATTACTTTTACATTACATTATTTTTCATTTCAATGATTTAAATATAAAGCAAAGAGTACATTTTGTTACTTTAATGCTGTTTGACAACCAACAGACCATAAATGTACAGAATAGTGATCTTTATTCTAAGCAAAAAAAAAAAATCTTCTCATGTTGTCCACAATTGTGCAGCTCTAGTTCAAACGTCAGAAAAGCGTACATTTCTACGCTAGTCTTTAGAGCGATTGGAAGCCAGTTGTTTTCACTTCATTTAGTAGGTTTGAAAAATGTTTATGTGCCCGATCGGAATTGGAGTATTTTATATATGTTTTGTCCAGTTCGGCCCCAGACTGAAGGCTCTCAACATCTGATTAAAAGATCCCCACAGCGCCATCTTGGGGCACAAGTGATGTGGAAATACCCAAAACACAACCATGGATTCTTTATCGTGCGAAGCAATCTGCCGGAAACAGAACTGTGACGTACCGTGCTGATCTCGGGCTGAAACACGGCCAGGGTGAAGTCTAAGTGAAAGACCTGCAGGAAGTCTGAGACCAGACCGGCCACCAGTCGTCCTGCCAAACACACGAAACACGTGTACAAAAATACACGAAACAAAAATACATTTCATACGTTTGCGTTTATTCTTTTACTGCTTCTTTGTACTTTCCTCCAAATCTTTTTAAGTCTTGAGTAACTATTCAACTGGTTTCCTTTTATAACGACTTTCAAAAAATTCACCACTTCATAATGCTCATTAAAAGCCAAGTAATGAAAATAAGACATAAAGACTATAAATTTAAAACTATTAAATCAAATACAAACCTCAATTAAAACGGTTTAATTTATTCATAAGCATGAACTTGTTCTTTTACATTGATAAAAGCTTCAAACTCAGTCACGTTATAAAAATTACAATAAAGTTACATTAAAACAAATTCTGTTTAAGGGACATATTTTACAGTCAATTTTGTGCCTTTAATGTACGTATGTGTTTTCTATCATGCTAAAAAAAACACTTTGTTAGATTGTGTGTGATTTCTATGTAAAATGTGTGCAAATCAACTAATAACAACACCCTAAAATATTGTAAATTGTATTTATTTATCTTGAATCAAATTAAATGATGAATATTGATGCAAAAATCAGTATATGTCATTAAATTCAAATTTTAATTGTCCTATACACGTTATGGTACAACATCAGTCCATAGTATTTGAAAAGAGACTTATTGTGAGTAGAAGATTTTTATTTCTTCCAAGTGATTAAATCTTTCTAGACGAAGTAAAGGTGAAGTCGTCAGGACTCACCATCCTTTGTGTTGAGGGTCTTCTTCAGGTTTTCATTGACCAGGGGGCTTTTATTCTATTACAGAAGATAAGGTGAGAAAATAAAGTTCAGAGATTCTAAAGAACATTCAACGTCGTGAGCGTCACCTCGACTTTATCTTGATCTTCCAGAGCCAGAAAAACCGCAGCTCGTAGTTCAGCCTGAAGAGCAAAGAACAAAACACATTTTTTTTATTCCATCCTCCTATAATATTCCATCAATAACAGGCCGGAGAGAGGGATAATCTATATATCAATCAACTTTTTACATATAGACTTATATATCAATATAGATACTAAAAAAGATGGATTAAAAAAAGAGAAGGAAAAAACTTTCTTTTTAACAAACTATTGATCAGTTCCACATTAGCAAATTCGATAATAACATTAAACTACAGCTACTTTATCGGTGCAAAACAATTACAAACAACTTTGGTATACACATTCTAATTGCTGAAAACGACCTCAAAAATACAGATAACACGTGTGGAGGGGTAATAAAGGATTCTGTGACGTTGCTGTGAGAAAAACAAGTTACAACATAAGTTATATTGTATTGTATTATATAACTGAGGACCGCCGTCCTGTTATGATTTGTAGCTTGTTATGCTAAGCTGCTATGCTAACAAGAATCATAGCCGGTGAGGGGCTTCTGCTACTCCCGGATAACAATGGCTTTAAAGTGCGCGGGCAACGTTGACGAAGTACCTTGATTTTATTCAGAACGCCGCTGTTTTCCAAGTTCTGGATGAGCAGATCCCGAAGTTCCGTGTCTTCCTCGGTGGCAGACATCTTTAGTTTGGTCACGTGACAGCGGGGACGGACTTGTGCTCTGCGCATGCCCGTGAGTGTTGCCATGACAGCAGTTGTACTCGGTGGCGTGAACCGGAAGAGATTGCAGTCGAGCGCGTTTTATTTAGCAGCGTTATGATTCATTTGTCTTTTAAGAAGCGTTTTTTGTGCTGGGCTTTTGTATTATTGTTCAGTGCTTTTTTGACAGGGGACTGTTTTTCAATTGTCTAAAATGTTTGATGAAAAATCTGTCTGTCTGTCCGTCCGTCTACCTTCCTATCAATCTATTTATCAATCTATCTTTCTGTCTATCTATCTACCCACCTATCTATTTATCTGTATATCTATCTATCTGTCTGTTTACCTATCATTTGTCTGTCTTTCTACCTTTCATCTATCTATCTGATATCATCTATCTGTCTATTTACCTACTAGTCTGTCTATCTATATATCTATCTATCTACCTGTCTATCTATCTATTTATTTATCTGTATATCTGTCTGTCTGTCTGTTTACCTATCGTCTGTCTGTCTTTCTACCTATCATCTATCTGATATCATTTATCTGTATCTATTTATCTGTCTGTCTATCTATCTATCTATCATCTATCTGTCTGTCTGTCTATCTATTTATCTGTCTCTTTATCTAACCGTCTGTCTGTCTCTCTCTGTATGTCTGTCTAGCTGTCTGTCTCTCTATCTGTCAATCTATCTGTCTGTCTGTCTATCTATCTATACAGTATATTTGCTCGTGTCTTATTGGACAAGGCTGCGGTAACGTGGCAATACAAGTTTTATTGAGTAAGAGATGTCAACACCAGCATGATAAAAATTTTACAAAGTTCACCATTTTCAAATGAGATGTCACTGCGACTCGTGATCTTAAACACTTAGAGCAAATGAAAAGAAGTCCATACCAACAGAAACCATGCCATGTGCTTGAAAAAAAAGAGAGAGAGAGAGAGAGAGATACAGAGGAAGAGAAACACAGAGAAAGCCGTGTCGTCTTGCCTGTCTTTTCATTTTCATTTTTTTTTCTTCCTCTTTTGTAAATAGAAAAAATTCTCGGTTTAAAATGGTTAATTAAAATCCACCGGACGTGGAAGCGTGTAACCTGATGATTCAACACTTAATAAGAAACGTATTCGGCATTCGAGCAAGTGACACCATAGTTAGTCTTCTATTTAAATAGTCACGGTTAACCTCTTGAAGTAGATAGTAGGATGTGTGCGCCGACGGAAGATGAGCAGCGGGATTGTGCTTAAGTTCGCGTTCCTGTCCAATCAGACGCTGGACGTTGCTATCGGTGAGTGGGACGCGTTGCTATATCTCGGGAAGAAGCTTCGGGAGAGACGGACGTGGCTGCGGTGGGATGCGTGACGTGAGACTGAATGGATGGAGACGGAGGTTCCATCATGGCTGTACATGTTCTCAAAGATCTCAAGAAAAGTCCGTAGAAGCGGGACGGCCTGCGCTTCACGTCTTCACCACCGGGTGTTCCGACAATTGTCCTACGAAACGTTGAGGGGGAAAAAAAATGGCCGACGACCTCTTCATGATTGTTCCCGATGGAGCTTCACACCCCTGCGACGCTGACCCTGTATACCCAGCCACACCCACATAGCCAGCCACACCCACATTCACACGCGCGGTAACACCTGGGCACCTTCTGGGCAGGACAAACACCAAAACATGGAAACGACGGCGTCCCTGTGCAAAATTCAACATGAGAAACCATAACGCATTCATCCTCCCGCGTTCAGACCCCAAAACATGACGGTATTAAAAGATTTGTATAAAACTCAATACTTTACATTTCGTAAAAAGACTCGTCGGCGCCCCCGCTGTGGTAAGAATAAGAAATTGCATATACCCAAACGTTTGCATCCCATATATCTAAAGAAATGATTGATTCGTTGTCACATATTGCTGATCTCTCACCGTTCCAGCACGAGCGTCGTACGATCACTAAATCGATAGTTAATGTCGGATTGTCTCCACGGAAGTTTCAATGTCAAGGTACGAACCGTTTCTCTCTCCGTCTCGGGATCCGCGCCAGCGAGTTTCCGTGTCGTGATGTTTGCATTTACAATTGTGGTTGAGTTTTTTTTTTCTTCTTTTCGTTTTGTCCGTTGATTTCAGGGAACAGAGAAGCAACACAAGCGAAGCGAGACACACACATACTGCATTAGTGCCCACAGCCAACGCTAGAAACGCCAGAGCGCAACCGAAAGACGACGTTTCTCTGGACCAGGGGCGGGCAAACTTTTCGATTCGCGGGCCACATTGGGTTCTAACATTTGACAAGTGGGCCAGATCTTCCTGACCAAGCCGCTGTCAATCACATTCTCACAAGCCAATCAGAGTAAGAGCTGCAGCTACACGAAGCTGGTGCCAGAAGTTTAAACGAAAAAAGAAAACAGTGAAGACTAGCGAAACAATGAAGCATTTCCCAAATTTGAATATCTAAAACAAAAAAAAGAAACGTTTTGATATTTTTGCCATCTGATTCCATAGACTGACCTTGTAAAAATAAATGTTTAAAAAACACAAGTACAATTATTTTACGTACATTTTGTGTTTATAGTTCTGCTTTTTGAAATTTGTCTAAAAAAAAAAAAAAATTAAGTAAACTTTCATAACAGATTAACCGGATTTATATATAAAAAAAATCTGACTTTTATAAAAAATTTTCAAGTTCGGGAGTAAAACATTTAACCGGCCGTAGTTTGCCCACCCCTGTTCACGACAGATAGCGGCGGGAAAAAAAAAACGTTCAACTCCAACCACGACAATGTGCCACTGTACATCGCGCCCGACTGCACATTCCCTCCTCGCCTCTCGGATTCCAACTAATGGATGGTTTTTGTTTACAATTAATAAATACATATACACTAAAATGTGCATACATTAGCAGCTATAAACAGTACATCACATTATGTCAGGTCGTATGAAAAGAAAAAAATGTACAAAACACGAGAAAGTTCCTGGAAACGTTGGCCATCGGTGGTCTTTCGAGCAAGGCGGCGGTTTGCGTCCTTAGTTTAGTTTCAGAAGCGGAACGGAATCATGACGGCAATCGTACGATAAAGCGGCGGGGGCGGGGCGGGGGCACTTTGCTTTTTACACCGACGCTCTAGACCTGGATGCCCTGGACCGCTTGCTTGATGTTCTCCAGCAGGGCCTTGTTCTCCGGGCTCTGGTACTGCTCCTGGTGCGTGTACATGTCTGTCAAAGTGCTCACATAGGTGTCAAAGTTCTGCTCGTTCATCGGCTCCTGCGGAACACACCAGCATCATCACAACCGGGCAAGTCAGGCGTGGACAGTCATTTCACTAGGGCTCAACACAGAGAGGGGGAGGGGGAAGAGGAGATTCGGGGGGAGAATGAAGCTCTGACGCGTCCCAAACAAGCTCGGCTAGCTGTGCTAACTAGGCTATTTTGGCTAATTCAGCTAGCTCGGCTAATTCAGCTAGCTCGGATAATTCGGCATAGCTCGACAAATCCGGCATAGCTCGACAAATTCGGCATAGCTCGACAAATTCGGCACACTGTAGCTCGACAAATTCGGCTAACTCGGCCAATTCGGCTAGCTGTGCTAATTCGGCTAACTTGGCTAGCTTGTCCGACTCGGCTAACTCGAGCGCCATCTGCCTCGACTAGCGGCATGGCTACACTCTGACGAAAAAAATACACGGATGGATAACAAAAAAGTACTGCACATACAGGATGTCCGCATGCACTGGTGTGAGGTTCATGCTCATGAGGTCGCAGACAGATTCCGTCGAGCTAAACGTGCTTCACGATAATAAGAGCTAAACATGGCTCGTGTCGCAACCTCAGATTGCTTAAGCTGGAGTGTGTGTGTGTGTGTGTGTTCGGATTTTGGACTGTTTTCCCCGAAAATAAGACCTACGCTGAATATAAGACCTAGTGTGGCGTAGCTCTGTTTATTAAATCTGATCTCGTTATCAAACGACGAAATTTCGAAGTGACTTCGATCGCAACGACTCTGACTATGAGCCGCGACTCATTTTTTGTTCCGAATTAAATTGTTTCGATCCGTGGTGATTTTTTTCCATCCGTCTCGCTGACAGAAACGTGGCTCCACCCATGAGTGACGTCGGCAAGATCGTGATGTTGCAATGGTGGCGTACGGAATCAGACTAGTGGCAAAAATATCAAACGTAAATTCAAAGATACGAACGAAAATGCTTCACATTTCCGTTTAGTTTTTTATTCTTCGTCTGCAATTACATTTGGCTTTTTTTCTTTTCGTTCGCAATCTTCACATTTTCAAACTTTTATTCTCACCAGCCAATCAGAGAAGGGCCGCCTCCATGTGAAGCTTGGGTCAAAAATCCAAACGCAAAAAAAAAAAGCAAACGAAAAACTGAAGCGGAAAAAAAAGTTTCAAACAAAAACGTGAAGATTGCGAGCAGAAAAAAAAGTAAGCGCAATTGCAAGCGAAAAATTTAAAAAATGAAACGTAAATGTGAAGCGTTTTCGTTCGTATCTTTGAAATTTACGATATTTTTGCCACTGATCTGATTCCATAGTGGTGCCGCTTTTCTTCTCGAGACGAACTGAAAGTCACTACAGGTTTAATCGCTTTTCGTTAGACCTCGAACAGCTGGTGTGTTGAACCTGATCAGACACGAGCCCCGAAATCAAGAGCGAGTGCCGCTTTCTGAGGCAAACAAACCAGGCACCGTCTTACTTTCGGGGGTTTACAAACGGGAAAAGGACTCGGGGAGGAAAATGATAGTGAGGAGAAGGATAAAGTTCTACTATGGAAAAGGAGTCTCTTACTCTGTGGGGCATCTGTAAACAGCAGTAATTTTTAACGGGGGCGTCTTTCAGTGGCGTCGGTTTCTACAGAAGGGAGAGGTGCAGAGAAAAGACTACGTCAGCGCCCGCCATCATGGAGGATAATCCACAGGTGACAGGACAGAAGAGAGAGAGATCTTCCGGTGTCAGTGACGCCTCCGTCAGGGGAGAGGTGGAGGACGCGGGAGCCATGTTCGAGAAGACGAGTTTCAGTTGCTTACTAACATGGCTGCCCCGTTCCGAGAGGGTGTGGCCAATCCTGCCCCGCCTCTAGGCGCGGCACCGTGAATGGACAGCGGCCATGTTTTTACTCAACTGAAAAGCAGTTGTCGTCTAGAATGGTCAGGAGAGGGAGGTGACCTCGGCACAGAAGCAGATGGGACTGCGAGGAGCTCGACGACAGACAGAACATAAAAGCAGATGGCAGGAACCGGAACACCTACTGGGAGGCCTACTGGTGCGCACTCACCATGTGAGGGAGCTGGATGTTGGCCAGACTGTTGATGAGCGACTGGCTGAGGTTGGCGAGCTCGTGGAGCAGCGAGTCGTTCTGCTGCTCGATCACCTTGTTCTCCTCCTCGATGGACTTCAGGTTGGTCTCCATGGTGGTTATCTGGAGTGTGAGAGGGAGAGAGAGAGAGGGAGAGAGAGAATCAGTGAGTGAGTGAGACAGAAAGAAAGAGAGACATTAAGTGAGTGAGGCATACAGAAAAATGGAAATAGAGAGAGAGAAATAGGGACAAAAGGAGAGAGAGAGATAGAGAGAATAAATGAGTGAGTGAGACAAAAAAAAGACATTAAGTGAGTGGGGCAGACAGAAAAATAGAAAGAGAGAGAGAGAGCAAGAGAGACATCAATTGAGAAAGTGAGACAGAAAGAGATTGAGAGAGAGAGGGGGAGAGAGAGAGAGAGACAGAAAGACAGATAGAGACAGACAGAGAGAGAGAGAGAGAGAGAGAGAGAGGGAGAGAGAATAAGTGAGTGAGACCAAAGAAAGAGAGAGAGACATTAAGTGAGTGGGGCAGACGGAAAAATAGAAAGAGAGCGAGAGAGACATCAATTGAGAAAGTGAGACAGAAAGAGAGTGAGAGAGAGAGAGATAGAGACACAGAGAGAGACAGAGAGAGAGAGACAGGGAGGGAGAAAGAGAGAAATAGTCAAAAGAAAAACGGTGATTAAGAGAGATTTGGAGACAGAGAGAGAGAGAGAGAGAGAGAGAAGGAGAGAGAGAAAAGCAGTGAGAGTGAAAATGAGAGAGAGAGAGACACAGAGACAAGAAAGAGAGAGAGAGCGACAGAGAGAGACAAAGAGAGTGAGAGAGAGAGAGAGAGAGAGAGAGAGAGAGAGATCTCTTACTTGAGTTCTCAATTTGATCATGTCTGACTCCACTTGATTGTTTGATTCGTTCAGATCTTTGATTTCCTCGTCCAGTTGCTTGATTTCCTCGTCGTTTTCTATCCCTGAAGAGAAGGAGTGTGAAAAGCGAGTGATGTCGGTGCATCAGCAGACACGATCACTCTAGAATGAAGAAGGCTGAACCTTTACTCGCTCGCTGCTTGATGGTGAGCATCTCAACGCCGCTCATTCTGGCCTTCTTCATAGCGGACGTGGCTCGAGGACATCCAGAGAGACTACAGGACACACACACACATACTGGTTAGTGCCACAGACTACACACGCACAAACACACACTCACACGCACTTGTTACTGCTACAGCATTTTTTGCAGCAAAAAGGGAAAGTTGCATGTATAAATAGACAGACAGACAGACAGACAGAGAGACCAGGATGGATGGATAGATAGAAAAGAAGGCAGACAGACAGACAGTGGTATTGTTCATCATGTAGACAGACAGACAGACTGAGAGAGAGAGAGACGGACAGAGAGACGGAGAGAGAGAGAGAGAGAGAGAGAGAGAGAGAGAGACAGACAGACAGACAGACAGACAGAAAGATAGATAGATAGATAGATAGATAGATAGATAGATAGATAGATAGATAGATAGATAGATAGATAGATAGATAGATAGATAGATAGATAGATAGATTGACAGACAGACAAAGATAGACAGAGACAGACAGACAGAGAGAT
>QKNR01013864.1:273637-306215 GCA_028031935.1 Paedocypris micromegethes | reverse complement strand
AAATATATATATATATTTATAGATTTAAGTACAAAAATATATAGATACAAAGTATAGATACAAGAGAGTAAAAAACATGTGAGATAATGAAACATGTCCCAAAGTAATCCAGAGAAAAGTATAAATCAATTTATTTATAAAATAATATAATAAGTGCTTCCGGAATCAGCATCGCGAAGACTTTGGCTGACACGATATCTCGATATAATCCGTGATCCTAACGTACAGTAAATTCCCGTTATAAGAAACCTGCTAAATTCTGGACGGTGACTGACTGTAGGTGGCGTGTGGTGTGTGGTGTGTGGGCACGAGGGCCTCACCTGTGGCAGGAGCTCCGGGCCCTTCCCGCTCATGGGCATCTCTCGGCAGCGCGTGGACAGGTTGAGGATGGCGGTGGCGGCCATGTGGGCGGCTTCCATGTCGTGCGTGTAGTCGAAGCTGCTCTTGCTGCAGGTGCTGCTGGCGCTGCTTCCTCCTCCTCCTCCTCCTCCTCCTCCACAGCTCAGGCTGCTGCTGCTGCTGGGAGCGTAGCTGCTCGTGGTGCTGCTGGCCGGGCTGGAGGTCTTACAGTAGCGCTTGGCTGAGGGAGACACGCGCCTCATCAGGAGGGAGGGATGGAGGGATGGAGGGAGCGGCGGGCAGAGAGCGAGCGCGCGAGGACAGAAGGACGGAGGGAAAAGGAGACGTGGACGTGTAGGTGGACGGGAAGATTTGTGGACCAGACGCAGACGTTTGGATGAAAGGACAGATGATGATGGATGGATGGATGGATGGAGAGATGAATGGATGGATGGATGGATGGATGGAGAAATAGATGGGTAGATTGATACAGTATAGACAGACAGATAAATAAATAACCAGACAGAGAAGTAGATAGACAGGTAAATAGAAAGATGGATGGGTGGATGGATAAACAGATTGATAGATAAATAGATAGACAGAGAGACAAATAAATAGATAGACAAATTGATAGATAAATACAGTAGACAGTCAGATAAATAAAAAAAAAGATAGACAGACAGAGTGACCAGAGAAATAGATTGACAGACAAACAGACAGGTAGGTGGATGGATGGATGGATGGATGGATGGAGGGAGCGGCGGGCAGAGAAGAACACGCTCGGATCGTGCGAGCGGAAAGAGTGGTAGGCGAGGAAGGAAGGACGGAGGGAAAAAGAGACGTGGACGTGTAGGTGAACGGGAAGATTTGTGGACGAGACTCAGACGTTTGGATGAAAGGACAGAAGAATCGATAGATAGAGAGAGATGATGGACAGACAGATACGTAGATGGATGGATAGAGAAATAAATAGGGTAGATTGATATAGATATAGTAAAGACAGACAGAAGAATAAATAAATAGACAGAAATAGATAGACAGGTAAATAGACAGATAGATGGATGGATGGAACGATGGGTGGACACATAGATAGACAGAGAGACAAAGACATAGATAGACAGAATGATAGATAAATTCAGTAGACAGACAGATAAATAAATAAAAATATAGACAGACAGAGTGACAGAGAAATAGATTGATAGACAAACAGACAGGTAGGTAGGTAGATAGATAGATAGATAGATGGATGGATGGATGGATGGATGGATGGATGGATGGATGGATGGATGGATGGATGGATGGATGGATGGATGGATAAATAGATAGATAGATTTGTGGACGAGACTCGGACAAAAGGACAGACGTTTGGATGAAAGGACAGAAGAATCAATAGATGGAAAGACAGTGATGGATGGATGGATAGATGGGTAGATTGATGGATAAATACAGCATAGACAGACAGATAAATAAATAAATAAATAAATAAACAGACAAAGAAGTAGATAGACAGGTAAATAGACCAATAGAAGGATGTGTGGATGGATAGACATACAGATTGAGAGATAAATAGATAGACAGACAGACAAAGAAATAGATCGACAGATGGACAGATTGATAGAATACAGTGGACAGACAGATAGATAAATAAATAAATAAAAAGATAGACAGACAGAGTGACAGTGAAATAGATAGACAGACAAACAAGCAGGTAGATAGATATATAGATGGATGGATGGATGGATGGATGGATAGACAGATGGACACAGTGATAGATGGATGGATGGATAGATTGATATAAATGGATACATATATAGACAGATGGATAAATATAGTATCGACAAACAGATAAATAGATGGGCAGACAGAGTGACTAAAAGAGGAATAGACGGATAGATGAACACATCATGTGACCAGTGAAGTTCAGCTAATGTTACCGTTCCAGATTTGGCTAACGAACGTATCTCAAACATTCAAATATTTCAGCTTCGTTTTCCTTATTTGTCTCGTATATCAACATCAATCGTTTCCGTAACAAAGTGCGAGAGGAAGAACATCACTCATTCATTTCCCCGACCCGGTGTGTGTGTGTGTGTGTGTGTGTGCTGTAATGCTCTTTATGGGGCATCAGGAGCATCCTGATGTAATAAGCAGCAGTTCTAATGAAAACCAGCTATTTTAAGCACAGCTAATGAAACCGTACTAAAATATCTCGCCGAATTCTGTTGACAGGAAATCTCTGTGATTCAGGCCCGAGCGTGAAATCAGCCGCGGCCGTCTCCGCTAAACCGTTCCAGCTCGTTTGACTCCTTCACAAACGCCAGTGCCGTCGTTCATCAAGACCAGGAGGCGGGAAAAAAAAAAACGAGATGGTCCCTAGTGGCTTAGTCGGCCTTTTCACACAGCAACGCCGGTAAATTGCCGGAGAATTACCGGGGCGACTTTACCGGTAAAGACTGTTCACACAAGCACTGCACTGCAAAAAATTAATTCTTGCCAAGCTAAAAAATCTTGAAATTAGGCAATAAATCTTGTGGATTTTTTCATAAAAGATAAATTAAGTATACATTATGTGTAAACACAGAACTTCCTGAAACAAGAAACATCAATTGAAATCTTATTTTAAGAACACAATGTTTCTCAACTTGAGAAACTACAGTAGCTGCTTTTTTATATTAAAGCCAATGAAGACAAGAACAGAAACGCAGAAACAAATTAAGATGTTTTGTCTTGTTTCAAGTGGCTTTCTAAGGTAAAGTTTCTCACCCCATTGGCAGATAATTTTATTTGATTTGATTTTTCTTTTTACTCATTTAGTTTTTTTTGTTCTTATTTTTTCACATGGATTTTTTGCAGTGTGCCATTCCGGTAAAACACCATTCACGCATGGGTTTTGAATTTTTTGCAGTGTACTGAACTTCTGCATGAATTGCAAAAAATCCTTGTGAATAAATAAGCAAATAAAAAACTAAATGAGTAAAAAAAACATTTATCAACTAAAATTATCTGCCAATGGCGTGAGAAAATTTTAGTTGGTAAAACAGATTAAAACAAGACAAAAAATCTTGATAATCTTGATTTCGCAACAGTGTGTTCTTAAAATAGTTCACTTGACATTTCCGGTTTCAGAAAGTTTGAGAATTTTCTCGATTTTGTGTAAAATATCATCAAAGTTAGAATTTCTATCCAAGCAAGAAAATTCGAGTCCTATTTTCTTTAAATAATCAAAGTCATCTCTCACTCTTAATCTTAACATAGTTAATTTATCTTGTAAGAGAAAATAGCAAGATTTATTGTCTAATTTCAAGATTTCGTGAAGAATTAATTTTTTGCAGTGTGCTTATGCCGGCAATCTTCGTTTTGCGTTTATTTTTCACAAATAGTTTTTTTCACTAATCTACCAGCGTTTTTCTGTTCACACATGGCCGCTTGTCGCCAATTTACCGGTAATGTCTGTATGTGTGAAATAAGTATGTTTTTATGCATGTTTTTTAGACACGACCCCTAGTGGCCACACCGACAAACACCTCAAAAAGAAATACAAAACAAATTAGCTACGACCCCTAGTGGCCACACCGACAAACACTCAAGCACGGAAAGAACATGCATCCACACGTACAGACCATGACCGGGTTTCGAACTTGGTCCTTCAGAACTTTTGATGAAGATGAATAAGCCAAAAGTCAAAAAACACGTCACGTCTAAATCTGAATCTGTCGTCCCGTTTGTGGGCGTGAAAATCCCGAAATGCTACTTTGCACTAATTCAATTCACTTCGCTATAGTCGCGAAGGAATCCATTAAAGATCTGCCCTGGGTAGTCGACACCAACCCTCAGCTGCCATTAAAGCGAAGGAACATGCAAATAGCGACTCCGCTCATCGGGTTTGTGTACCGAGGTTATTAATCTTTACGCAGCCAATAAGCGCAGTGGGTTATCCAATAAAAATGTCCCGAACTCCTCGACTGCACAGGAGAAGAACACTCAAATTAAAGCCGTTATGAGGAATCGACCTTCTACTTCCCAGTGCGAACGACAGAAAGGCTGATTTTCCACTGAGCGTGAAACTCTAGAAAAAGAAGATCTGTAAAAGACGTCTGGCCTACCGTCGAATCCTTTGGGTGAAGGGTCCCGGCCGTGGTGTTTGGGGGTCAGGGATCTCTTGCCGTAGGCGTGCGCTTGGTTCTCGTAGCTGTTGTTGTAGTCGAAGCTGGTCTTGGAGTACTTCTCCAGCTCTTTGGCCAGGTTGGAGCGTGGAGTGCTGGTCGGGATGTTGTTCTTGTAGCCGTACTGCGGGATCTCCAGCTGCTTCACGAAGCACATCGGCCTGCGGATCAGAGGCCCATCAGTCCTTCTCCTGCATCGTAGACTCTTGTTTGGTTTGGTAAATTATTGTCTTGAGAGATGCTGGTCACTAGTCAATTTGAAATTGTGTCGAGTGAACCATGGCTATATCGTGGTTCTATTATCGTGGATTCACTACTTTGCGGATTTTTTTCATTGCAACTAAAAGCAATATATCGCGGATTTTCTGGAAATTTCGAAATGGAGAAACGGGCTCAACATTAGAACGGCTTGCCAAGCTCTGCAACCTTGCCAAGGAGTTGCAAGAATTGTCGCAAGAGTGAGACGAGGACTTGGTTCGTTCTCAAAACAAAACACAATTCTGTTACTACAACTTCGGAAGAAATTGAAGAAGTGTCCCAAGAAAAGAATAGATATGTTCGTAATTATGGTGTCCCTACTTCGCGGATTTTCCACTATTGTGGTCGGGCTCGGAACTTATCTACAAGTCACTGTAGTTGTATTTTGCCTTTTGTTTGTTTTTATTTTTGTCGCACATTTTGTAATTGTTACGATTCAGTACAAAGTGGTAAAGCCGGAGTCCGTGGTAAAACAATCATACGTTTAACGGCAAAACTAACAGGACCCAGGAACATGATAGAGACCAGAACAGTGCAACAACAATGACTGACAAAGAAGATGGCACAGGTGAAGACTTAAATACACACAAATGTAGAACAGGTGTCAACAGGTGTAAACCAATAACAGATGATAACAGAATCACGACGGCAGGAGGCAAACCCTTCTGGGAACTGGAGTTCATGAACGTGACAATAGACTCTGCCCTACTCTACTCTAGTCTAGACTATTCTGTTCTGTTTTATTCTACTCTAACATGAAAAATGGGTAGCCAGGAGTAGCTCAAGATGTTGTGCTACTGTTCAAGTTGTGTTGTGTTCAATCCGATTCACTAAAAGAGTCAACCTGAAAGGGAAGGTCTCCTACCTCAAGACGCGGTCCGAGGCCTGGTTGGACTTGTTGGAGCTCTCGCAGGAGTGATGCTTCTCCTGAACCTTGGCCATCTTCTCGGCCGCGGCGATGGGGCACCCAGAGAGGCTGCGGGAGCAGGGCGTGGCGTTAGCGTCTTAGCCAACTCCAGCAACAAAGCCAGTTGTGAGGGAACGTGTGATGGCTGCACGTGGAGAGAAGCGTAGCCTTTCATCAGCTCCTCAACAGCGTGTCTGTGAGGGCCCGGAGAGCGCCTGCGTGTGGTGTACGGGGGATATTTCTGTATGAATTATGCATTCCGCGTGGCCTAGTTCTATAGCATGAAGTCAAAGCTCTGCAGATATCTGCTGGGCATTTCTGGCTGGCTGGCTTCTGAAAGCTCCTCACAGCGAGAGACTGCAGTCGGAACATCCAGCTACGCTCTCTCTCTCTCTCTCTCGCTCGCCCGCCCTCTCAGGCGCTCGCTGTTTCTCCTCCTCATTACTCTCCGTATCTCCGCTTGTTTATCCTTCCTCATCCCCTCGTCTCTCCCGCGCTCCTCCGGATTCGTTTCTCTAGTCATCAGGTGACGCCGAAGCCATTACGTCGCTCGTAAGGAAAAACGGCTCCGGCTCAAAAGGACGGCAAATTCAGAAAGATGCCGAAATGCCGGAGACTGACGGGAGGAACAGCTGTCAGTACGCCGGGTTGCCATGGCGACGGGGCGAGGAGGAAGCTGGATGTATGGATGCTCTGCTCCTCGCCAGCGTCTAATGGTGTGTATGAGCGTGTCCCACAGGAGCTGTTCCATATAACACGGCCTGCAGCGACGCGGCTGAGGCGGCATCTGTCTGACTCCTCGCCATATGCACATCTCTGACGGGACCATCTCTCTATCTATCCATCTATCTATCTATCTATCTATCTATCTATCTATCTATCTATCTATCTATCTATCTATCTATCTATCTATCTATCTACCTACCTATCTCTCTATCTCTCTATCTCTCTATCTATCTATCTATCTATCTATCTATCTATCTATCTATCTATCTATCTATCTATCTATCTATCTATATATCCGTCTAACTATCTCTCTCTACCCATGCACATCTCTGACGGGATCATCACACGCCACGCACGCACAGCTCAGGACGTGCTTGTTTTACCCTAAGTCCTCATTCATCCTTTCATCCGTCATCCATTCATCTGCGATAGATTAATCTATCTATCCGCTTAACTATCTATCTATCCGCCTAACTATCTATCTATTTATCAATCTATCTATCCATCCATCCATCCATCAATCTATCTATTTACCTACATACCTACCTACCCATTCATCCATTCATCCCTGTCTCTCTGTCCATCTTTGTCCTTCCTAATCATCCATCCTGATGATATGATTATCCATTCATCCACCTTTTTCTTTCTATCCATCCGTCCATTCAAATATTTACCATTTTTGTTAATGTATTCTTCTGTCAATCCATCCCTGCCTCTGTCTGTCCATCTATTTAGTTTAACCATCACTCTAACTGCCGTGAAATTGTCCAACCATCCACCCATCCATCTATCCCTGTCTCTCTGTCCATCTTTGTACTTCCTATTCATCCATCCTTGTCTGTCTGATTGTTAGATTATCTATTCATCCAACTTATTCTTTCTATCCATCCAATCAAATATCTACCTATTTCTGTTCATTTAATTTTTTCATCCAGCCATCTATCAATCCATCCAACCATCCATCCATCCATCACTCCTTGTCTCTGTCTGTTCATTTATTTATTTTTTAAGCATCCCTGTCCTTCCGGTTGTCCACCTTTTTCCTTCCTTTCCATCCAGCAGATTATCCATATATTCCCCTCTTTCTAACTATCCATCCATCCATCTACTTATCTGTCTGTTCTTCAACCATCCATCAATCTGTCTGTTCATCATTCTATCCATCAGATTTTTTTATCCATTCCCCTCTTTTTAACTATCCATCCATCCATCCATCTACTCATCCGTCTCTTCTTCATCCATCAATTTGTCTGCCCATCATTCTATCCATCAGATTATCCATCCATTCCCCTCTTTCTAACCATCCATCCATCTGCTCATCCGTCTGTTCTTCATCCATCCATCAATCTGTCTGTCTATCCATCATTTTATCCATCAGATTTTCCATCCATTCCCCTCTTTCCATACTATCCATCCATCCATCCATCCATCTACTCATCCGTCTGTTCTTCATCCATCCATCAATCAATCTGTCTGCCCATCATTCTATTCATCAGATTATCCATCCATTCCCCTCTTTCTAACCTTCCATCCATCCATCTATCTACTCATCCGTCTGTTCTTCATCCATCCATCAATCAGTCTGTCCATCATTCTATCCATCAGATTACCAGGTGTGTGCGTACGTGTGTGTGTGTGTGTGTGTTCATGCATCATTTCATCTCAGCCTATTAAATTCAAGGTCGCCTCACGCCGAATCAAGTGAAAATCTAAATGGGTGAGACTTTATTATTCTCCACGTAAGCTCGGCGGGCCGGCGTCTCCTCAGCACGTCTGCTCCTGTCACTCACCTGCGGTGGGAGTTCCTGTTGCTATTAACATGGCCGCGTCCCGAGCAGCCAGGCGTCGGGCACTTTAGAACATTCTCATACATTGCAAGAACTTGGACAAACAGAGAGGAAAGGGCGAGAGAAGGTTAAGAGGATCCAGAGTGAGTACGAAAGCCTCATGTCCCATTCAGTCACAACGCCATGCAAGAACACTCAGTCCGACGCCAGTTAAATCAAGGCCACGGCCAGAGACGGAGCAAGTCGACGGATTCGATGCCTGAGCCAATGGACTGCATCGGAATACCGTAAATAACATATACTAAATATATATTATACAAAATGATATTATATATGTATATATTAGGGCTGTCAAACGATTAATTTTTTCAACTAGTTAATCGCACTTCCCTGACCAAATTAATCGCGATTTGTAATGACTGAAGCGTGTAATATTGGATATTGAGGTGTAATATGGAGGTGTAAGGAACTTGGGTAAATGTACTTTGTTACTTTACTTTCTGATTGAGTAGCTGTACTTTTCACTCCACTACATTTAAATTGACACTTACTGTTACTCGTTACATCTTGATTGTGCGCGACAAATACGTAATCAATTTTTATCACAGTTATTTCTTGGCTGAATGAAGTGACTTTTTGTTCTTATTTTTTATTACAATTTATATTGTTTTACCATTTTTAAACATGAAGGTGTTCAATTTTGTTTCTGTATTAGAAAATAAAACCTCACAAATATTTTTTTTTTCACATTCTTTGTTTTGTTTTAGCCTCATTTAATTATGAGTAAAATACTTAAGTTCTTTTTAAAATTCGATACTTTGCTACTTTGACTCAAGTCAAACTTTATATAGTGGTGACTTTCTACTTGTATTGGAATACATACATACAGTATGATTACACAGTAAGTATCCGTACTTTTACTTAAGTATGGTTGTCTGGTACTCTTTACAACTCCGGCTTCTTGCTGGTTCTTAAACCTAAACTCAGTACGAGTAAAATACTCAAGTTCTTTTTAAATTGGACACTTATACGACTTTTACTCAAGTCTTCTTGGAACTGACGACTGATAACTTGTACAGGAGTCATTTTTACAGTTTTTATCTGTACTTTTACTCAAGTATGGACTCTTTCTGGATTTGACGTCACTTTACGTTATTCAAACATCATCAGACTGCCGTCATCTCTGGCCGCGGCACGCAGCAAACATGCGACATGCTAATAACACGCATGCTGGGAACACGAGGAACCTGCTTTATAATTAGTCTGAGTTCTTCTGACGGAACAGAAGCGCGTGACACATCCTGCGGTAAAGTGAGTCATCAGAAGCGTCTGAGACGTTCATGTTCACGTCCTGCGAGGAAGATCGCGGCTGCGTGAAGACGTCCATAATGTGTGAGCAGACTTCATATTTAATGTTTAAAGAAGTTGCTCATAATAGCACTTGAATTTAGTTTGGGTATAATCAATGTGGTTTGGCAATAGTCAATATGGTTTGGCACGATTTAGTTTGGCCACAATCAATATGGTTTGGCAATAATCAATATGGTCTGGCATTATTTAGTTTGGCTATAATCAATATGGTTTGGCAATAATCAATATGGTTTGGCACGATTTAGTTTGGCCACAATCAATATGGTCTGGCAATAATCAATATGGTTTGGCAATAATCAATTAGGTCTGGCATTATTTAGTTTGGCTATAATCAATATGGTCTGGCAATAATCAATACGGTCTGGCATTATTTAGTTTGGCTATAATCAATATGGTCTGGCAATAATCAATATGGTTTGGCAATAATCAATATGGTCTGGCATTATTTAGTTTGGCTATAATCAATATGTTTTGGCATTATTTAATTTGGCTATAATCAATATGATTTGGCATTGATTAGTTTGGCTACAATCAACATGGTTTGGCAAGATTTAGTTTGATTAGGGTTACCGCTTTTAATACCCCAAAATAAGAGATGCACGCTGCAGGGGGCGGGGCAATTTGGGTGGGTGTAGCAATGGGGCGGGGCGACAACGAAATAAAATGTGTTTTCAGGAAAAGTGTGAGCATCCAAACATGAAAATAAACTCAAATCATATGTTATTGGGTGGCTAAAATATTTGTCACTTTTTTTCAGTAAAAACTATACAAATGTGGAAACAGCACATACATAAAATAGCTAAAGGCATTAGCTAGTAAACTTTTTATAGCCTATTTATAATTGAACATTTTGAACAAAAAAAGAAAGTTGCACTTTACTAGTTTATTATCTTTACACATGGGCTTTATGTTGTATACACAGTATATATTAATGTTTCATTTAACAAATTAATTATTGTGTGTCTGTCTGACCTTAACAAGCAAATCATAACACTGTATTTACATTGGATTGTGAATTTTTACAAATTACAATTTGTGACAGTGTGTGAAAATCAGACCAAATGAGGTAAAGTTTGATTTTAGCCCTTCATTTCACTGTGATTTCAGTCGTTGACACAGTATTACTCACTAAATACGTATTAAATGCATATATTTAGAAAACAATATTCCACTATAAATCTTTTTACCATTATTTAGCAGTTAATTATTAATTTGTTGACAATAATCACACTGTCATTACACGTCGGGACACATTATTTTGCCACTAACTTGATCTCGTATTAAAGAGCGACCAAACTAACGATGACGTTGAGTATCGACCAATCAAAAGTAGAAAAGGAGCATCTTCGTAAAATTCCCGAGGGATGATTCACACAAGAAAATACGTAGAAGATCCGTATTTCAAGGGACGGATCCGAACCTCCCATCGTTCTCCTGAATCTCACTCCAGCAGGACGTTCAGACCAATCACACGGCGAGTAAGAGCGCGAGCAGGAAGCAGACATGCAGACACACAGATGGAGCGGGCTTACTCTCTGGTGGCACGCGGTCTTTATGTGGGCAGCCGGACAGACTCCGGTGGTGCGGATAAAGCCCGGTGACGTGGCCCGTGCCATCGCAGCCCGGCGTGGGACACTTGCTTTCTTTCTTCTCGCCCCTGGAATCTGCGAATCGAGACGGCAAATCCCATTAACCTGCTGGATCGTTTACGCTCACGGTCCCAGCGCCATTTATTCGGTGAGAAGGTTTGCAGGGACTATGGAATATTAAGCGGAATCAGACGGGAAAACAAAGGCTAGGTGTAGGAAATAGGAGACATGTTCGTATCATATCACATTAAACGTAAAAAATATCTTACATTATACATGTTCTGTTTTTAAAAAAACGAGTAAAAAAGTTGTTCAACCGGAATTTGTTTCCAATTCTGTTTTATTTTCGATTACGCCAGTGTGATTTCAAAGCTGAAATGCAGCAATGCCAGGGTTCAAGACTCTTAACTTTACTTTACTTTACTTTACTTTACTTTTACTTTACTTTACTTTACTTTACTTTACTTTACATTACTTTTACTTTACTTTACGTACTTTACTCTACTTCACTATACTTTACTAATCAGCCCACTGGATCCAATTATTTCAGGTAAATCTTGAAATAACAATTTCATCAAGATTATTACATTTCTGAAAAAAAAAGAACTTTATCTGATTAAAATTTGTTCAAATTTTAATTTTTTTTTTTACAACGAACGTTACATGTCATAAAAAAGCAGTGTGCATTAAGTAAACGTGTACATGTGTGTGTGTGTGTGTGTGTGGGGGGGGGGGTGTAGCTTTTATCTCCAATCAGATTTTAGTACTTTTAGTGTTGCTATGTCAATCGAATTGGCTAAGGCCTTAAAAAAGCAGTCGCACTGCTCGACAGGTCAAATATTTTTGCTGAAAGTACCATATTTATGCGAATATAAGCACCCCCCTGATTTTTCAGGCACAAAACAAAAATTCCAAGAACAAGACTTTTTTTTACATTTCTGGTTTAATTACGTACATTTTCTCTTAAAATACATTTATTTTTCTTTGCTTAACAAACCCAACTTGTGACTGATATCATTTCGATTTTGTGAGTAATAGATATACAAAAAAGTCCCCAACTCCAACTTCCAGAATTCTCCAGCCAATCCCAAGAGCCTTTGCAATCCAGCCACGCAGGCGCAGAACAAAAAGTAAAAATAAAAAGTATTTTAAAAGTTAAATAAGTTAATAATAGTACGTAACTAAAACTAATCAAAACCTAAAAATAACAGTAAAAGCAAATAAAAGTATTTCTATTTATTCGTGAAAGCTGTATGAGCGCGTATATTTACGTGCATATTTAAAATCACCGATTATAAGCACCCCCCAAGTTTTTGAGCCACTAAAATTGGGGGTAAAAATGGGTGCTTATATTCGCGTAAATACGGTAAATCGATTCTTCAAATATTGACCAAATATTTTTTCGCGTGAGACTTAATAAATCTCGATGCAAGCATGATTTAGATAATGTCTTCAGTGTACAGAAGCACTGACTCAAACTCAGTGTCCAAAAGCACAGACTCAAATTTATGTTACAATCCTGCTCCCCTGCTCCCCCTGGAGGTCGAGGAGGGAAGCGGCAGGCACCGACAGATCGTTATCTTCCACGACAGGTGTGGCTAATCACCGAGCTCGTGTCCAATCAAATTTTAGTATTGTTGCTATGCCACTCTAAACTGCCAAGACCCAAAAAAAGCAGCAATTATTGTCCATAATCCCTCAATTATTGACCAAATATGTTTTTTTACGACTTAAAAAATCTCAATGCGAATATGATGCCCGTACTCTTAAACCTCAAAACCACAGACTCAAACTCCTGACTACGGCGTTGCGAGCCTCGTGTTCCACCACACAACACATTTCCAACACCCCGTGTTTGCCAATAATCTGCTGTAAACCTCCAGCGCTGTAATAATAATTCTCGCTGTCAGGCAGAACCTTGAGATCACTCCACAAGTTTAATAACCGCGTTCCTGTAATTAGAGCCAAGAATAGTTTGCGGAGATGAGGTAAGAAAACATGCTGTAATTCTATAATTACATGAGCCTTGACTGGAGAGTGCAGGGAAAATAACGTCGGTGTGAAGCGCTCGCTGCACGACAAACAACGTGCCCATGGAACGAATGAGGGAAGCGAGAGAAAATTCCGGAAGAAATGGCGAGAGTGTGTCGATGAACTGGAGATATTCAGTGATTTGTTAATAAACTAAGACAATTGTAATGGCCCAAAAAATGCATAATAGGGGGAAAAAACGTTTTATTATATTGTGTAAATATAATTTTATCGTTGAAATTGTATGTTTTTTTGGCTGTGATTGGCCGTAATTGGCTCGGTATGTTTAGTATGTCGTCCAATTAGAGCTCATGCTTAAATTATGCTGGAGCTATAGGAATACAAATGAAAAGGAACATCAAACAAATGTAAAAAAAAAATAATAATAAATAGCATGAAAAAAAAAATTGCAAATGAACAACATTTCTTCCTCTAATAATCATAAATTATCAACGCAAGTATTGTATAATTAAATACATATACTGTATTTTTACACAGACTTTTGTTATCATTTAAATTTCAAGATTTTTCTTTAACATTAAGCCCAATTTTTATTCTGGTTTCTTTTACTTTGATCTTTCGCTTTTCCAGTTCAATAAAATTGTAAGCTTTGTTTGTGACAAAATAAATGACGTTAGAACAGAATCAAACTCAAAAATAGAAAAATCCTAATATCCTCATAAATGTTTAACAAAAATGCTTTGGTTTTGTCAATTTAACACATAACATTACACGTTACAAATTGTTGTTGTACGTTGTTATTTTCCCCTAAAATGTAAATGAATCTAAAAGCCACACAACTCAGAATACACAACTCCCTCATTTAACTGTATTTTTAGATAGAGTTCAATGAGGTAAAATCACATAGACCTCTTTAACTCTATTTCTACTCATTATATTCACAGTAATGTAAAGGCGGTATATCAGAGTCGATGACAGATGCGACGAAACGAAAAACAAACGCGCGACTCGTGGCGAATCGATTTGGCTCGAGTTCCTCGTCCTCCGTCTCAGTGCGGAGTCATGGACCGGAACGCTTGGGAAGAGCTCATTACGCTGGGTAGCTTTACCTTTAGGGTAGTATGCTCTTTTGGCGCCGTCGTGATGGAGCCGGGCCTTGCGCTCCTCCGCGCCGCTGCTCAGCCGTGGGCTGTGCTCGCCATGCAGCCGCTGATTGTCCCTCCGAGCCACCATCTGTTCCGACGCCATCCTGTCTCGCATAACCTTGGCGCGCTCCGATTCCAGAGCGATGGCCTTCTCCAGCAGCGACAGGTTGCCTTTGGTCATGTCGAAGGCTTCGTCCGAGCGCTCCGACGCCACCGACGTGGTGTCCTCATCCCCGTCCTGGGCGCAGCTGGAGGGGTAACCTCGGGACGCCGGGCTGAGCTGCTCCTCCAGCTTCATCAGGTTGACCATGTCCGAGTAGCTCCTTTCCTGGTCCAGCTGGCAGCTGCTGTATCTGGCCATGGGATGCAGTGGATGCTGCGGGGGATGCTGCAGGTGAAGCTCCACCACGGGCCGCTCTGAGCTCTGAGTCTCGCTCAGCTTGCGCGCCAGGTCGAAGCACTGATTGCGCAGACACTCCAGGCTGCTGAGGCACACCTCCTCCTCGCTCTCCTCCGCCCGGCCGCGGACGCTCGCCTCGTCCACGTAGGCCTCGTCGGGCAGAACGGCGCCGTGACCTTGAGCCAGGAGCTTGAGCGAGTCCACGGTCTCGCGGACCACGTCGCTGTCCAGGTCGACGCTCAGCTCTCCCTTGTGAGCCCCGTGCTCGCTTCCCTCGTCCTCGTCTTCGTCCTCGCCGCCGCTGTTGGAGGAGTTGCTGTTCATCTCCGACTCGGTCATGGCCTGGTAGGCCGCGTCCTCGGCGATCTTGCCCAGGTTGAGCAGGGACTTGGCCACCAGCTGGTCGTAGTTCTCGTACTCTTCGTTGTTCACGCTGTTGTTGTTGTTGTTGTCCTTCTCGCCCATGTGATTGGATTTTGATTGTCCGCCACAAGAATAATTGTCCTCTGCGGAGAAACGGGCGAAACTGTCGTTATTTACGGGACTCTTACCTAACGCTTCCACAATAACAAGAGACCTAGTCTGAAAATATGACCTTATGTAGTTTACAAATCTACAGCGGATGAGAAAAATTTTCTGCAAATTGAGGAAATGTTCCCATTCCGGTCAATAAGCGTAAACTGACCATTCCATGCAAATACATCTTCAGACTTTGCGACTGAAACAGAAATCTGGCCCCGCCCTCTCTCGGCCAACACAAACGTGTGACTCCGCCCACAGATGACCCAAAGCACTTCAGCAAATATTCAAATCTATTTGCAAACAGATTTTTCGCTGCGAGTTATCCAATCGCTTCCTGTTTTTGAGACAACTGAAGGTATTGAATTTCAAATATCATGTAATTTTTTTTTACATATTTCCAAAACTAAGCTCCTCCTCAAAAATACCACACACTGGGTTAAAAAAAAAAATGATAAATAACTAATACGCTGTTTAAGCTTTGGCGAAACACAAAACAATCTGCAACGTCCCGTGCCGGTTGCTAGCGGTGAAAACAAATGTCGAGTCTCTACAATCTAACAAAAAGCGAACACTATCATTTCCAAAACAATTTTTTCTGGCACCTGACTTAGCAAAAGTGAGACTGAAATGTCGCGGACGCCGATTGGGCGACGCCTCCATGACACTCATACGGATAATACATCGCTAATACATTAGCCCCTTTCACACGTACAGACCTTACTGGAAAATTGCCGGTAAATTTCTGGCATTCAGTCATGTGTGAACAGACAAATGCGGGAAAAATCAATTTCTGCAATTTAGGCTCTCTGTAATGTTTTCGGTAAATTTCTGGTAAACTGCCCTGTGTGAACGGGTAACGAAGATTGCCGGAATAAGCACACAGAAGTTTAGTACGCGCTGACGTAAACGACCGCTCTGAGCCAATCAGATTACTCAGACAAGGCTCGCGCGTGAACTCACAGGTGCAGCCGTTTAAAAGGTGTCGCCAGCTAACGATGTCGCCAAAAATACCGGTATTTTGAAAACGCTGAGGTGTTTTACCGGTAAAAATGCAGGCATGGCAGCGCTTCTGTGAACAGTCTTTACCGGTAAAGTCGTCCCGATAATTCTCCGGCAATTTACCGGCATTTCTATGTGAAAGAGGCTATTGCTGCACCTACTGCGGCCAATCTCTGCACGGAACCAATGCGCTTGGTGATCGTTGGGCTGGGGATCCTCAGCGTGTATTTGGGACAGAGGCGGATGAGACTGCAGGGAGGAGCAGGGGATGAGGTGCTCTGCTTCTGGAGCCAGAAATATCCTCCGGGAAGGGGCTGAGTGCATCTGACACCTCCTGGAACGGCGTGTGTGGAGCGGGCGGGGGCACAGCTAATAACTCCGCCCGTCTCGCCGCTCTATTACTGCGGAGGCCCTGTCAGAAGCGATTGAGGACACCAGAGGATGAGGGTGAGACGCGAACTAAGGAAGCAGTCACATCTTTTCCCCGTCACGTTCAGAAGAGGACTTGCGTCGGACCGACTTGCTGTAAAATCCGCACGCATTAGGAGACGACCTGTCGTCCGTTCCGATTTCGCCAAAGACCCGTCTTCCTACTTGACAGATTATATGGGCTTTAATCGCTCTGTTACTCCTACAATAAGCCGTCTTTTTTCCTTCTCTACTCGCTCGATGTGGCTTTGTGTCATGGCGGCTCAGCGTCACACGTTTTACCATCTCTTTCCCTACGACGAGAAGCCAATCAACCAAACCTTGATGATGACTCTGGTTCTCATAGTAGCCCTCCTCATCTTCCTCCTCGTCTTGCTCGTCGTCGTCCTCTTCCTCCTCCTCCACCACCTCCTCCTCGTCCTCCTCCATCCGCTCCACTTCCTCTCTCTCCACCAGGCCGTCTTCCTCTTCTTCTTCTTCTTCATCATCGCCCTGGTCCTCGTTGTCCTCAGAGCACTCCTCGTCCTCGTCGTCACCTTCCTCCTCCTCCACCTCCTCTATTTCATCCGGCTCTCTTTCTTCTTCCTCCTCCATGGCTTCCGGCTGGTAGTTCTCGTACATCGCCGTGTCTCCATCCGTCATGGCGAGGAATGAATGGCGTTTGGAAGCCGGCTCCTGCGGAGGCTTCTCCTGGGTTTTCCGCTTCTTTGCCAGGGGGCATCCGTACACACTGCAACAGAGAATCACAAAGATGCCCGAGAAATTACGCCTTTGACAAATCAGGGGGAAGAATTACCTTGAACGGAAGCGGCGCCAAGCCTCAGCCTTCAGAGATAAAAGATTGCTTAAGACATGGCGAGGCATTAATATCCACTGGCACATCGATTCATCTGAGCGCGTGTGCGGTTGAACTCCGGTCCCACCAGACCGCGCCGTTCTTTAACCGCCAAACCTTCTTTATGAGACTCGTCCTCCCAAAAATAAACAAGTTTCTCCAGCCCGAGGCCTTGATTATACAAATCCCACCATCATGATTCGCTTCTGAGCGTTGCTTCTTTTTCCTAATTCACTGATGTGTGCCTGGTGAATGCGACACGCACCGGGTCGATAACTCGATTTTCTGACGAATCTTTTGAAGTCGCGAAGATGGAGTATCGATATGAGCAAAGTCCAATCTTATAGCTGCAGATCGCTAACAAACATTTGGTGGGAATGTGTATGAAAATATATACTGTCTAATATAAACATTAAATTAAATAATCTAATTTCACTAGAGAAATAGATGTTCTTATATAGTGTATTACTAAATATATAATTAAATATTTAAATAAAAATAAATAAAAAAAGCCTTACACACAATTTTAAATTATTTTGAAATATTATACAATTAAATCAATCCATCACAAATTAAATTTGAAATATTATAAATAAAGTAATTGTTATATACCAGTTTATATACCATAAATATAATTATCAAATATTTATATTATAGAGTTGTCTATAGAAACAATTCTATAAAGTAAATGTAATAATAATACATTATATAAATACAGTGTGTGTATATATATATATATATATACTCACACATACATATATATATAATAACAAAATAATTATACACCAAAACATATTAATAATACAAAAACTATAAATACATAATACTGCACAACTATTGAAGAAATTAAAAATACTGTATCTTAAAAACCATAAAAACAATAATCACACACTTCTTTTAGTTCTATTAAATCTATTAATCATAAAAATCATTTGAAAAGTATATTCCGCATATTAATTTATAGGAATTCATTATAAACAACGAGATTGATGCAGGTGATAGTAAGTTATCTTCATAAATTGTCTTTAAAGCAGAGAGCTAAAAATAGCCGAATTAGCGATGAACATCTCAGAAGTAATAATCATTTTAAAACACGTTTAATTAAAGCCACAATCCAATAAGGCATCAGTCGGCGTGTTGGTGCAGTACAGACGCTTCCCGCGGATTTATGATGGGAAGCGCGAGGCCGCGGGCAGACAGCCAGCGTCGTCTGTGTGGGAGAGTGTTCGGAATGACTCGGAATGACCTTGGACACCTTCGCGTTTCCCACTGGCAGGCCATGCCAATTAAAATTCCACAGGTAATTAAACCGCATTTGAATACGGGAGCGGCGGAGGCTGGCTTGAGTGGGACTGAGGTAATTATGACGAGAGAGAGAGAGAGAGAGCAGAGCGGGCGAGCGAGAGAGATGGACCAGCCATCTGCGACGCTTTCAGAGCTGCAGCGTGAAATAATGATTCCGTCAGAACGATGCACCGACAAACCGACTTCGTTACGTTACTCCCGACGTGCGGATCGCGTTTCTCAAAAGCTGCATCAACATTAATCACTGCCGCAGTTTCTGTCGAGTCCAGTTGCTTGGCATCACACAAGTTCCGGCTAAGTGTGAGGATTCAGATTCAGATGCACGGCTGGATGCTGGTGTTTAAGTTGCCATAGGAGCGAACAGCTTCTCTCGGCTCCTACACTGCAGCATCCACAGGCGCTGTCACCATGGTGATCTCCCCCTCAGGAGCGGGGTTTGCCATTTGAGCAGAGAGAGAGAGTGAGAGAGAGTGAGAGAGGAAACGAGACAATGGGAGAGAAAAAGAAATTAAGAAAGAGAAATAGAGAGAGAGAGGGACAGAGCAAGAAAGAGAGAGGGGAGAATAGACAAAGTGAGAGCGAAAATAAAATGAAGAGAGAAAGAGAGACTACTAGAGAGATGGTGGGGCAAAGCAAGAAAGAGAGAATGGGAGAGAGAGAGAGAGAAAGAGAGAGAGAGAGAGAGAGAGAGAGAGAGAGAGAGAGAGAGAGAGAGAGAATGAGGGAGTCACAAATAAATATAGAGCATTAAATATAATAGAATGCTATTTATTGTCAATGTATCACAGGGTTATAAAGAGAGAGAAAGAGAGAGAGCGCAAGAAAGACAGAGGGAAGAAAAGAGACAAAGAGTAAGAAAAATGTAGATAGAAAGAGGGAGAGAGTGGTGGAGAGAAAGTGAGAGAGAATGAGAGAGTGAAAGAGAGGGAGTGAGAGAGACTGAGAGCAAGAGAGAGAGAGAGAGAAAGAGAGAGAGAGAGCGAGTGAGTGAGCGAGCGAGCAGTGATTCTGAGTCTGACAGACGTATCTTCACCACCCTCCCTTCATTCTGCACTCCACCAAAAAGCAGAACAAAGGAGGTGCTGGTGTTGTGGATTCTGCAGGGCTCAGTCTGTCACTGCAGACCCCCGGCCCCCGCTGCCCAAACACACACACACACACACACACACACCTCGCTGGTGATCATGTCCTTGGCGGCTGAATTTACCGCAGAGACTGATGAGGCTTGACCCCGGGATTCTAAATCTCAGCGTGATGATCGGAATAACTAGACAAGATCCTCTGATCGCTCAACATCTCCGAACATCTGAAAGAGGAGACGCTTCAAACATGGACTCCAGGTCACATCATCCGACCAGTGAAACCCACTCAGACACCATAACTGTCACATTCCTGAACGTCATCAACTCCATTTCCCATCATCCCCAGTGTCTACCAACCTTGTGTTCAGCTTTCCCGTGTTAATGACTGTGTATCTAATGACAAATATGTACTAATGAAGATAGACGATATATAATGAAGATATTAATAACGTTTTTTCATTCATTCATTCATTCATTCGTGAAGAAGGATCTTGTAGAAATCGAGCGATGGTGGGTTTGTTTGTGTATATCGCTGGTATCTGGCTCAACAGTCGTCGACCTCTCGCATGTTCAGCACGAATCATTCGCACCGACTCGACACGAAGAGCGAACGCTTGTCGCCCACACACTCCGCCGTCCATCTGTTGGCACGGAACCGTTTCTCTCCGGCACACACAGCAAACGTGCATTGTGGGGACTCTGCACACGTCCTCACAATGTCTTCTCAAACCACACAACTCAACTTCTCAAACTCAATAGCACATAATGATCACAAGTGGCTCCTCAGAACTGCTGATATCTGACGTCACATACCTCGTGTTTACAGGGACTTTTGTAAAATCGCATAATAATAATAATAATAATAATAATAATAATAATAATAATAATAGTAAAATGACCTTTGTAAAATGGCATGAGAGAGGGAGTCCAATATTCACTGTTGGTGCAGTACTAGTGGTTAGTTTGGACCAAGTTGTACGACACTGATGACCAAAGTTTGAAGTCAGGTACTGTAATTGCGCTGTTATAACCACCCCCCAGATTTGTTAAGGCACACACACAAAAAAAATAGAATAAAAAAAATTCTGGCTAAATACTCATTTTCCTTCTTTTAACAAAGCTAACTTGTAAATCATCTCTTTGTGGATGTTGTTAAAAATTGACTATAGTAAAAACTAATTTAGTGATTGAAACTCCACCTCCAGAAACCTCAGCGTGTCCCATGAGCCTTTGCACTCCAGTCAGCCATTTTCAGCGGAGGTCTTTATCAGATGCTACATGATGATCATCGTTCCGCAGTATTGTTTTGCCCTGTGCAGCAGACCAAGCGTTTTGATTGTGTTTGTTCCTGGTTTTGGCTCCATGCCTGTGTTCTTCGTTTTCGACTGCTTCGCCTGCCTTTGAACTGCGTTTATAGCCGTTAGCTTTGATCCATCCGTTAGCATACGCTTGCTATTTGGTTTGTCCAATAGTAATTATTGAATTCAGTTTGTTTTTATTTCTTCCAGTCCTATTTAGTCACCGAGAAGTGTCACTGCATGGTAATGTTTTATTTAATTCTGTTATTCAGACAATCAAAGCATTTCTTAATCATACGCATTAAGAAAAGGAAGAGACAACGTAAAAGCGCACCGCTACATGAAGACGACGTATTTACATTTAGTTTGATTTCTCCTGACTTGAAATGTGGAAAAACGCTTAAATTTACGTGCGTTTCTGAAATATGCGTTAATAAGATTTGAAAAAATGTAGTCGGCTAGCTAAATGCTGAACCGCTTTTATCGAAGAAGACGGCTGAAATAAAGAGAGACGTGGAGTGTCGTACTTATGAATACGATAAATGAGCTCATCAGCTATTTGCCATCCGAATTATTTCATATTTTGCTATGAACGCTATGTTCCAGTGTTGAAAACGGCTGCACAAACGCCTGGCGTCAACAGCGACTACTCTGCTCTTAAAGAGAAGAGTATAGATATACTGTTCCTGGCTGCGGTCGGCAGGTCTTGGCTCGGCTCTCGCTCTTTTAGTGAGTGCTACCTGTCAAGCCCTGAGTTATTCAGCCCTGGGCTCCGTGAGTCATCCACCAGTACAGCAGAGAAAGAGAGAGGAAGTTCGGAAGGGAGGAGTCGGTGAAGCATTGGCGGAATACGAGGGAAATAATGTTCAGAATGTTAAAAATAGTACAGCAAATTCCTGATCCTTTAGAGCAGGGGTCGAGAAACTTTTTGGTCGGGCATAAACGCCATGTATATACAAAAATTAACTTTAGAGCCAATACATATGTTTGAAACTAATTACAAGTGTATGAATGTGAAATAACAAGTTTTTTTTTAAGTTATTAAGCGATTGCGCTGCTAATCCCCGGAGAGCAACAGCGCTATACAGGACAGGGACGGAACTGCAACAGTAATAGAGCAAACGTCACAGGAGGAGAGCTAGCGCGCTATTGGTGCACAAGCCCCATTCCCAACCAATGCCAAACTCCGATGGGCACAGGGAATCGCCCACTCTGCTACACTAGTGCCAAGTCCTAACAGTAACGCAATGGTAAAAAAACAAAACGTCTCTAGCAAAAATGTGGAGGTAGAAAACGAAAAACGTAATAAGAGTTATCGTAAGAGTTATTATATTTTTGACACTAATATGACTGATCTACCTGTTCTCTCTCTTTCTATCCACATCCTCTCTCCATTCCTCCACGTCTCTCTTTCAGCCGCTGTCTTGGATAAAAGCGTTTCTGCATTTAGCTAGTGGACTACTTTTTTTTTTAAGTGGGAGTTCTCTTTCTAACAATGACGTCAAGCATCATCCAATAAAAATGTGGTGTTGTCCCGATGAGAGCTGTGATTGCCATCCGCTACTGTGAACATGAGCGGCGGGAAATGAATGGATTGAAAAACAAGGGAACGTTTTATATTTTTAACGCTATTTGGGAGGCGAATGCAGCCAACAGAAGAGCCCTAGGTTCCCGTCCTCTGCTTCAGAACCTTCAACATCCTCAATCGATCGACTCAATCTAATCAATCTCCCTTAATCCTGAAATATCACTAATTGTGCTATTAGGCAGATGCAGGTACAATACACGTCTAATCGTTTTCAATAATTTCGCCTGGTAGAACGACTCTACAAACGCCGCCAGCGCTACACGAGTTCGCGGCCCCGTCAGATCCGCCGTACGCTAGGGGCGGAGTTCCCGTCACCATGCGGCCTCGGCCAACGCCTCCGGAGACAGACGCCGCTATTTCGCCGATATTACTTTTTAATGGAGCGGTAAAGGGTGTGCGGATTGCGCGCAGGTAATGCGGCGTCCTCATTATAGCCCTGCCAGTCCCCACAATGCCCCCTGAATGTTTGTAGGCACGCTGCTCTCCTCACCCGCTCATTCCCGCTAATTCATCACTCTCGGCTTTTCAGTAAGACGTCTGCTGGAGGTGCAATTTGTCTGTTGCGGAAATGCAATTGCGGCGTGTGGTTCGCGGGGCTCGGCTGATGCGGTGACATGCCAGACGTCCCCATCAATCTCGCTGGGCGAAGGTTGGGTGGCGAATGGCGGCTTATAGTTACGCATGTGCCTAGCCAATCAGGTGCTTTCCACACTGACGAACAAGAACAATTATAACAGGACGCACACGCTCTCTCTCTCTCTCTCTCTCTCTCTACTGGTCTAGTTCTTTCTCTCCATGCATTCACTCTGTCCCCATCAATCAATCTTCCTTTATCCATCTTCTCTTCTACCATACGTCTCTTCTATCCATACGTGCAATGTTCCATCCATTCTACTATATTTATTTTCATCCCAATAGCTAGTCTCCCTCTATCTATCCATCCGTACATCCATCCATTCATCCAACCATCTATCATTCATATATCCATCCATCTATCTTCCTACCTACCGGTCTGTTCGTCTGTCTATCCGTCCACCCATCCATCCATCCATCCATCCATCCAATGAAGACGTGATACAAGCGCATTTAACACGCGTTTACACGCTGCAGAAGGTGGTCTGGGGAAAAAAAATTTGGGCTGACCAAAAATTCGGCGCGCGGGTAACTGCGGCCGGGGGCCACGCCCACACGCGTTACGCCCGCTATAGACGCTGTACTGACGCGGACCGAAGGCCGTGCTGAGACGTGGTTGCACGTGGTAGGACTGGAAAATTTTGAGGGCAATCGCGGGCGGAGCGCGTTCGTAGGACGTTTGTTTTACTAATGCTACAGTACTACTATAACTGTTCATCAGTTCATCAACTGATCATCAGTACATCATGCCACATGGAGTGCATAAATCGAAGAGGCCAAGTGGATGCAAGCAAAGAAAAGCAGGGAAACTTTAGGACTTACATTTAAAGAATCACCTAGGTATAATAATGTTACTGTTTGTAAATTACTAACAATACTATAGGCCAGCCATGGAAAACTCTGGGGGGGGGGGCACCATGGCTTTACCGCACCGGGTGACACCAACCCTAGTGACGCCCCTGCTGTCCGTCCATCCATTAATCCATCCAACCATCCATCCATCCATCTCTCTATCTATCCATCAATTCATCCATCCATCATCCGGCAAGAGAGGGAGCCAATCACAGCAACTCTGGGCCTGAAGGCGGGGCTATCCACAAATTGTGTCATTTATTTTTCTCCCATCCAATCATCAATTTGCCACATTTTTGTATCTATGAATTTAATGATCAATCTACAAATCCAGCCACCACTCAATCTATTATTGTGAGCTTTCTTTAGCCATTTTTTCCCTACTCATCCCAAACGGTAATTTAAGAGTTTAACTCTACGTAATCACATGTAGTTGTGTGTCTACTACTACAGCAGTAGATGTTCTGCTCTACGCGACGGCGTGTGGGGGTGTGTATGAACGAGTGAGAAGTTCATTCTTACCTCCTGTGTCGGGCGTATTTACCACTGACATGTCCCCCTCCATCACACCCTGGTGTGGGACAGCTGCAGACAAGAGGAAGAATGAACACAAGGCTGACGTCACTCACACGCTCTTCCTCCAGGCCCGTGAAGAACCAGGATTCTTTAATACCACACGTAGCGCTAAAGTCTAAAGCCAGTTAAACGCCATGAGGGAGAACAGTGTGAGACATGTATAGTCATGTATAACGTATAGTCATGTATAGTACGTCTAATAACATCATCTCCAATGTATAGTAACACCATTGTGTAGGATGAATAGGAATAGGCAAGAATAGGAAGTGATGATCCAATATATAGTAATGGACATCATGTATATAATACCAATGGATAGCTTGGAATAGGAAGGAATGATCCAATGTAAAGTACCACCATTATTTAGATATATACTGTATATATAGATCGCTGATGTATATATTATTCCCAGAGGAGTAAAGTACTTGAGTAAATAGGCTTTGTTACTTTAACTTATGTTTTGTGCTACTTTGTACTTGCACTGATTATCAAAAATGAAAGCAACTTTTACTCTCGGCTCCACTACATTTGAATGGACACTTGCTGTTACTCGTTACTTTGTGATTGTGCGCGACAAACCGGCATCGATTTATTTTGCAGTCAATTTCTTGGGGAAATGAGACAATGTCGCCACCTACAGGATGCTGAAGGTACAGGATGATATTTATTTATTCAGCTAAATCACATGAACGTGAATTAGAGGCGTGTATGTATTTTACTAATTGTATTATATCATACATAATTTACTAGTCAGAATTTTGTTTTACTATTTGTTTTTTCACACTTCAGTTTGACTGAGACAGACTTTGTTCTTTTTATCTACTTTGTTGTACCAGTTTTTGAACATTGGGGTGTTACATTTTGTTTCTGTATTAGAAAAAAAGCCTCATGAATAGAGTTTATTTTTACATTTCTTGGTGTTTTGTCTAAATTCAGTGCGAGTAAAATACTTGAGTTCTTTCAAAATTAGATACTTTGGTACTTTGACTCAAGTCTTTTTAAAATTGGTGACTTGTTACTTGTAATGGAGTCATTTTTTACAGTAAGTATCTGTACTAAGTATCAAGTATGGCTGTCTGGTACTCTTTACACCACCTTCACACAACTACTTCGTACTACTTTTGCACTGGCCATAGTATGTCAACAGTTGTACTGTAAATGTCTAGAGTAGACAGACATGGATAGATAGATAGAGAGAGAGAGTGTTATAGATAGATATATAGATAGACAGACAGACAGACAGACAGACAGACAGGTAGATAGATAGATAGATAGATAGATAGATAGATAGATAGATAGATAGATAGATAGATAGATAGATAGATAGATAGATAGATAGATAGATTGATAGAGGTAGGTAGGTAGGTAGGTAGATTGAAAGATAGATAGATAGATAGATAGATAGATAGATAGATAGATAGATAGATAGATAGATAGATAGATAGATAGAAAAATATACAGACAGACAGATCAGAACATAGAAAGAAAGACATGATTAAAAATAGAGAGATAGATGACAGACAGGTAGATAGATAGATATACAGATAGATAGATTAAAAAAGACAAAATTAAAAAAAGACTAAATAAAACACTCATTAAAATATATTTTTTCAGCTTTCATTTCACCCTAATTGTGATTTATCATGGTCTTTCCTCTCTAAACGAAGCTTTAGTTCTGCAGAAGTGTGTCCCTCAGTAAACCGTGTGATTATGGGGACAGCAGTGATGGAGCAGACGGTCCTGATGATGGAGATCCAGTCACCTGCACCAGCGAGACGCCGCCGCCCCTGATGCGGCTCTGAGTCGCGGTAATTGGGCTCGTGGCCACGTAACATAAAGACTGTTCCACAACAGCGAGGGTGTTAAACCATTCCTAATGAGCCAAACGCTGCCATTTTATGTGACCAGGAAATTGTGCTTGAGGGAAATATACCAGGAGAAAAATGAAGGCGTGAATCGACTCGCCGTCCTCCAGGAAAAGCCGCCGCGCGCTCTCGTCCTGATTCACGAGTTCATTAAAAGCACACACACACACACACACACCGCCGCTCAGATCATCAGTTATCAGAATTATCCTCTGAATCCGGCCTGATCGGACACGTTCGCCGCGCTTCACGTGTTCTGCTGATAACGGTTTCTGGCTTTATGGATTCTGAACCTTTCACTGCCTCGTTGCTCTCGATTGATTCGGATTTGTCGTTGCGTGCGATTATGGTGGGAAATGTGTTGCACGTGTGACATTTGCGTCAGACTGACCTGAAGAGCTCTTGTGAAGCCTCCACAGCAACTGTAGAAGAACGAAGATGCAAACATCTCAGCACAAGCGTTTAACCAAGTTGAGAATTATGCTAAATTGCTGCTATAAGCGCAGCTGAAGTGATGAGAAGGCATCGCACGCACACACACACGCACCCACCTTTAGATCGCGTTCGATGGCGTTTCTCAGCCGCATCCACCTCCATCTGAGAAAAGACAAAGAATTATCAATGAATAAGTGTGAGATGTGGGATAGTGTTGCTCTATGGGGACAATTAATAATGTGTGAGTGTAGATAGTGGGACGGTGTTTCTTTAGTTTATTAGAGCATTAACGGAGATGCAGTTGTAGATGGTGGAACGTTTTTTGCCTAATGGGGACAAGAATGAGATGTAGTGGGTGATGCAGGGATAGTGCAGCTTTAAGGCACATTGTCTGAGATGTGGTGCTTGATTCTGGGATAGTGTTGCCTTATGGGGACAATTATTAATATGTGTGTTGATATTGGGACGGTGTTACTTTAATTTAACTAAGATGCAGTTGTTCATGGTGGGACAGAGTTGCTATACAGGGACCTGAGAAGTAGTGGTTGATGGTGGAACGTTGGTTCTTTATGGGGACATGAATGAGATGTTGTGGGGGATGGTGAGATAGTGATGCTTTACGGGGACTTTACCTGAGAAGGTGTGTTTGATGATGAAATGTTTCTGTAAGAGAAGATTATCTTGGTGTGTGTCTTGGTGTTATCTTAGTGGTGTGTGTGGTGGGACAGAGTTGCTTTATGGGGACTTTATCTGAGATGTAGTTGTTGATGTTGGAACGTTGTTGCTTTATAGGGACATGAATGAGATGTAGTGGGTTAATATTGCTTTAAAGGATCATAGTCTTAGATGTGACGGTTGATTGTGGGATAGTGTTGCCTTATGGGGACAATTAATAATGTGTGAGTGTTGATAGTGGACAGTGTTACTTTAATTTAACTAAGATGCAGTTGTTAATGGTGGGACAGAGTTACTTTACGGGGACTTTCCCTGAGATGTGGTGGTTGATGGTGGAATGGTTCTGTAAGAGGACTTTACCTTGGTTTCAGTGGTGTGTGATGGGACAGAGATGCTTTACAGGGACTTTACCTGAGATGTAGTGGTTGATGGCGAGATAGATGTGTTGTTATGGCAGCGTCTCCTTTCTGTGCTATTGAGCAGAATATTCCACTGAATACCCTTCAGAATTGTTCTTCAAGACTCATGTTCTGTCAATGGAAAAAGAAAAAGAATTAGTATAAATACCAGCAGAAAATCTATATAAATACCGTATTTAAGCATATTTAAGCACCCCCATGGTTTTTCAAGGACAAAACTTCCATTAATAAGCGAACGATAGCTTTTGCATTACTTTTCCGTTAATGACAGACAGAGAACAATGGCACAGGTGAAGACTTAAATACACAGATGAAGAACAGGTGACAACAATCAAACCGAAGATTACACACAAACAGGGGAACAAAGACTCATGGAAAATGTAGTCCACCTCCCTAGTCCATGAATGTGACATTTCCAGTGTTATTTAGCCACTGCTAAGTGTCGCTGTGTAGATGTTTTTATATTATTCAGGTAAAATTGTTGTTTACATATTTTCAAATTCGGTTGCAGACGGGATACCGTAGCTTAGCCAGTGCTAAGTGTCGTGTTGTGGCTAATGATTTTTTTATTTCTGTTATTTAGTCAATAAAGGCATATATGCATGTCTGCCTCTGGAACCATTATTTAAGAAAAGTAAAGGGAACACTACACAGAACGCATTTCCATTTATTTGTAATTGCTCCCCACTTGAAAAAAGTGTTTCTTATGTTTACATTCATATTTGAAATATGAGCTTATAAGAACACCACCCATGTTTATGAGCTACTAAAATAAAAAAAATAAAAATAAATAATTGCTGTGCTAATTTGCGCATAAATTAGGTATCTATTGACTAAGGTATCTATTTTTCGGAAAGACATATAGATCAATAGATAGACAGGCTCACAGGTCCAAACTAGAAGATTGTTATGTATATAAAGGTTGAATTGTGTACTAAATTACACTAAACATCTTGACAGGAAGTCGCTTTTAAATGTTTGCCTCTGATTATACAAAAAGTCAAGCATGCCTTTGCTTTTCTTTTCTGTTGAAAGGTCTTTGTGTCATTCCGGGGAACCTTATTCTTTTAGAAATAAATCACAGGGGAGTTTCTTGAACTCTACAAATTGAAAATCTCTCAGAGCTTTTTCGCAGGAATTACACGAGTTTGCAGTCTTGAAAAATATCACATCACCGTGGTTCATGCTACTATAACATCTACAATCAAATGAACAACCGCCTTTCTACCAGGCCAAAGCATACGCTCTCTCTCCCTCACACACACACACACACACACACACACACACACACACACACACACACACACCAGCATCTCAGCTGCTCTTCTCAACTATCTGTCAACAAGCGAACAGTTCCATCTCACGCTCCTGCAAATCCTGTTAATGTGTGAGGAGCAGATACGGATCCGCATGTGCGCACGAGTGTTTGTCAGCACCAAGGTCGACGACACAAAGCCTCCGCAGAACCCAGAGACGTCTATTCGCCCGAGCCAAAGACAGACTCAGACCTAGATCTCACTCTCCGAGGCAGGACGGACTCATCCGAACTTCTCCTGAACACCATATCCAGCTGTCATTGTCCTGGCCCGGATGGGTTTTTAATTGGGCAAAAACACTGATTAGTATTCCAGCCCCACGTCCTTCCGTCTCGCACAAAGTGGGACACACAGATTGATAATCCAATTCTCGCTCTCTGCTGAGAGAAGAGTCTGCGGCGTCTGTGTATCTGCTACCATCATCTCAACCATCTAAAACCACCCTCTTCTGCTTTCTACATTACGGCAAGAGCTATAGGCAAGCAGAGTATGAAAAATAAACGCTAACCATGGGCGAATCCCCGATAACCTGGGTCAGATTTCAACGCATTCCTGTTACATTAGCTTGAAGGTTCCAGCTAGAGTCGCAGGAGAAGAAGAGTCGGTGGAAGAAGAGAGTGTCAGTGATGCCTCCATTAAACTGTTAGAACGTTGAGAGCTTCAGGATGGAGTACAACTATTCTAAAGCAGGAACTAATCCTTTGCAAACACTTTCCTCTGGAATTGTGAAAGAATGAGTAAGTACACTATATTACCAAAAGCATTGGGTCACCCAGCCAAATGACGAGGTTTTTCAGCAGATGGGCTTGGCCCCTTAGTTCCAGTGAAAGGAACTTTGAATGATTCAGGATACCAAAACATTTTGGACAATTCCAGGCGCCCAAACTTGTGGGAACAGTTTGGAGCAGGAGCCACTTCCTCGTCCAACATGACTCCACCAGCGCACAAAGCCAAGTCCATAAGGACATGGATGACAGAGTCTGGTGTGGACGAACTTGACTGGCCTGCACAGAGTCCTGACCTCAACCCTATAGAACACCTTTAGGATGAATTAGAGCGGAGACTGAGGGCCAGGCCCTCTCCACATCAGCGTCGCTTTTAGAAAAATGGTCAAAAATTCCTATAAACACACTCCTCAACCTTATGGACAGCCTTCCCAGAAGAGTTGAAGCTGTAGTAGCTGCAAAAGGTGGATCGACGTCATATTGAACCCATATAACCCTAATCCTAACATCATTGACTCAAGGCAGGTAATATAGTGTACCAAACAACTGTACCAAAAACACACAAAAAGCTTAAAAATCTAGCTCGCTGTTCTTTCGGAAGAATCATCGAACCACATTCAACAGAATCTAGTCGGAGAATGTCCAGAATTCCCCTTTCAGGCCTTCTGAATAAATAAAGAACAAGCCTCCGCCAAACGCTGGTGTGGTGAGGCTGTTGTCACATCTCATTCATCTAACGCCGCTCCAGATGCACGGCACCACCGAGTCTCTCCACCCACACACACACACACACATGTGTTTGCATATGTGTGTGTGTGTGTGTGTGTGTGTGTGTATCAGGAGCAGAAAAGCCCCCAGTCTCTCCAGCTAATTTCCCCGGGATCGCGCCTGACACGGAAAGAAACCCACCCGGCTCAGACCACCACCACCGCTATTGTCTACATTACAGTGGTGAGCTGGTGTCCGTGACCCGCCTCTGGATTGATGTGGTGCGACCGGTCAGATTTGCTCGGCTGGTGCTTGACGGGTCTCAAATCAAACGGCATCATGTCTGCCCGTCCCCTGAAACTGTCACGTCACAGGCTCCCGCGAACACGCAGACACGCAAACGCAAAGCGACAGCCGCGCTCGCTACTCAGCGCTTGCTTACTGGTGCAAAAACACTGACGCGGTAGTTGACTTTTGATCCTCAAAGTCATTATTCACTTTTAATTATTTTGGGATGGAGCAGTTAATGTTCATCAAAAGTGTGTGATACAAACATATACACACATTCATCTATAGACCGTAAAACCTCTAATAGAACGCCATGGGTTAGGCTTGGTTATAGATGCTCTTATAGACGTTAATATTATTTCAATTCATACTTCGGTGACAGTACAGAAATCCCCAAAGGACACAGAATGTGAATGTGTCTATTGGAGGTGGAGGTCTATTTTTAACCGTTTCATCATGGAGGCGTTCTATTAGAGGTGGTTTTCTTCTAGATGTGGCGTTGATCAAGACGACCGTCTGCAGTTCACACCGAGCTTCAAAATGGCCACACTGAAAGAAAGACAACAGTAACTCAAATAACACTTGAGGTCTGCAGAAGAGCTTCTCAGGACACACTACACTCAATTTTGAGCTGCAGCAGCAGAAGTCCACACTGGGAGCCTCTCCTGTCTTACAACAGCAGCAAACTGAGGCTACGATTCCCACACGCTCAACATAAATGAACTAAAGAACATTGGAAAAGCGTTGCCTGGTCTGAGGGGACCTGATGGTCGATTTGGGTTTGGAATCACCAACGCGAAAGCTGGATCCATCCTGCCTTGTGTCAGTGGTGATGGTGCAATAAAGTTTTTTGACACACTTTGGGCTCATTGGTACCAGCATTGCGCCAAAGTCAAAGTCGACCCGAGTACTGACTAATCTGGTCCTAATCCTGCGTGATTCTTCATGGGCGACCAAGATATCTACAGAATGCTTCCAGAACCTTGTTGAATCTATGACCCAACAGATTAAGGCATAAGAAAAAAGACCTGGTTCGACCCGGAACTCGTGAGCAGAGCCTGATATGTATAATATTTTTCAAAGATAGATCAATGTCTATTTGTGGCGATCTATTTTTTAAACCCTTTCATCATAGTGGCATCTATTAAAGGTGGTGTTCTACTAAAGGTGGCGTTCTATTAGAGGTTTTACTGTTAATCAACAGTATTAAAATAGAATAAAATCGAAAAATGAACTAATAAATAACACACACGTGGAGCTCAGAGCGTCCGCTGTAAAGACGCACTTTTCTGCTGAATTTAACCAACTAATCTGTGTGAATGTGGAGCCAATGCAAATGTGTGTGTGTGTG
>QKNR01013864.1:237805-249072 GCA_028031935.1 Paedocypris micromegethes | reverse complement strand
TAACGGAGGGTCCGTTATAAGTGAGTTTGTTATATCCAGTGACTGATATAGCGGAGGGTCCGTTATAAGTGAGTTTGTTATATCCAGTGACTGATATAGTGGAGGGTCCATTAAGTGAGTTTGTTATATCCAGTTTGTCAGAAACATTGTGTCTTGTTAGTGTCTTTGTTTGTTTGTGTTTTTATCGACCGTGCTGTTTGTCACATGACGTAGTTCCTGTGTAGTTCACTATGTAGTTTCTATATAGTTTACTATGTAGTTCCTGTGTAGTTCACTATGTAGTTTACTATGTAGTTTCTGTGTAGTTCACTATGTAGTTTACCATGTAGTTCACTATGTAGTTTACTATGTAATTTCTATGTAGTTTGAAACTACATAGAAATGACATAGTAAACTACATGTATGTTTACGAGGCTAGTATGTTCACTCAAGTATGTTCACTCAAATGTCAGAGGCGGGAGAAAAAACCTCAGCCTCATGAGTTTCGATTATGGAGTTCAAACCTCGATAATCGATGCGATTAAGGTTAATGGTGCAGCACTAGCAGGCGACATGGCGATGAGAGGAAGAGGAACTGGATGTTCTGAAGGCGGGCAGACCTGAGCCCGTCCCGTGTCCTTGAGAGCGAGACGTCTGCGCCAACACGGCCCTCGGCCACACGCACCAGCTCCGCCGCCCGGGCGCCATTTAAAGAAAGTTAATTAATCTTAATTAACTTCTCCTTTGTCTCAAAGTTCTTTATAGCAGGCGGAATGATTTGCCTCACAAGGGGAAGAATCAGGCTCGGGCTAATGCCGTAATCAGCGGTCTGCAGGAAGCGCGGCTCACGCTGATGATTGCTTTTTGACTGACTCGCGCTCTGACGTGCCACTCGCCCCCTCCTTCTCTCTCTCTCTCTCTCTTGCCCGCCCGCTCATTCTCTCGGTTTTCAGACTTAGCGCCAATCTACATCAGACACAGTGTGAGACGGAAGACGGCGGACTCAAAGGGTACGGAATCAGTTTTGTGCCGAAACTATCAGACGAAAATTTCGAAAAAACGAACAAAAATGCTTCACATTTACATTTGGTTTTTTATGTTTCGCTTGCAATTACGTTTGCTTTTCATTTTTCGCAATCTTCACGTTTTCGTTTGACACTTTTTTTAAATCGCTTCAGGTTTTTCGTTCGTTTTTTTTTGCGTTTGGATTTTTGACCCATGCTTCACGTGGGGGCGGCACTTACTCTGATTGGCTGGTGAGAATGTGATTGACAGCTGCATTCACAGCGAGAAAGTGATTGACTAGAATGGGGGAGGAGTTTAGCAAGCACTTAAACACGTTCATAATCGGAACACCTTCATCTCGGGAGTATTTATGCGTTTGTAGTGATGAGTTTGTCTGGACCGACACACGACACCATCCACATCACTGCACCTGTGTCAAGGTGTCAATCACAATCTCACCAGCCAATCAGAGTAAGGGCCGCCCCCACGTGAAGCTTGGACCAGAAATTCAAACGCAAGCCAAAAAAATGCTTCACACAAAAACGTGAAGATAAAAAATAAAAAAAAACAAACGTAAATGTGAAGCATTCTTGTTCGTTTCTTCGAAATTTACGTATTTTTGTCACTAATCTGATTCCATAAAAGAGTGTCCGCGGCAGCCGAGAGTATTTTCGCCTCCTCTCCCGCGGTCACATGACACGGCTAAGCGAGCGTGGAGAGCAGCGTAACGACCGACTCTTTTGTTTCCCGCCATAATGGCCGGGCAGCGGCTGCGAGACGTGCAGCGAATGGCAACGCCGCGCTTCCTGAAAACAGGATTTGTCTGGGTTTTACGCTTTTCCCCGAATCGTAAGCCACCCTGAAAATAAGACCTAGTGGGGATGTGACCCGTCAACGGCAGAAACATGAAGCGAGAGTCAGACACATTACAAAACAACCATGAATTACGCGACATGAACTCACCTATTGCGGAACCTCCACTATAATGGAGGTGGTTCACCTGAACAACATGTAGAAAACACTGGATATAAGAAACTCACCTATAACAGACCCTTCGCTAAGTCAAAGTCACTGTTTATAACAAACTCACATATAACAAACCCTCCGCTATATCAGTCACTGGATATAACAAACTCACTTATAACCGACCCTTCGCTAAGTCAAAGTCACTGTTTATAACAAACTCACTTCTAACGGACCCTCCACTATATCAGTCACTGTTTATAACAAACTCACTTCTAACGGACCCTCCACTATATCAGTCACTGGATATAACACACTCACTTATAACGGACCCTCCACTATATCAGTCACTGGATATAACACACTCACTTATAACGGACCCTCCACTATATCAAAGTCAGTGAATATAACAAACTCACCAATAAAAGATTTTTCTCTGTTAAAGTCAGTGGACATAACAGACTCACTTATAACGGACCCTCCGCTATATCATCACTGGATAAAACAAACTCACCTATGACGGACCCTCCACTATATCAAAGTCGTTCAATTTAACAAACTCACTTATGACGGACTCTCCACTATATCAAAGTCACTGGATATAACAAAGTCACTTATAACGGACCTTCCACTTTATCATAGTCACTGGATATAACGAACTCGCTTGTAACGGACCTTCACTATATCAAAGTCAGTGCATATATCAAACTCACTTATAACGAACCCTCCGTTATATCAGTCACTGTTTATAATAAACTCACTTATAACAGATGTTTTGCTATGTCTCAGTCACTGGATATAGCAAACTCACTTATAATGGACCCTCCGCTAAATCAGTCACTGGATATGACAAACATACTTATGACAGATCCTTGGCTATATTAAAGTCACTGTTTATAACAAACTCTCTTATAACGAATCTTTTGCTATGTCAAAGTCACTGGATATAACAACCTCACTTATAACGAACTCTTTGGTATATCAATAAGTTCTCTGTATATAACAAACCTACTTATAACAGACTTTCAGCTATATCAAAGTCACTGGATATGTCAAAGTGTATATGTCAAGACTCATATATACCATATATTTTCACTCTATTTGCAAAAAATCCTTTGTGTCGTACATCCACATGATGTAACAGCAGCACTGATTGGTCGATGCGTTCCTCAGTCACTATTCTAAAAGTGTGTGTGTGTGTGTGTGTGTGTGTGTGTGTGTGTGTATGTGTGTGATGGTGAAGCATTTTATAAACTGCACTGTGTTAGGTGCACGAGACATGATCACCTCTGGATATAACGGACGTTATATATAACACACACACACGGCAAGTCCTCGTAGTCGCGTCATTCCGCTCGCTCAGCAGGACGACTCTCGCCGCGTCACATCCGTCCATCACACAGACGCTTATCAAACGCACCGCTACTCGTGTACGTCATGTGGTCGTCTTTCACGCTAGCGGACGTGCTACGCCACGTTTGGGGACCGGGGGAGTGAGCGGCGGCCATCTTGTCTGCGTTATCTCTCTCCCATATGTTCACCCCGGGCAGGCTCATCCCGCCGTAATTGACTTTCTCCCACGGCTGCAGGCTGGAGTGCCTGTGTTCACCCTGATAACACCAGCACACACTCCCCCAGACGCACACCTTTGTTTCCCGCTCTCCAGCTTCGGCGGTGTAATTGCAATCCCGGGAGGCGGTGGGCTGCGCTGATCCTTGACATTGCCTGAACTTTGGCGGGAAACCGCCGCTCATCGGGAACGGGATGGCGGCTGGGTAATAGCTGTAGCATACATTGACCTGTTATAATAACTTACAGGAAAAGATAATATGATCGTATAGAAAGGCTGCCTAGTTTAGTGCTCGGAACCGAATCACACCTGCACCTCCAAAAACGGTCGAAATCTTTAATGGTATGGTACTTTCTACCATACTATAGTTTTTCTAATTGCTTTGTTTTCTTCTGTGTTTCACTCCTCTCCTGAGTGCCGTACGAGTGGAATCTCCTAGGAGCTTGGGGTTGATCTTCTCTCTGATGCCTCCTGGAGCTCTGTAGACCTGATGATGCTGTTTACGTGGAGAAGTGGAGCCGCCTCTTTCCCCACTGAGGAGATAAACACCTTCTGGAACCATCATTAAAATGGTGCGGAACAACCAACGCACTGATTGTGTAGTTTTAGAAGGTCAGAGGAGACTGGCACCAGTGAGTCGGGTTCTCCACAGGGTTTGTTCCTCGTTAGAGAGGTTTATTACCTGGACACTGTCGCATATGTGCTTGCTCCCTGCTCTTTGTCTTAGTCTTAGTGATAACCACAGCCATTTACTTAACACCGACATCCAGACGATCAAATGAATAAAAAGCAACAATCCTCTTACATATTTCACTCGTGAGCTTTGAGACAGTTAAAACTGTGAAAAGAGTTTTACAAATGCTCCGAACTTGAACTTGAACTTAATAATGGCGGCGGCGTTGTGATGTTGCCAGCTTCCCGCGTGCCGTAAAGTCTCACCTGTGGCTGGGTTTTTCCCCCCCGGTTTGCCCGGGGCTCCTGATCTAGCCCCGCACCCGGGCCCTTTGAGTGGCACAGCACTGATTGTCACCGGGGCTGGTTAAATTCGTTAATTGTATTGAAGGCTGTCACGTTTTCACGGGAGGCAGAAGAGCTGTAAATTATTCATTATCCCTTGAAATGCAAAAGACAGCCGAGGCGAGGGAATGGTGCTATGTAGGTCACTTCCTTCCCTCCGAACCCGCCCCCCTCCCCACAGCGAGCGAGCGAGAGAGAGCAAATGACTACGACACATGAGAAAGAGACAGAAGGAGATAGAGAGAGACAGAGGGAGACACAGGAAAACAAAAGGGTAGAGAGAGAGAAAGGAAAGAGAAAGGGAAAGAGAGAGAGAGAGAGAGAGAGAGAGAGAGAGAGAGAGAGAAGAAAGAGAGAGAGAGAGAGAACGAAGAGAGAGGAGAGAGATGGAGAAGAACGAGAGAGAAGCTAGAGAGAGAGAGAGAGAGAGAGAGAGAGAGAGCAAATGACTTTGAAAATGAGAGACAGATGAAGACAGAGAAGAGGAGATGAGAGAGCAAGAGAGGTTAGATAGAAGAGACAGACAGACAGAAAAAGACAGAGAGAGAAGATTGACAGAGAGAAAAAGATAGGACAGAAAACAGAGCGAGGGGGCTCAGAGAGAGAAGAAAGCCTGTATTGAACTGGGAGGAATAGATGGAGAAAGAAGAGAAAAGTGGATTGAGACTGAAAGTGCCGAAGAACAGAAACAAAATTGAGAAAACACGAGAAAATCATACTGAGGGGTGGAGAGACAGAGATGAGACCAGAATACGAGAAGAAGAGAAGAGAGAAAAAACGGAGACACAGTGAGCAAAAGAGAGAAGATGAGATAAAAAAAGGGAAGAAGAGAAAAGGGTGAGAGAGAGAGAGAGAGAGAGAGAGAGATGAGGAGTGAAGACAGAGAAAACAAATAGACTAGAAGAGAGGTAGATGGAATGAGAAAAGAAAGAGAGAAAGAATGGAGACATTGAGAGAGGGAGAATGAGAAAGCAAATTAAGACGACAAAGAGAAAGGAGAAAAGCAATAAAAGAGAAAAGAAGACTAATGAAAAGAAGATACAGAAAAAAGAGCAAGCAAAGAGAAGCAGCAAGGACAGAGAGATGAGGGAGAGAAAGATGAGATTGAGATAGACATAGTGAGAGAGAGAGAGAGAGAGAGCAGAGTGTGAGAGAGAGAGAGAGATAGAGGAGTGAGGAGTTGAGATGAGGGATAGAGACAGAGTGAGATTGAGAAAAGAGAAGAGATAGAGAGAGAGCAAGAGAATGAGGAGAGAAAGAGAGATGATTGAGTAAGAGAAAGAGAGGGAGAGAGTAAGAGAGAGAGAGTAGAGAGTGAAGTGAGTGAGAGAGAGACAGAAAGAGAGAGAGAGAGAGAGAGAGAAGGTGAGTATCTCAGAAAAGAGAGCTGGAATCTTCTCCACACTGAGCAACACTGATAACAGGAAGCTCTCGCGAGACGGGGTAAGTTTGTACACACAACAGATACTTCAGGAAGCGCCATCCAATCAGAGAAGCTCCGACACACTACGGAACCCCGTTACATCCCGATCCGTACGTGAAACGCCGCCATCATCCGACGTCTACGACACTCGCCACAGCGCCGCGAGAACTCCTCTGGAACCTTCACCGCGAGCCTTCTTCTCTTTCATTAGTTCTCTCGCTCGAGCTCGTGCGGGAAGCGGGGGGCGGCGGCATTTGCCTCCTCGTGGCGTAAATCGGCGGCCATCAATCAATCGCCGGAGTCCCGCTTCCGTCCTCCACCTCGGATCCTTCACTCATCGCTCATTGAGGGTTCTTCGTTTTAAGCGAACGAACACCAGTGCGTATAAATGAGGCAGAAAAAAATGTGACTTAATGGTGTTGTACTTAATGTGGTTCCGACGCTTAATACAAATTGTCTTCATTTTTGTGAATCAAAGAGAAAAACTTTAGCTTGTTGGGAAAAAATGTTTTTTTTTTTATGTATATAAGCCCCTTTAATCGAATGGGGTTTATGGGTTTGAGAAGAGTTGTCGTCTCATGCCTCCGCAATCGAAATGCTTCACACTTACATTTGTTGTTTAAAAAATTTTGCTTGAAAATTGAAGTTTGTTATAGTTTTTTTCCCGTTCTTTTACGTTTGGATTTCTGGCACAATCTGATTCCATAGTTTTGACCCTTAAGTAGTTACGGTGACGGAAACTAATATGCGACAATACACTGGACCAAGATCTCTTCGCTTCACATATCACAAAATAAGTGAACCACAATAACTGTCCCGTTTGATGAGTGATTAAATCGACAAGGTAGAGTATCAACTCTGACATTTTACTAACCCTGCAAAAGGATTTTAATTCTTAGTGTGTGTGTGTGTGTGTGTGTGGTGTGGTGTGTGTGTGTGTGTGTTTCCACTCAGCAAACCACACACAGCAAACATCTACAGTTTGAGGACAAAATTATTAGCCCCTAAAATAATCATCGCTTGAAGCATTTCAAAAAGCGCTTTTAACAGAGCTATCATTTTAAATCATTCTAATAATCCTCAACAGGCATGATACTTACTTGTTCATGTAAATGTTTATTTTTATTACGAGTGATGATGATTTTTGTTTTAATTTTCTAAATTACTTTTACATTACATTATTTTTTTTTCATTCCATTTATGTACAATAAAGCAATTAGTAGATGTCTTATTATATGCTGTGCGACAACCTCATTTTCAGGGTTGAATATTTAAAATATAAATATCCGAAGGACGTGAAAAGAATCGTGATCTTTATTCTAAGCAAAAAAAACACGTGATTCTTTCTGGACATTTTATCCAGAGTCGTGCAGATCTACGTGTGTGTTCACACTACGCCCCGAACCGCTCCCAGTGGCGCTTGAAAGGTTTAAATCAGCTAGTGTGAAAGCAGCCTTAAAGACACAGAGCGCAGGAGCGGGCGTGGTGAAGGAGGATAACGAGACGCGTGATTGGCCGGGTCATTACGCGCAGGAGGTGATTAGCGGAGGTGTGAGCGCCAGTGGAGACGGTGGCGTACGGCGAAACACGCGAACACATTCAAAACGCCATTAGCCACGAGAACGGAAGAGACGAGACGCGTTGAGGAAACCAAATTACCGTGTTTAGCCGAATTCAAAATCCCTTTTTTATTTGGAATTTTTTATTTTGTGTCTGAAAAATCAGGGGGATGCTTATATTTGCGGAAATACAGTATGCATTACTTTATTATGACTTTATTTTAATCCCACAAGGGGAAATTCTTAAACGTCTTTCACAAATTTCCTACATAGGGCCAATGTGAACAGCGTTTCCCATCGGTTTTGTGGTCCGGTCCTGCTTTTTAAGAGAGAGAGAGAGAAACAGAAAGAGAGAGAGAGAGAGAGAGAGAGAGAGAGAGATAGAAGGAGAGGGAGAGAGAGACAGAGAGAGATGGAGAGAGAGAGAGACAAAGAGAGAGAGAGAGACAGACAGACGGAGAGAGTGAGACACACAGAGAGACAAAGAGAAAGAGATAGAACGAATGAGAAAGATAGAGAGAGAGAGGGAGAGAGAGACAGAGAGGGAGAGAGAAAGAGCGAGAGAGAGACAGAGACAAAGCAAGAGACAGAGAGTGAGAAAGATAGAGAGAGAGAGAAAGAACAATACCGCTAATACCGTATTTACGCAAATATAAGCACCCCGGGAATATAAGCACCCCCCATGATTTTACAGGCACAAAATAAAATAAAAAAAAGTAAATCAAATTTTGTGACACTGGGAGAAGTCAAAATAAGCTAAATACAAAAACATACTAAAGACTATACTAAATGTGGTTTGCATTCAGTACGTATAAATATATTTTACGCTAAATACAATAACGTCTGTCTGCAAAGCGGAATACGCCCATATACACGCATAGAAAGTGGAATAATAGCCCCCCCTACTGAAGATGCACTCTACTACATTTAGAAGTAATATTTAACGTTCTATTTTTCCATCCATTGTTCAAGTAAAAGTAAAGTACAGTAAAGTGAGTGAAATTGTCAATACAGCGAACCACAACGAAATCGGTGCTCACAAGTTAGGTTTGTTTAAAGAAGTATGGGATTTTTATGTAGTGCCTGAATTTTATGTAAATACAGTATGCTAATATGCTAATGGTGTGTCGGTCTCTACTTCATCTACTCGTGCCAGCAAGACTTCAGCTTCGAAATACACCAACGAAAGAACAACTTCCCCTGTCCACAGAAAAATCCAAAAATAGACTAGTGACGGAAATGACGGCTAACAGATGTGTTAGCTAAAAGATGCTAGTCAGCGACATAAGCTAAGCTAACTGTGCTAGTAGCATCTCTACAGCGATTGTGGAAGCCAAATATATGAAACAAGGAATTGATAAATGTCTTGATCTGACCTCAAATACATTTCCATCAAGTGCCGCACAGAGAGAGTTGCCCATCGCCACCTTGTGTCGAGGAGCGGAATTGCATGTCGAATAATCGGCAAATTAGCACATCCGTTTGCCCTAATAGCGGCTTAGAAACGACGGAAAGCGAAACGTTAATCCAAACACGGATATATTCGACTCGTCCACACACATGCAAAAATGCTAAAGCGTTGGACGAGGCCATTACCTAGTGCACTGATAAACGTTTAATACGATACGAAAATCAATTCCGACAACTTAAAGCAGAAGTTTTTACTTTTTACTTCTACTTCTTATTTTTTTAAGCAAATATCGGTACTTTCTATTCATTACTTTTTCAAAACCAGCCGCAATTCTGCAATTTCATTTCGGTTAGTTTCGATCTAAAAAAACATCCAGACAAATCGCGTCGTCCGGCTACGGTAAATGATTGTGGTTTTGTAATAAAATGAAGCTTTGTAATAAAATGCAATAATTCTCAATGTAATTACAACAAATTACAATTTTAAAAGAACGATATAGTTCTATAATGGCATTTTTTCCCTTGCATTACTTTGACTTTCATACTTAAAAGTAGTTTTATCAGCATTAGTAGCGCTACTTTTACTTTAGTAAAATATTGGGCATTTTACTTTTACTTCCACAGAAGTACTTTTCAACTCTAGTATCTATACTTCTAACGAAGGTGGCTACTTTTGACAGCACTCGACAGAACAGACGCTGCAGCTGTAGAGGAGCCACCGATCAATGCCGACGCCCACGGCGCTGCTGCAGTCACGTGACCAGCCTTGATCAGGAGTTCAGCTGGGGTCAAAGCAAAGCAGGGAACCAGACGCGGAACACGCGGGAGAAGATCCGCGGTAGGAGACATTCAAATCTAACCGATGTCCAACGCAATTCAGAAGGACGTCGATTAACTGCTTCGTGAATAACTCCATTTGATTCAGTGTGATAAGAAGAACGTGATGTAAAAATCGGACAAAGGAAAAGAAGCAGAGGAGATCAGAACGACATACGACTAAAGGAGAATCAAGACGACAAAACGACGATGGGTCTCCATTTTATTCTGATGAGAAACATCGAGTGGCCATTACGCAAGACTGCACAGCGCCATCATGTGGCTAGGAGTGGATTTGCAAATTGCAACTGCTTGCTTTAGAACACACACACACACACACACACACACACACACACACACACACACACACCACACACAAAAAGCATCTTGGAAATAGCTCATTTGAAACAAAGTACCGTAATTATGCAAATATAAGCGTTTTTTTTTTCCAAATTAAGTGGCTCAAAAACTTGGCGGGTGCTTATAATCACCGTTTTTCAAATATGCATGTAAAATAAATCTAAGCTTTATTTTAGAAAGTTTTACTCACTTTTAGTTTTTATTGGCTCAATAATAGCAATAAAGAAACATTAGTCAAGTACATTTGGGGATTTGGAGTTCTGAACACTAAAATCGACTTTTTTTCCATCTATTATTCAAGTAAAACGATATCAAAAAGATGTCAAAATGAAGCCACAAGTTGGGTGACTCATATCATTCCGAAATAACGAGTCACAAGTTTGTTAAAAAATAAAAAAATTGTATTTTAAGAGAAAATTAATGCAATTAAGAAATGCAGACCAGAAATGTAAAAAAATCATTAAAAAATTATTATGTAAAATAATGATGTTTTTTTTTCTTTGTTTTTTGGAATTTTTCATTTTGTGTCTGAATAATCATGGGAGTGCTTATATTTCCTTAAATATACAGTACGTCTTACAATTCCTACACAGGGCCAATGTGAACAGCGTTTTCCATCCATTTTTGGTCTATCTTTTTTGAGCGAGAGAGAGAGACAGAGAGTGAGAGACAAAGGGAGAGAGAGACAAAGAGAGTGAGACAAAGGGAGTGAGAGCAAGAGAGAGAAAGAAAGAGAGACAAAGAGAGAGTGAGAGAGACAATGAGAAAGAGAAAGAAAGAGTGAGAAAAATTGAGGGAGAGACAGAGAAAGATAGAGGAACAGAGAGAATGAGAGACACAAAGAGAGAGGAAGAGAAAGAGAGAGAGAGAGAGAGAGAGAGAGAGAGAGAGAGAGAGAGAGAGAGAGAGAGACACACACAATTCCTTCACAGGGCCACAGCGTTTCTCATCGGTTTTCAGTCTCTCCTGCGTTTGAGTTCTGCTCTTTCTCTCTTATCGGCTGTGCATCAGAAATGCCGCAGTGGCTGCGAATCTCCGGAATCTTGAGTCACGTCGGACGAGAGAAACCAGAGCGAGACTCCGGCCCTCATCCTCACCCATCTGTTTGCTCTGCCCAAAGACCAACGGAGAGAGAGAGCCAGAGAGAGAGAGAGAGAGAGAGAGA
>QKNR01013864.1:205915-218420 GCA_028031935.1 Paedocypris micromegethes | reverse complement strand
GTGCGTCCCCGGCCTCGGCTGGTGTGGACCACGCCCTGTATATTCCTAGATCTTTCCAGAGCTTTCTGAGCCGTGACTGGGGAGAGAAACCATGCAGTGCACATTTATTTAAAACCTATATTGTGTAGTTTGTAAAACTCTTGCACTGATGCATTTTGTGGCCTTTTCTGCTTCAGAGACGAATCCTGCCCAAGCCGACGAGGAAAAGCCGCACAAAAAACAAGCAGAAGCGTCCGAGGAGGTAAATGTTGAGCTCCGCTCGTGTCCTGAGACGTGAGTGATGCCTCACACTTCACAGGTTTGGTTCCGGAAACCTTCAGATCATAATTACGTTTGCCAGTGAAAGTTTGGCCTAAGATTTAAACTCAATCGTCCACTAGTTTTGCTTTTAAACGATTCTAATGCTTAAAATGATTTTAAAGGCAGTGCTGCTTCCTTTGAGTGTTGGCCACTAGTGTTTAAGGAGAACTTGTGTTCTATTACATGCCCTAGAATCTGTGTCTATACAATACATTTTTGTTGTGATTTATTAAGTCTTTTAGTTTAGCGATTAACTCAACTTTAATGCAAATTGAAATTAAACTAGCAAGTGATGACATTCTCCGCTACCGTAGCATGTCTGTTTTACACGCTTTGTCATGACGATTCAAACAACATTCGACTGGTTTCTTAAACTTGCTTTTACTGTCATGTGCATCTATTGCGCGCGCTGTTCTGCTAAAAGACGGACGCTTAGTTTCTCTTCTGCTAACGTGAGCATGAAGTCTTTGTCTTTCTGCTTTAGTCGTTTTCAATTTGGCACGTAACTCTTTAATTTTGGCTAATTTCACAGTTTTTGTAGAATTCTGTTGTCCTGCTTCATATTTCCGTCTTTCACGCCGCTTTTGCACGGACGTTATAACTAGCAGTCGCTTGTTGCTGCTCTTCAAAGCTACTTAAGATACTGTCTACAGATCTAAAAAAAAAAGTGCTTTAATTTGGAATTAAATGTAGTGAGTGGAAACTATTCACAAGCTATTTACTGCTTTTCCTAACTATTAATGGCAACTTGAAGATGCCCAAATATTTTTCATGGGCATTTGAATTTTTCAAGGTGACACTTTTGGGCTCAAATAATGTTCTTGTTTAGTTCTTTTTATACAGTCAGATTTGTAATCTACAGTGTCTATGAACACAAGTTTGGAACCTTCAGAACCAACGTGGTCATCCCGTGAGCGGCGCTCATGTGGCTCTGTCCGTGTGGCGTAAGGGAGCGTAGCGCGTCAGCGCTCAGACGTACAGTCCCGTTCCACGACGTTGGAGATGAAGTGCGTCCCCGGCCTCGGCTGGTGTGGACCACGCCCTGTATATTCCTAGATCTTTCCAGAGCTTTCTGAGCTGTTACTGGGGAGAGAAACCATGCAGTGCACATCCAAAATTGGACTTGAATGTTGGTGTTTTTGTGGCGATGGGTCTCGAATCTTTAGCCCTCACCACCTCGTGTGTGTGTGTGTGTGTGTGTGCGCGCTCTCAGCCGAACTCTGACCTGTGTGCACGATGCCATCCTCGAGGACCTGGTCTTCCCCAGCGAGATCGTCGGCAAACGGATCCGTGTGAAGTTGGACAGCAGCAGACTCATCAAGGTCCACCTCGACAAGGCCCAGCAGAACAACGTCGAACACAAGGTGAGTGTGTCCGCCTTCAGAAACTCCTCCCAACGTGGTCATCCTGTGAGCGGCGCTCATCTGGCTCTGTCCGTGTGGCGTAAGGGAGCGTAGCGCGTCAGCGCTCAGACGTACAGTCCCGTTCCACGACGTTGGAGATGAAGTGCGTCCCCGGCCTCGGCTGGTGTGGACCACGCCCTGTATATTCCTAGATCTTTCCAGAGCTTTCTGAGCCGTGACTGGGGAGAGAAACCATGCAGTGCACATCCCTTTACCGATTTATCTGTCACGAATGGTCTTCTGTGTTTGTAGAAATGCTTAACGGACGTGTTGTGTGTTTCAGATTGAGACGTTTGCTGGTGTGTATAAGAAGCTCACAGGCAAGGATGTGATATTTGAATTCCCAGAGTTCCAGCTGTAACATGCAGACAACAAAATAAATTTGTTTACCGTCACTTCCTGTTCAGTCGTTCCTGAGTGAGTGTTGGTCTAGATCATAATGGACGTTCAGTCATCCGTTCTTTTGCAGTAATTTGTTCAACTGTGTCTGAACGTTCTGATTGTCTTTGTTAAAGGTCTGTAAGTTTATTAAAATTGTTTATTAGATATAAAACTGCCTTTTTGCCCATTTCTTAGTCTTATTGCACCACCAAAAGAGAATTTAAAGTGCGAGCAGTCCACTGAAGAGCATCTAAACATGGGATCTGGAACCTGTGGCCCACGGGCCAGATGTGGCTACTGGTGGCTCTCAAATGACCAGTAATAATTCGGAGTATGTTTTGTAACTAGTTAGAGAAACCTATGAATGGTGAGTAGATGGGGGTCATCAATTATCAAAGCTTATTAACCGTTTGAAGTCGTTATTTTGTGCTTATAAGTAAACATTCTTAAATCAGAGTTTGTGCAGAGAAAAGCTTGTACAAAAGTATGTGTTCACATTCAGAGTGTTTGTGCTATTACTGAAATGTCTGGTTTTCATGATCTCATCTTAAAAGATCCCCAACATTTTAAGATGGTGTGTCGTTTCTTTCTCGCAAAGATGAGAGTTCTGCAATAGTGAAGATGCTTGTCTTCAATCTGCTCCCACCTGCTGTCAAACTCACCTTCTAAAACCAGGCTGAAGTCATCAGAGTCCTAGTATCTTCAGCAGGGTTCTGAGCTCCAGAGGTCTCAGAACAAGTCTTGTGACCAGTTTTAGTCACGTTCAGTCTTGTAACTGCACCAAAACCAACACCAGTTCCAGAAAGTTCTTTTGTGGAGAAGAGAAACGAGCATTAAATGGCATTTCCTCATAGCATACAGAGATGAGTACAGTGACCTTCTTGATCTTGTGAGGTTTGACTGGACAAGAGTAGAATTTGGGAATGGTGCCAATGTTTGAGAAATCTTAACTTGAGGATCTCAATGCAGCAATTATTATTGGGAAGCTAACAGTCCCTGATTGCGAGGGTGTGATGGTACTGAAGAAGCCATCCAAAGGAATTGGTAACCTTTACTGGGCTTCAACTGTACGAATCGTTTGAGATCTGGATGTCAAAGCCAAATGCATCAAACTTTTTGCATTGAACATCAAAACCAGCGTCAAATTTCAATTACTATGTATTGGTTGTGTGTAATTAAACGCGAGGCTACCATGTTGTATTTTGGAAGTGTAGACCTTTAGATATTTGTCGATGTTGGTGGACTTTGTTCTGTTGTTCTTCATCGGTTAAACATTACTGTGACCGTTCCGTTGCTGCTAAATCGTTCAGCCACGTGAAGTTTTGTTCAGATGTGAACGCTTCAATGGCTCGGCCAGCGCTCCAGGACAACCTCAGTCCGCCGCAATTCCTGCAGTTCAACAGTCTGGCGTGTGAGACGGCTGGAGGAAAGGTCAGTTCTGTGGAGCCGGACGCTCTGGTGAATTGAAATAATTCGCCGTTTGTCGTTCAAGGTGATTTTTGCCACAGATGAGTGGTTCGCGCCGGCCAGGAACCTCCTGAAGGTAGAAGGGTTTCCAGTTCATGCGAAAAACATCTTTGAAACAAACCTAAAAACTAAACTCTTTTTAGCGAGATCCTCCAGAATTCCTTCCCTCTGCCTTTACGGACTTTGGGAAGTGGATGGACGGCTGGGAAACCCGGCGGAAACGCAAGCCTGGTACGACCCTGTTCTGCTGGGATGAAGAGCGCTGGGAGGGAATGTTCTCTGGTTGCTAGATGTGTAAATGTGGAGGTTCCTGACCCAATGATCTCCTGCCGTCAGGCCACGACTGGTGCCTCGTGCAGTTGGGAGTGCCTGGAGTCATTCACGGGGTTGACGTGGACACCTCCTTCTTCACGGGAAACTACGCCCCACACGCCTCCATCCAGGCTGCTTGGCTAGGTGCGTACGAAAAGCCAGGTGCTTCAAGCCAGGGACTCCTTCAGTGTGTATCTCCTGATCCAGACAAGCTTCCGGCTCTCAGTCTCGACGGGGACCGGACGGGCACGGCGGCTTCCGAGAGCCAATGGGACGCGGTGGCTCAGGTGTGGGATGCTCACGACGTTCCATTCCGCCTTACGTAACACTCCTGGTCTGAGTTTTCAGCTGAACTCGGAACGCTGGGAAGAGCTGGTCCCGGTGACGGAGCTGAGAGCAGGATACGCCGACTCGTGCCACAACTTCCTGTCCGTCTGCCACCCCGGCAGGTTTACCCACCTGCGGTTCAACATTTATCCAGGTTATACACTTGACGTCTTTGCTGTGTGGTCTCGATGCAGTTGTGGTGGGGTGGTAGGGAGTTGGATTTGCCACCCAGGTGTTGCAGGTTCGAATCCTGGTCCTGTAGGTTCTACAACCCTCACATGTCGCCTAAGGCTGGTTACTGCTCCGGGTTTGTGTGCCTTACGTCACTGGATGGAGCATAATTTTGATACGGTCCCTAGTGGCCAGATTGACAAACTCGCGCACACAAGGTTCCTACGGGTGCTTGAAGTCCTTGAAAATGCTTGAATTTCAATGTGTTTTCAAGGCCTTGAAAGTGCTTGAATTTTAAACGAAGTGCTTGAAAATGCTTGAAATTTTAATTTCATCTTAGAAGCAAGTCATCTTATGAGCAGTGTCTCTTCTCGATCTTCCCAATGATTGGCACATATGCAGTCGTTTGAAAGATAGTGTGAATGATTGATTCGCAATATCATGCGTTACAAATGAATATCGCTATTGAGAATTTAAAATTAACCGCATGCATTAATGCGCTAATTTTGACAGCCCTACTTTAAATGTAAATTTTACGAAAAGTTGCTGGAAAAATTGAGGCAGAATGAGGGGCTTGATTCTTCACACGGTCTAAAAGTGCGTTTGTTCATTTCTCATTGTGACTGGTCTGCATCTCAAACAATGAGAGTTTGGGGCGGAGCCACGTCACCTGGACTCGCTCATTAAATCTAGCGTCATTCCAAGTCAGGCCTTCTGTGCTTCACCACACTTCACGAATCAAGTTTTTTGATGTAAGGTGAAGATCACGATTTGCGTGGCGACGTTGGCAGACGGCGGTGTGGCGAGGCTGCGGGTCTACGGCGTGGGGCAGAAGGACTGGTCTGCGGTGTCCAGTGCCGACCTCCTGGATCTGGTGGCTCTGGTCAATGGAGGAGTGTGTGTCGGGTACAGCGACGCCCACTTTGGTCACCCGCGCAACTTGATTGGTGAGTAGAAGTTCACTCTGATGGAGACTACGAGTTGCTTTGATCTCACGTTAATTGCCCCAATTATGTGTAATATTGTCCCACATAAGCAAACGACTTGGGTAACTGGACTTGCTATGGAACCTTAGAGTCCCAGTTAAGCATCTGTCCCAAGTCACCAGTGTCCCAATTAGCCAGCGAATCAATCCAGACTGTTCGTCCATGTTCTCTGTAGGTATCGGAAGAGCCGACAACATGGGTGACGGGTGGGAGACGGCCCGGCGTCTGGATCGGCCCAAGGTTTTAAAGGTGATGACCTTCTTGGACCTTCTTGTGAGAGGGTCTGTGGTCTTTCTCACTCCCGCGGCTCTTCAGGTGGGCACGGACGGCATTCTGCAGGTCCCCGGGTCCGAGTGGGCTGTTTTCAGACTAGGACATCTCGGACTGATCAGCGAGATCGAAGTGGACACCAACCATTTCAAAGGTTCCCGGGGTTCCTCGCTTGCCTGTGCTCGTCCCAGTCCTTCAGAAGGTCGTTTTCTGCAGGAAACTTCCCGGACTCGTGCCGAATCGACGCCTGCACCTTGACTTCAGAGCAGGAGAACCGACTGACCGGACGCCGGTGGAGCTGTGAGCCAGGCCCAGCGTGGAAAGTTCTCCTCCCTCCTCAGAAAGTAAGACTTCTCCATCTGGTGTCTTCCGGGTTTGTCCAGAGTGATCTGATCTCTTGTCCGGGTTCAGCTGAAGCCCCACCACGTGCACTGGTTCGCAGGAGGGTCACTGGGGCCGTGTGGGCCGGTGAGCCACGTCCGTCTGGTCATAGCTCCTGATGGAGGGGTCAGTCGGCTCCGGCTGTGGGGGCGACCGGTGCAGGACGTCCCGACTCGCTCCCAGAAGATCTCCAAACTATAGATCAGCAGTGGGCTTTGTTTTCCCCAAAGGGTCCGCACAAGATTATAATGGCACGTTTTAAGTGTAATGACAAGTGCCTCTGCTTATTCCCAATAATAACGTTTTCAAAAGGAGTGTAAACTTTTTGTATCATTGTCATTGTGAAATTTGTATCGTTTGGGAACCATGGCAACAGTTGAAAGGCTGGAAAAGTATCTCCACACAAATGAGGAAGTTACTGATTTGTTGATCAGTTTTGGTGGGTGTTTCCCGTCTTTGCCAGCAGGGGGCGACAGATGACCAGCAAACATAATAATAGAACTGAAGTTTGCTCTTCTCTTCTGCCCGTCACTCTGAACGACCCTTAAAAATCAGATCTTAGTGAAAATGCCCACTAAAAAGAGATAAATAAAAGCCTGAGATAAACATTTCTATGAATAAAGATTGCACATCATTGTATCGTAAGTCAATGTTAAAATTGTATGACAATCACACCGCTCATTGTGCGCCGGAATGATGTCATCAGAAATGATGTCATCACAAATTAGGCATGTCATAAGTGACGATGTCATGAGGGATGTCATCACAACAAAGGTCGTCGGGCGTGACGTCACCGGAGCGCAATCGTGAGGTTGACCTTGTTTTACACGATGATGAAAGGAATTGAACCTTCTGTTAAAAAAAACAATACATTAATTATAATAATAATATAATAATAACAACAACAATAGTAATATTAATAATACGTCTCTCTCTTTCTCTGTGTTTCTTTCTTTCTATCTCTCTGTCACTCTCACTTTACTCTCACTCTCTGTCTCTTTTTCACTTTCATGTTCTCGCTTTCTCTCTGTGTCAATTCTCTTTGTCTGTCACTCTCACTCTCTCTCTCTGTCACTGTCTCTCTCACTTTCTTTCTTTCTGTCTCTTCATTTCTTTCTCTCTCTCACACACACACACACACTCTCTCTCTCTCTCTCGTCCATCAGTGTCCGTCTGTAATGGCAGGAAGAAGGATTTTCTTTTTCTCTCCTGCATCTTTGGATTTTCCCTGTTTGATCTGGACTGTTAAATAAGACGAGCGCCATTAGAGATTCACGGCGGTGCCGCGGCATCAATAAATGATTCGTTCGCAGCGGCGGCGTGATTGATCGGAAGCGGCGTCTCGGCTTATCAGCTGCTGAGGAAGAACTACAGCCTCTTACTGAGAGTTACACTCATTTATTCAGCTCCAAACGCAATAAACGGCCGGTCGAAACGGGAAGAAGTTTAGGTTGGGATTTTATTAGAGGGAGAGAGAAAATTCAACGAGTTAAAAATTTTTTTTATGGCTTTGAAAAGCTGATTTTTACTACTCAATAATTGAGTTCAGGGGTCCGGTCGGGGTCTTTTCTTTCTGGAGTTTACACGTTTTTTTCTGGGTTTCCTCTTGGGCGTAGTGTCTAGTCTGTCCACAGGGGGAGTGTGAGTGTGAGTGTGTGTGTCCTGCTCTGTGATTGGACGGAGTGCTCGCTTCCCTATCCCAACAGGCCCTATTTTTGTGTGTGTGTGTGTGTGTGTGTGTGTGATAAAACACCATGTGACTGACTCTCATAATAACTCCATTGCTCCATAAAGCCAAAACTAAAACCCGGACACCAGCATTGCTGCTAACAGCTGTATTTTCATACTCATAATAACCGTATCATATATCAAACAACATTTTTCATAACTGTAAAAACTATTTGTCTCTCTCTCAGTCTGTTTGTCTAACACTCTCTGTCCTTCAATCAATCCATTCGTTTGTCATCTGTCTCTCCATCCATCAATTCATTCATCTGTCTGTCCATATTCCTCTATCTCTCTGTCTATCTGTCATCTGTTTGTCTGTCTCTCTATTCATATCCCTTTTTCTGTCCGTCCCTTCATCCATCCTTCCACAATCCATTCTTCTCTATATTTTATTCAAGTCATTTCTAATTAGGTAATGACATTAATAACGCTACAGTATTTATTTTAACAATAACAATTTACTATTAATTTTTAGGTCATTTAATTACAGTTACTTGCAATGTACTTGCATTACATGTGTAAAGTAATAGAAATGACTTTTCAAATTTTTGTTATCGTTGTAGTGCCAGTGCACGTGATTTGCGACAGTCGTATTTTAAGTATTTAGTTACTTATTCAGTAACTAAGTTACTTTTCAGACACAGTAATTTGAAAAGGTATTTAATCACAAAATTGTAAAGTACTTAGTATTTGTTTACTTTTTTTTAAAGTTACTCACCCACCACTGACCATATAGTACTATAGAAGTACTATAGACCATATAGAATTGGGCTTCTGCAAAACTATATTGTTAAAATAATTCATACAAATGTGCATTTTTGTTAGTCCGAGCTTGTTTAGGATTGATAATCTGAGCACTTTTCTGTGTGTGTGTGTGTGCGCGTGCATGAGCCTCCTGTTATGTACTTTTTACACCTGTGTTAAACGTAAAAAAAAAAAAAAGAAGTTGTAAGTATTCTTTGTCTTTGAAACTTCTCCTGCTTGTGTTAGTTAGTGTTATCTACATAAAAAATAAAAAATGTTTCAGTTGACATATTTGTAACGCCCGCTACATGTTTTTGTATCAAATATAATGTTCGGGTCAATTTGACTCTTCAGACAAACAGGAAGCTACAAAGAGTCAGAAAGATCAAAAATGTGTTTCTTTACAACAATGACACATAATACACCACTGTCTCACACTCACAGTATCTTTGTAACAAACGTGTAGCGTGGTGTTACAAATATGTGAAGCAAATAATTATGTTTTTAATATGATAATTACACCAAATAAGCGGAGCAGGAGAAGTTTCAAAGTGAAAAAAATACTCTTAAGCATTTTAAAAATATTTTTAAAACTTTGAAAACGAGTCATTTTGACCCGAGCATTCTAGGAAGGTCAAGTGCGGATGCTAATTCACAGCGGCTCGTCTTACCACGCGAGTATTTCAGATAGAGTCGTAAATTAATTTGGCGGCGAGTCCTCTCAACCTTGCCGGAGTCTTCCTCGCCTTCACACGTGGGGTGTGTAGAGCACCATAAATCACTCACCTCATCATAACCCGAGCAGGCAGGCGATTGTTGGGGTCACGCGGTGCGCACCGAAGCCTCGGATGCAAATTGACGCGGCCCGTGATGGATGTCGGGACCATTCCACGATTAGAATTCCGACGCCTTCTCGCAGGCTGGATCTTTTTAGGGACGTTCTCGGGATGAGCTGATGGATGAGGGTGGGGTGACCTTGAGAAGGGACGGCCTGACGCGTGTCGCTCACCACTCGCTTAGATTCTTATCAAACTCACTCACACGCTCATCCGTCCCTCAGTGTCACTCCCGGCCAGAGGGGTCAGCAGAGGTCAAACACCTCTGACCTTTAAATCAGGCCTGTGGACCAACAGTTGAGCAAAGACTGTCACGACGAATCGCAGTAAAAATAATGTCAATTTAAGAGTATTAATATTATATTTCACATGGTGAAAACAAAGTTCAATTTCTACATCGCACAGGGCTGTACTTTTATTCACATTTTTTCCCCTCAGTGGTGTGAAGTACTTGAGTATTTTTGGCTACTTTGTAGTGAGTATCAAAAATAGAAGCAACTTTTACTCTCCACGTGACTACATTAGTGATTGAGTATCTGTATCTTTACTCCACCACATTGTGATTGAATTTATTTTTACTTGTTACATTGTGATTGTGCGCGACAAGTCGGCATCTTTTTCTACCGCAGTTCATTTCTTGGTGATATCGCCATCTGCAGGATGTTGAAGGTACTGGATGCTGTTTTTCAGCTAAATCACGTCAATTAGCGGTTGCACTTTTTTTGCACATTTGAGTTTGACTGAGACTGACTTATTGTAATTTTTTTTCTATTTTTGTTCTGCAATATTGAAACATTAAGGTGTTGAATTTTATTTCTACTTTAGGAAATAAAACCTGGTATATAAAGCGTTTCTTGTTTTTCACAAATTTTAGCCGAAATTCAGTAGGACTAAAATACTGTAGTTTTTTTTTTAATTGAATACTTTACGACTTTCACTTGACTTTTAAGACATATAAGTCTTGTTGGTGACTTGTACCTTGTAATGGAGTGATTGTTACAGTAAGTTACCGTACTTGTACTCAGTATGGATATGGACACATCGCCAGAACACTTCAAGTTGAACAGAAACGACAAACGTGTCATTGATGTCGTCAGATCGAGAAGATGGAGCCGTTGAGCGCTCTGATCAGTCATAAGATCGTTAATCGTCTTTTGATGCGCTAGCGGTGTCACTGATCAAACCCGTGGCGAGCGTGAGGCTAACCCTGATTGACGCGGCCGTTGATTGGCTGCGGAGTCTGCGGTAAGTGACTGAGAGAGTGTCGGCGGCTGGAGTAACTCTGATTAATGGCCGCTCTTCAGAGGACGGTGTGATCGCTGGGATAAGACGAGGCGACTCGCGGAGCAGCGAATCTTCCGTCCGCCGCCTTTACAACGGCGATATTTAACGCCGGCGTAAAGCGCCCTGGCTATCTCGCCTGAGCATCTCAAACGAAGCTGTTTTCCGCCGTCTGATTGTTGACCTCCGCGGTTAATGAGATTTTTTTACGGTTGTTTGTGGGAGGTGCCGGAGCCGAGCGGCGATGCCACGACGCTATTGGTTGATTGTGGTGAGTCCGTTAATCAGAGGGCGAGAGGACGGCGACCGCCCCGTCACACTGGCATCAAGTTTATTTAATTTATGTAGTGCTTTTGTTAGTTCCAGACCAACGCAAAGTCGCTAAGCGGAATTAGGGAAAAATTGTGTTTAAAGAAGAAATCTGTTCATTGTGAATCTGTGTTCAAGCATTTGGAAAAAGAGTCCATTGTTCATCAGTGATCATGACCACATAAGCAAGCTAGATCGCGACAGTGGCTAGGAAAACAAAACCTCTCTGCACAAGCTATTAGCACTTTGAAGGACTCTAAGACAATAATAATAATAATAGTAGTGATGCTATGGTGCAGGTGAGGTTACGGGCTTCTACCTAATGCAGCCTTCCCATTCGATAATATCGCCCTTGTTTCACACATATGTTTCACAACTGGCGCCACAGTGAAAGCTAAAAACTCGAACTCTCGTCGCAGCGAGATCTCCAATATCGCTACTTTTCATTATCAAAATCACGGGAGTGTAGAAGGAAATGGGGTTAGAGGAGAGACCTTCACAGTTTAACAAGACGTGTTCTGCTCTCAATATAATACTTAACAATGTACCACGATTAAATAGCAATAACAGAAATATACTCTCTTTCTACTCCATGTCCATCTCTTCGGCTCATCGCTGACTCCTGCTGGGGGAGCACCTGTATGTCACCAAACGCAAAACCTCCACGTGGTAAATGATGAACACTTAATCTAAGCCAATCATCACGTTTTCAGTCGCACCACTTTCACAGACACACCCATCACCAGTGATGTCCCGCCCCCTGAACACACCTACCAGAGGGAAAAACTATGCAGACTCCGCTCGGACCAAAACCTCTTCGGTGACCACGAGCATTGTCAGTAACGATATAGTCGTTTTAACGGAGGACAAAGTATTTGCGTTAGATTACTCATTACTGAAAAAAGTAACGTTGTTTATTTATAACGCCGTTATTCCCCTCACTGTAACGTTTAGTACCACCTCTGGACGCTCCTCACCCGCCTCGCTCAGAAGAAATTAGCAATAAAAAACATCAGATTGCTATCGATCCGCCTTCATTGATTTCCGTTGGTCTCTTCCACCCTTCAATTACCGGCCTGTGTGTTGTGCTGAGTGCCGGGCCACACGCCTCGATCGCCCGCCCGCTTCCTCTCTCTCTCTCTCTCTCTCTCTCTCTCTCTCTCTCTCTTCGCCGTCAAGGTCAACTTTAATCACCCTGGGGCCTGTGGTGGCTCCGGACCCCCAGGGGCCTAAGAATCACCCCGCCCCTCAGAACGATGTGCCACGCCCTCGCCGCCACGCTTTTGTCATCCGTCATGTCCGCTGCTCGTTTCCTCGCTTCCTGTCTGTTGATGCTCGACACATGTCTCACCACGTTTGCCTGGTTATTTATTTGACTGTCTCTCTCTCTCTCTCTCTCTCTCTCTCTCTCTGTACTTTACGTTACTTTTACTGTCAGTTTGTCCATTCATTTCTCAACACTCTTTTTCACTTTTTCTTTCTCTCTCACAATTTCTTTCTTTTTCTGTTTCTCTTTTTCCCTATCTCCCTCTCTCTGTTTTTCTACTTTGGGCTTCTGTCTGTCTCTCTTTTTTCCCTCACTGTCTCTCTCTCTCTCTCTCTCTCTCTC